>OX123210.2:11656018-12167833 GCA_944739405.2 Euclidia mi
ATATCTGATATTTACTTGTAATTCGTTTTCTCTCAACGTTAAAGCCAGTGTCAAAAATGTTTATGATAGTCGGGACCGAAGGCTTAACGTGCTCTCCGAGGCACGGGGCAAACCTGATATCCTCTGCAGTCTCTTGGTATCTCCACGAGGCTATCGCTGCGTTTTGAACCCTATACGTATAGATTTAAATAAACCCTAGAGTTTATTCATAGGAATGTTGTTGTTATGCTCAGTATAAATAAGTATGTCTGCTGAGGTCTCGCCTATATATAGCCAGCGCCATTAGACGCCGCGAATGTCGTTGGTAAACACGTGTACGTCAGACTTTATGCTCGTTTAAAATGACAGGAATATTTTACTACCAGATGAGCCCGCGGTTACACCCGCGTTATTTAAGGCTACTGCTCCGCTCCCGTCGCTATTAGCGTGATGTTATATAACCTATAGCCTTCCTCGATAAATGGGCTATCTAACACTGAAATAATTTTTCAAATCCGACCGGTAGTTCCTGAGATTAGCGCGGTCAACCAAACAAACAAACTCTTCAGCTTTATATATTAGTATAAGATTAGATTTACAACACCATCTAGTCCTGAACTAAGCAGAGCTTTTACTATCGATAGTAGACAAATAATGGATAAGTCAGTCATTTATCTATAAGTATATAACATTTTTGTAATTAGATGCATATCATACTGTAGACTTCGCTCGAGAAATGTACACTTAAAGGATCCTCAGGATACACTATAAGTGACGACCGTACAAATTCTATTCACAGGCAGGAAGGCCGGGGTGCTAATTTTATAATATGTAGGTATATATGGAAAAGATAGAAAATACCAGCTTAATACAAATAACATATTTACGCAAACAAATGTTTAACTTGAGCAGGAACCGAAACAATAGTCCTTTAGCGTGGCAATCGGTTACACTCTCCCTGCCACTGAGTTATCCCCCGTTAAATACAATTGTGTGTCTTTCCACCGTGAAATACAGTAATTTTTTTTTTGTCGCCACCGTAAAATACAGTAATTTTTTTTCGCCTTCACCGTAAAGCACTGTCCTTTTTTTTCGCCTCCAGCACCAAAAATGTCCAGTCTGCAGTTGGCGCGTGTCCACAATTACGCGAAAAAGAGCACATTACGCATTACGCGTAAACACATAATAATTACGTGTAACAGTTCAAGAGCATGGCCAAATGCCCAGTGCTCAGTTCATTCTCAAGGCGACCCGTTTGGCACCATGACCTCATCAGTTTCAACTCATTTCTTTGAGGAAATAGTTTTTACTAGCTTCTGTTGGCCTGGCTGTGTGGGTGGTAGCTTTCAGACAGATGGCAGCCAATGTGTCATTCTTAAGTATGAGTTTGGTCAACAGCTGCTCAGTATAGGTTTGGCGTGTAAGAGTATCAAAGTTATTGGGATGGACCAGCCTTAAGTAATATCATTAAACTTTCTTTATTTTTTAAAAAGACAACGCCCGCATTAGGACTACCTAAATACTGAGTCGCTTTACAAACATACAACTAACGGACACAATGAACACCCAGACTCGAATTATGAATCACACAAAGTGTTGTCTCGTGTAGGAATTGAACCCACAACACTCGGCGCAGTGTCAAGTGAGGGTGAGGCGGCCGTTTAAAGCCTCGTATTCATTAGGGGACATTTGTCCCGCGACATTGTCGCCCGACACGAATTCTACGTGTTGAGCGACGTCGCGGGGGACATCGCCCGACATCGCAGGCGACATCTACGTGTCGGGGGACAAGTCGCTTGTCGACGCTCCGATAGCGTCGACCTTGCGCGACTTCGTGTCCCTCGACAGTTTCCGACGGCATTTGACTTGTGAGGACGTGTGTTGCTATTTGTTCCGGGACTACCCGCGATTACAGCACACTTCGTTGGTCCACACTACCAACGAAACTGTGTTAACACTTAGGCGACATCTCGATCACAATGCCGCTATGTGGACGAGCGAAATGTCGGTCGACATTGTCGCGGGACAGTCGCACGTAAATGTCCTGCGACTGTTCGCGATAAGTCGCGACTTTGTCCCCTAGTGAATACATGGCTTAAACCACTACGCCAACCGTGCAGTCAAAACTCAAGCTCTTCTTATATTCTTTTAAAGCGCTTGGCAATCATCATCATAATACAAAACAACGTTCACAAGACCGCACTTTTCAAACGCGACGGTTTTTAACGCTGGGCTATGGGTGTTGAATAGGCCTTACAGCACTAGATACAAGGGTGATTTAAAAGCGCTGGTATGACGCTCTCATCTAAAGCATCAGCACCAGAGTTTTAATTTATTTTAAAGCACGCTAAAAATGCTGTCATGCGAATGAGGCCTTAACTGCCTTATACGCTTGAATCTTATCTTATTATAAAAACAACAGACATCATGTTAGAACGCGGACGTTTATCAAACAAAAACAAAAAACACTTCCGCATCGAAACAGCCGATAATTCGTTTAATTTAATTTAGTCGACTCGCCGATGGCTTAGGCGAATACGCGATCGACTATTGGAGTTGTGTTAACCTTGGAACGTCACTAGAGACCCGCATGTGTTTATAGACCTTGTATGAAGAGCTTAGGCCTCGTTGTAAAAAAAATAGAATGTATGTGTAGTACGTTTATGGATTTTTTATATAGCCTTTAGCGGCCTACTGCTAGTAATGAGCCAGCCTTATTTGCGCCACTATAGTACCTATTGTGAGGAGGATTTGGTTGGCCACGTTGGCCAGACAGGTTGGCAGAAAGTTTCATGTCGAGTTTTCAATCTCTTCTCAAAGATATAAATTGCTTCGTGTAAAAACTCAAAAAAATTACCAAGCAGATGTATAAGGCAAGTGTGAATGGGACAGTCCCCAATCCCTATACCAAATTACCAACCCGTTTGGCCAGCGTGGTATAGTAGGCCAATTACTCCTTTTAAAGGAGAGGCCTAGGCCAGCAGTGGACTGTTAAAGGCTGATGATGATGATGAATGGGACAGGACGAAGGGGAAGCCCTAGGCGGACGTTCTTTGACCAGATCGGAGACATCCTAAAAACAGGACAGGTTAGAAGTACCTTGAACAGAAGAGCATGCATGAGAAATCTGTTGAGAGTGAATGAAGCAAGAGAGATATGTTAAGATCGTTGCAAATACTGCCTGATTGACAGACAAGCTACCGCCAAAACTATTAGGCGAAACACGCTGAAATATGGCATGTGTGTTCCTTAGGGACCGTACGAGTGCACTAAGTAAGGATTTCCCAAAATTCCCACAGGATCGGGCAAAAATATGCGGTCATAGCTGCGGGCATCCTCTAGTTATTAATATACTCAAATAATTGTAACAACTTCAAAGTCATAGTTTCATATTCATGATTCCCTTACATGATAGACATATTCCCCTGCGAACATATTAAATCCATTTCTATATTCGCCCTATTGTACATCCTTTAGCCATACTATGAATCAATGACTGAAATTACATTGAATTCCCCTTAGACTATATGAATTCCCATATCTCTCACCACTCGTGTGCTGATGTCAGTAGCGTGACCATGGCAACGATGACGTAATACACGCGTAATAACACCTGCCAATAGCGATACAGTCAACTGTTGAGGACAATTGTGTATGTACTTTAATACTATGTATGGGCTTACGTATTGTTATCCTTAACCCGCCTACTACTGGACCCGAATACATGGAAAGTACTGGTACGCCTAGCTCTCTCGAACATACGGGTGTTCGAGAAACACTCAGGAGGAAATGTAGACTTTGCCCGAGGCTCCGACCGCGTGAAATATTCACCTAAACTTTCCACGAGGATCAGACTATGTATGCAGAGGAACTACATAATCTGATTCCTCCATCCCCTTTTTACCATCGGACGACCAAACAAACTAATCGTCACCGTTATATGGTTGACATCCCATCCATACGCACGAAACCCTTTGCTTCCACATTTATTATGCGTACTGCAAAGGTAAGGAACTCCTTGCCTGAGTCTGTTTCCTGATGAGAACAATCTGGGTGTTTTCAAGTCGCGGGTGAATAGGTACCTTCTAGGCAAGCGTGCTCCATCTTCGACCGTATCATCGCTTAACATCAGGCGAGACCGCGATCAAACGGTAGCCTATCAAATGTAAAAAAAAGGTCTTATAATTTCTAGACTGCCTCGTTGGTTTCGCGGCATAAATGTGCGCGTGGGATTGGGAGGTCTCGGGTTCGATTCCCGGGTCGGGCAAAGTGTTATTGGGTTTTTCCGTTAGGAAATTCTCAGTAGCAGCACGGAGTCTGGTAATGTGCCCGGTACAGCAATAGGCTCGCCCCCTATTACGTGGGACCTAAAAATTCATGGCGAAATGTGGGGGTAATATTACACCTCTGCCTACCCCTTCGGGGATACAGGCGTGAGTCTATGAATTATAATTTCATGTGTAAATTTTTCGTACATTTTCCTGTCAAGTGACTCTTCTTGAATATCTTATAACTAATGGCGCCCTCTCGGTGACAAATGGTAGTTTAAAATAACAGACCTTGTGCTCTACGCGACGTCATTGCCAGTGAAATCGGACCGAGGTCATATAGGGGGAAAAGAGGGCAAGGGTCAACAGAGTTGTTGTTTATACAAATGTGTTGACTGACTCGTGGCTCTTGAGGTTTACGTGCGTCTATGAGCATTCGAGATGTCAATTATTATGGTTCTCGGATCCGTTGGTAATGCGTTTCTTTTTTCATTCTTCAGGATATGTACTCGCTGTTCCGTCCTTAGGTCTCGTTCCTTATTAGTCCCGCTATTATTTTATTAGTGACTAGATTCTAGATGATGCCCGCGGTTTAAGGCTGCTGCTCCGTTTTCGTGGCTCATAGCGTGATGTTATATAGTAGCCTTCCTCGATAAATGGACTATCTAACACTGAAATAATTTTGCAAATCGGACTGGTACTGCCTGAAATTAGCGCGTTCAACCAAACAAACAAACAAAGTCTTCAGCTTTATATATTAGTATAAGATATAAGATTAGATAATCGTACAAAAATCAATTCTGCAGTTTTTGAGGTTATTGCGTTCATACAGACAGGGAGAAAAGGGAAATTCATTTTATAATATGTATAGAAGATACGGATTTATTTTTCGCAATCTTTTGAACTCATAACTCTGATTTCTAGTATGTTGTGTACCCTGAAATGAAACCCCGAGGTTTTTTAACAGTCAAATCCACAAAACTTTGTCCAGTACACCTATCAGTCGACAGCTGAAACATTAACAGTTATTCTATAAATATGTGTCGGTTAACAGCTTTCCTGTGCCAAATTATATTATCTGTGTTATATAATGTTTACGTGAAAATGAGAATATATAATAAGGGCCAAAGTACACTAGCTACATTAGGGTTGTCAACTGTTCTGACAAGAAACAAATATTTTTTAAGTCGGAGTTCAATCAATTCTGGTTAGACTAGTAAGCGGACCCCGGGCTCCAAGACGAGAAGTCTTGGAAGCAACTGGGATAACGCTAGGACGATGATGAATGTTTTCGTCGGAGAAGGGCAATAACAGTATTCTGTTCTAAATATTTTAATCGACTTCAAAAGAGAAGGAGGCTCTCAATTTGATTGCGTTGAGAACTCTATCTTTTAAGCGATTTTGAATTCATCCAATTGCTTCAAGATACGAATTTTTTTAAAGATTTGTTCTGAAGCTGCACTGTATATTTTAAATATTATGATGGTGTGAGCAGCATTTTTGTGCATCAATAAAAAGTTTAATGTATTTGAAAAACGGCATATTTTTGTGTGGTAACCCTACGCTACTTGGAGAATTAGCATTAGAACACAGAGTCGACTTCCCATCGCCGTTTGTCTAAACTAGCCAGAGTGCTTTGGACCTAACTGTAGTTAGATTTATTTTTATACGGCTGCAACTCCCAAGTCGTTTGCTGTAACAATTCTGAATGACTATTCTCATTTGAGTTTTATTTGTCGATCTGCTTAGTTTAGATACTATCGAGCCATGAAAGAGTAGTTGAATAAAAAGTACATAATTACATATACATACATACATAGACTCACGCCTGTTTCCCGGAGGGGTAGGCAGATACTACGAAACACCATTTGCAACGACCCTGACATATCTCTCTTGCTTCATTTAATCCCATCAAATTTATCATGCATGCTCTTCGGATCGGTACATACATAATTATGTCAAAAATAAAAAAAAAACAATTCAGTACTTAACTACTTCCTCATTTAGTTACAAGCATTTTAATGTTGCTGATTAGACAGAAAGCGTACTTACCGGTTCTTGTCTCAGAATAGGAATCGTTAGGCCATGTCGGAGGCCTTCGGGCGGTCTTAAAACTCCAGATTTGGCCGCACACTCACACGAAAAAGATATGTAAATAAATATATATAGTTCACCATTATTACGTAAATCTATTAACTTAAGTTCTTGCGGTTCTTTGTCTACCTAGTTTTAAACAAATATTGTACCAGCTACACTAAATTCGTTGTCCATATAAGGTGAGCCTCAAATAATATAACGTGCCATACACAGCCGGTTCTACTTAAATTTGTCAATGTGTCGTAGTGTTTACAAAAATATCGTTGGCCTCAATACTGAGCAAGCTAGCGTTCGTTTCGCTATCACATTAATTTATATGGCGTCGGTGCTAGTTTACTTTTAATACAAATTACCATCATTTGAATCGTCCTCATTTCACAATTAAAACGAATAAATTATTGCGAATATAACCTTAGCGGGAGACTGATACAATAGGCGAATTACCATAAACAATACATGGTAGCCATAAATCATAGAGTAGGCATAGATATTATAGAGTTATAGACCATCGCGCGTCAGAGCGTTATTATCATAACGGGTGTCCCAATTTCCTGCCGAAATGGTCCCGAAATAGACGTTATGTTCATATTTAGAACGTTTAGCCGCCATCTTGGTTATTGTAACGGTTTAAATGTTGAAATAGAGCGATATAAAAATTACTGTAGATTTTTCTTGTTTTTTAATGATCCATTGTTTAAGATGTTTTGTCTCGTTCTTGCGATGGTTCAGACTATTATATTACAATGCCAACTGCGCTTTCCTTTTTCTGGTATTACTAAGTAAATAATACTATGGGCAAATAAGGTATTTTATTTTTTTACACACACATCTTTGTCCCCGAAGGGTTTGACGGAGGAGTAATACCGACATTTCGCCTTGCTATGAATTTTTAGGTCCCACGTAAAGGGGGCAAGCCTATCACCGTTCACGGGCACATTGCCAGACTTAGTACTAACTAAGTAAGTAACACTTTTGCGGTTTGTCCGACAAAAGAATTGAACCCTGGACCTCTCGAACGCGATAAACCAAACTATCGATTGGATTTTTGTATGGTTTTCGCCAAAAGTGTGATTCTTGAGGAAGGTTTTGGTGTACAATTCGCGTAGGCGGAGCTACGGGCGAGGAATTCAGAACAACATTTATCATAAAAACGATTGTTAGGTTGTTTACAAAAATGTGTTTGTTAAATATTATCTTGAAAGATAATTCAGACATATCTGGATCAATTGACATTTTTTTATGAGTTTATTCACATCGTACGTTTTTAGACGGCTCCCGCACAGAAGAGTAAATTTTATCGCGAAGAACTTATTAAACATTCAATCAATCGACATTAAAGTACATCTAGACTCGAATATTTCGAGATTCTTCATACAAAATTATTTAAACGTCTTAATAGCATAAATTAACTCACTTAGATGCAAGAACCTATATTGTTTCGTCTTTTCGACCGTCTTGCAACGACCGTGATCGTGCTATAATACTGTCTAAAAACCTTTGATTTACTCGGGCGCCTAACAATGTATATTTTAGAAATAAAAAGACATACATACATAACTTCACACGCCTTTTATACACGAAGGGGTCGGCAGAGGTGTATTTCGAGTAAACGATTATATAATGCCCTACTACAATAGCAATGTGTTTAACTAAATACACACTGCCGTCTTATTCTAGTGTTTAGCAACCTGAGCTTTGCAGGCGATTCGATTCCCAGCCAAGACAAATATTTATGCGATGAAGACAATGGGGATGTTTCATAGCAACGCTTACATAGGTGACCACTTGGATGGGTGACCGCGTGTGGCGTTGCCATCACAAGGCCAATAATCTGAATTCATATATTTTATATGTCATTAAAACTAAATATTGAACGAAATTAGATTATATTTTGAATTGACTCAGAATCGGTATTCTGCTAATGTTATCTTACAATATACAAAATCCTTGCGTTACTTACTTACTGACTGACAGACACGCTACAGCCGAAACTATTAGGTGCCGGCAGCTGAAATTTGGCATGTATGTTCCTTGGGGACCGTGGGGGTGCACTAAGAAGGGATTTCCCGAAATTCCCACGGGATCGGCCAAAACGGATAAATTTAAAAAAAATGCAGCCGTAGCCGCTGGCGTCCTCTAGTTTAATATAATTATCGTCTAATTTGACTTCTATAGTTCGACCTTGACACATTTTCAATTTACGATCTAGTCACGATTACATTCCAATAACATTCAAATATCAGTTAACTTAATAGAATACTATTAGTGAAGTAAGTATGACACTGACATTATATCGAAACTGTATTTTGAACAAATTTATTAAGGAGTATTGGGCCTCAGAGCGGCTACCGTGCTTCGGAGGGCACGTAAAGCTGTCGGTTCCGGCGCTTGTTTCAGAACGAATCGTTAGGATATGTCGGAGGCCTTCAGGCGGTCTGAAAACATACAATTACACGAAAAAAAAAGTAGCTCACCCATTTAAAACACACACAAGAGTTCTCTACAAATAGTTGCATCAGATAGTTATTAAAAACTAGACTTATAAAAAATTTGCACAATGAATAAAACGAACAAAGGAATATTAAACATATAAAAATGCTGAAACCAAAGTTACAAAACTTTTTGAAAGCGTGCCTATTCACACGAGTATTATAAAAACTATTACGACACCAAGGCGAAACTGACCTCAGTTTTTAAACCTTATATAGTACTAGCCGTGCCCGCCGGTTACACCCGCGTTATATGCTTACTGCTCCGCACCCGGGGTTCACAGCGTGATGTTATGGAAGCTTCCTCGATAAAAAGGCTATTCAACACAAAAAGAGTTATTCAAATCAAACCAGTAGTTCTTGATATTAAGGCGTTGAACCAAACAAACTTTTCAGCTATATAATATTAATAGCGGAGCCTGCGGTTACACCCGCGTTATTAAGGCTACTGCTCCGCTCCCGTGGCTTATAGCATGATGTTATATGTATAGCCTTCCTTAATACTTTTTATTTTTTTTAAACTCACGCCTGTAATCCCCGAAGAGGTAGGCAGAGGTGTCATATTACACCCACATTTCTTCATGATTTTTTAGGTCCCACGTAATAGGGGGCGAGCCTATTGCCGTTACCGGGCACATGACCAGACTCCGTGCTGCTACTGAGAATTCGGAAAAACCCAGTAACACTTTTGCCTGACCCGGAAATCGAACCCGGGACCTCCGATCAGCAGTCGCATACGCTATCCACTGGACCTCGGAGGCAGTCACAATTAGTAGTACTTATATAGTTCATAAATAGCCTATAAAAAGAGTTATTGATATCGAAGCAGTAGTTCTTAAGATTAACGCCTTGAACCAATCAAACTCGTCAGCTTTGTAATTTTAGTGTAGACTAGCTTTTGCCCGCCGCTTCGCGCGCGTTAAATTCGGGGTAACACAAATCTACTTTCAGTCTCAAGATGTGTGAAGACACTTCTGATTATTCTAAAGACTTCCGAAACTCTATGGGGTACAAAGTAACTCGGTCAGTATTCATGACATTATCTATCATTATCTACTGAAAGGTACATAATAACATCACAATATATCTCTATAAACATTTTCGCATTTTTGATATTAGTAGGGACAATCGTTTCAGCCGTTTAAGCTTATTATATAATTATTAGTTTATATATGCGAACAATTTTATGTAATAGGTCGGGGCAAAAGTATTTTATTATTTCGAACGTATTATTAGTAATCAAACCTCTTTGGCTGTACTGAATGTAACTGGCTGATTTTTCAACGTGCACAATATGACATTATGTATGACGTGACAGTACTGACAGATATGTTAGCACATGCGCAACACTCAATTATTAGCGCATGCGTTCTTACTTCCAAGAGGTAAATTTGTGCCGTACAAAATTCTACCCTCCCTACAATCCCTCCCAGTATAATTTTTGCAACTTATGGTAGCCTATGTCCGTTTCCATGGTCCAATATATCTCTATATTAAATATCAACAAAATCGGTTCAGCCGTTTTAACGTGAAAACGGAACATACATACATACATACATACATACACACTTTCAAATTTATAATATTAGTAGGGATTTTTCACAGATAAGACCCAAGACTAAAGGCGGAAGGCAGAGGACCGGTCTTTGTCACAAATTAGGCGAGGCCTTCGTCCAGCGATGGACTGCATTCGCTGCCAAAATTAAATTGAAATAAGTTGTTCGTCAGCTATAGCCGAGTGGAGAGACAGACTGACTGATACGCAGAGGGTCTCGGGTTCGAATCCACGGCACGCACCAATGACTTTTCGGAGTTATGTGCGTATTGAATTGTTAATTATCGCTCGTCCCGTGCCTCGGAGAGCACGTTAAGCCGTCGGTCCCGGTTGTCATAAAAATCTTTGACAGTCGTTAAGAGTTCGTCAGTACCCCTAAATAAACTGACACTAGTCTAAACCATGGAATATCGCTATTCCTTCGGGTTGTGGAGGTCAGACAGGCAGTCGCTCTGTGGAAAAGCTAATATTCAGCCAAATCTGGTTAGACTAGTAAGTGGACCCCAGATTGAAGAGCCCCGTGTCCAGCAGTGGGAAAATTTATATACCGGGCCGACGATGCTGAATTTTAAGATGTAGCTCGTATAATGTAATCTTGCAGGTGTTTTTCTTATACTCAGGCGATGTTTATCGTTGCCAAGTGAGGTCACTACTACTATTTTGAATAACAAGTCGTTAAACTAGAATAACAGAGTGGTTTTGCGGAATAGTGCCAATGTTGCCAACGTAAACATTTGAGATGGCGTGATGGTGGATGGTGGATCGTTCGTTGCTTATGATTGCTTCGATGTATATTATGTAACTAGCCGTTTCCCGCGGTTTCACCCGCGTCCTGAGGGAACTACTTCGCGTACCCGAAAAACCCAAATATCTTACGGACCCCTATTTTAAAAAAATAAAATATAGCCTATGTTACTTGCAGATAAAGTAGATTTCTTATGGTGAAAGAAATTTTAAAATCGGTCCAGTAGTTTTTGAGTTTATCCATATCAAACAAAAATACAAATTTTTCCTCTTTATAATATTAGTGTAGATTTGTGAACGGGGTAGTTAAAAACAATTGACTTTAAAGGTTGTCTATTTGAGACGACTAATGTCTGCAATGGCCCTACCAAGTTTCATGGGAATTTCATTAATGGCTATCCAATTAAATATACAAAACTAGAGGATGACTGCCCTACATAAGCATATTTTATTATAGTTTATCGTTTCTTCCTGATCCAGAATAAATTTTGTGAAATCCCTTCTTGGTGCACCCAAATTTCAGGTTTTCCCGCCCTGTAGTACCTTGTTTATCCATCAGCCAGTACGCTAGAATTTTATATACAGACTAGAGGACGCCAGCAGCTACGCCTGCATTTTTTTTACTTAACCCGTTTTGGACGATCCCATGGGAATTTCGGGAAATCCCTTCTTAGTGCACCCCTACGGTCCCCAAGGAACGTACATGCCAAATTTCAGCTTCCTGCGGCCAATAGTTTCGGCTGTAGCGTGTCTGTCAGTCAGTCAGTAACGAAAGGATTTTATATATTAAGATATTTGACAGAAGCTCCATACAAAATATGTCAAATATGTATATCTAATCTCCAAGTTCATAGATCCACAGGATTGATCATATATAGGGATATATATGATCAATCCTGTGGATATATATATGATATACATATGTATATAATATATCGACAGTAAAAAGTGGAAACGTCCACTTTCCTACTGCCAAAATCTAAGTTTATATAATATGTGAACCGTTAAAAGTTCTATATTTAGTAGCATAGCTCACAAAACCGAACATATAAACATACATAGTTCATCGAACCCGCGATAAATAGGTGCTGATACCGTTAGACATACGAAAACACTGCTTTTTGTATACATATGTACGTCGGTTGTTTATATTCTTTCAACTATGTATTTGGTTTATGACATGTTTGATAATATTGTGGGATGACCTTACGCGAATTATACACAATGATATTTGCGTAACAGGTCGCAATGGCGAATTTATTTTAAAATAGCCGCTCTCATGGTGTTTTGAGGGCGAGGTTTATTACACGTTTTCTCCCTGGATGATGTCACCCCTGTGAATACTCTTTGGGGTTCTCAAAAGACCTAGGCGATTTTCTATCTGAAATAATTCGATATCAGCGGCGGCCTTTGTGAACAGACGACATTTTTTTTTCGTGGACCTGCATCATCATCTCCCTAGCTTTATCCCGGTCGCATCCAAGACTTACAGCCTTGGAGCCCGAGTTCCGCTTACTGGTCTAACCAGATATGACAGAATATCAACTTTTCCACAGAGCAACTTCCTCTGACCGCCGCAACCCAAAGGTATAGCGATATTCCATGGTTTAGACCAGTATCAGTTTATTTCAGGGTACTGACTCCCTGTAACGACTGGCAAAGACTGTTTGTGGACCTGCATATCACATGCTAACGAAACTTACAAAATAACAAGCAACATTAATAAAAAACGTGGTAGACTTTGGTTGATATACCTAATGATAATTTTGAAAAGACTGAGTCCTCCGTAACATTCGATCGGTTCCGTCAAACAAACTTTTCAGGTTTATTTTATTACTATCTAAACACATAAATAAAATTGGAGTGTCTGTTTGTAATATTAAAATAACCGCTTTTTACTAAATGCATATGGCTGTATGCATGGTACATGTACCGAAATGACATTTTTTTTAAATTTTGTCTGTTTGTCTGTCTGACAAACAACAAACTGTTCTCGCTAATCTCTGGAACGGCTGGACTAATTTTGACAGGTCTTTCACTGGCGGATAGCTGATGTACCAAGGAGTAACATAGGCTATAAATTAACCGGGTACGCGAATTAGTTCCCTCAGCACGCGGGTGAAACCGCGGGAAACAGCTAGTAGGCTAGGCTAAGCTAGTAGAAAATAATATGTTAAGTGCGCGGATCCTGGGCTCCAAGGTCTTGGATGTAGCCGGTATTGATGATGATTATTCTAACGATGATGATGATTATTATGATACCAGTGACAAGTTAAAACTAAATGAAAGTACATTAAACACATACAATAATTGCTGTGTCCGCGCACCGTGACGACATCCATATTCATATCAAACTACCCACATAAATAATAATTTTCACTGAAACCATTAGCGCGTCCGCGGCTGCAGTAAATAGCGAAAGTGATCATTATACCGATGTGGGAATGCGTGTGCATTGAGGGAAACTGTGAGAATGTGTGCTGAGAGGCGTTTTTTTTTTATAGAATGCATGTGCATTTTGTAGAAGAAAGACTTTTAGTTTAATAAATAATGTTTGGCGTCTCCCGCGTGGTTGTTGGATATTATTGCCTGTGTGCTAGTCTAGTGTATAGGACTAGACGCACAGAAGTTTATTGCAAAATAAACATTTTAAATATCAAATTATACGTCTCTTTTGGTAAAAGAAATGAAGTTTGCAAGTTTTGATTTGTAACTTAAATCTACATTATTATACTTTTAAGCCAGTAGCTCGGAGTCTGGTAATGTGCCCGGTACGGCAATAGGCTCGCCCTACTACGTGGGACCTAAAAAATCATGGCGAAATGTGGGTGTAATATCACACCTCTGCCTACCTTCGGGGATATAGGCGTGAGTCTATAAATAAAAATAAAATAATTTAACCAATAAGTATAATACGTAGAACTAAAGAGTTTGTTTGTTGAACGCGCTAATCTCGGGAACTACTGGTTCGCTTCGAATAATCATTTTATATTGGATAGCCCATTTATCGAGGAAGGTTATCGATGGATACAGTTTTCTACCTTCAACGGTCAAATAATAACTCAGAAATAATACCATTTTCTATATCCCGGAATAACACACATCACCCGAAGTTTCACACGGCGTTTCACTACAATCGATCTGTAAACAGTAACCGTCTGTTTACACGCTGATGTTAAACAGATGTGCACACAATGAGCAGTTGTTTTAAGTTTTAAACAACAACGGGCTAGCTGTATTCCTTGAACGGGGAATACTCTGGGAATTAATGACTTAAATCTATGGAAATAAATAAGGTTTTTGAATGAACATGTTTTCAGACATATTAGGAACTATTTGAATGTTAAAATATTGCGTAATAATATTTTTCATCATCATCATCGCTCAGCGTTATCCCGCTTGTACAAATCTTACGCCTTTGGTGAAAGAATTTTTACAATCGGTCCAGTAGTTTTCCATTAAAAACAAACAAAAATACAAAATTTTCCTCTTTATAATATTAGTGTAGATATAATAATATCTCGGTTGTCATGAAGATCTTAGAGTTAGAGGGAGTCAAGAACTCTGAATAGACTAAAACTACTCCGAACCATGGAATATCGCTATCCATTGGTTTGCGAAGGTCAGACAAACAGTCACTCTGTGGAAAAGCAAATATTCAGTCAAATCCGGAAACACTAGTAAGCGGACTAAGGGTTGCAAATGGGATGAAGCTAGGGCTATAATAAAAATAAATTCTTACCGTGAGACTACTGATTAGGTTTTAAGGAGTTATTCCGAGTATATGTCCGTGTGGTGACGGATTAAGAATACGGAATGTCACCACCCCATATCATCCCATGGGTGTCGTAAGCGCCGACAGAGGGACTATATTATGCAAAGAACAGCACTGTAAGAGAAGGAAAACTTGATACAAACCCTATACCAACCCGTTTGGCCAGCGTGGTATAGTAGGCCAATTCCTCCTTTCAAAGGAGAGGCCTAGTCCAGCAGTGGACTGTTAAAGGCTGATGATGATGATTAAAACATATCTTCAAATCGGATAAGGGTCCGGTTTGAAAATGTTTTTTGGTTCTTGATATTAGCGCGTTTAACCAAACAAACTCTTCAGCTACATAACGTGAGTATAAAATAAAACAGTAATCAAATGTAAATGTTTGAAAATAACATAGTTTTACGTAATCTCCTTGCGCCGGTTGACCGCTGCCGCCCCCGTCCGAGTGCCGGTTTGAACATAACTATATTTAACAAGTAAACATTGCGTTATACAAATGTGTATTATGTCTGTGCAATACACCTAAGTAACTAAAAAGTATGGTCGGGTTTCACGTTTGAAGGAGTGTTTAGTAGACTGTATATCGAAACTATACGAAAGTATTTATAAAAGGGCTAGTTTATGTTGCTAACGTTACGGCCTTAAAAAAAAGTTTCACCGGCAATAGGGTTGTTTCCACCTAGTCAAATCAAGCACTTTTAATTAAATGTCAAAAACGACCTTTGCCAAGAGTTTTGTATCAAAAATATGACGTCGTGACGTCATAGTGTTTTGCTGTCAAGTAGAATACTTACTATCAATAAATTGACGATAAAAAATGTTAAATAAAGTTTTAACATTCATTGATGAATGAAACTTCTATTATTTTGACATGTTTCACTAGATAAAAATACTTGTATAATTTATTTCACTTGCAGGAAACTTCCCTATACTATTTCGAGCTTACGTTTCGGCCAGAAAAATTAAATCGATTATTATACTTGCTATTATGTCTCCATCTAACTTAAACCCTATAATTACCCGTTTGGCCAGCGAGGTATAAAATGCCAAATAGTAATGGTTTAAGCGGCCGCCTTGTCGTTTGGCACTGCGCCGAGTGTTGTAGGTTCGATTCCCACACGAGACAACACTTTGTGTGATCCATAAATTGGTGTTTCGAGTTTGGGTGTTAATTGTCCTCGTTAGATGTATGTTTGTAAAGACCCCCGCGACGCGGGATTTAGTCCTAACGCGGGAGTCGTATTTTTTTAAATAAAAAGAAAAGTAAATAAAATGTACCTATTGACTCACAATGCCATACTGTCCATGAGTGGACTGCGAATGATTTTAGAGATCCATATCATCAAAGAAAATGGGGAATTTTGAATGATTGTCATTTCCAACGAACGAATAAATATTATCACGTAATAGTTTTGTCCTGTTCAGACATTCGGTGACCTCTGCCTACCCTTTCACGTGTTACCATAAACGGCTAGTCTATACAACCATAGAAAGGTGAGCGTCAAACGTGATACGAGTAACGAACGTTTACTCTTATCACTAGCCGGAGCACATGCTGTGATAACGAATGATTATCAGACGTTATTTATAGTAACTGAACTATACCTACCATGTATATATATATCTACTATCTTTCATCCCCGAAGGGGTAGGCAGAGGTGTGTGTCTCACCCACATCAGTCCCAATATACCTAATAGGGGGCGAGCCTATTGCCATCACATTATTAAGCGAACGAAATTGAAGGTTTTAATGCCCACACAACTTTGAAATATCAGAGGTGTGTGCTCGGGGAACCTGGGGATCGAACCCGAGACTATCGTCTTGGCAGTCCCTTGCGTACACCACTGGGCTATCGCCGCGTGTACTATCATTTGAAACAGTATAAGAATTTAGTGTGATGAACACGGCATCGATAGCCTAGCACCCACAGGCTACGCAGAGGGTCTCGGCTTCGAATCCACGGCGCGCACCAATGACTTTCCGAAGTTATGTGCGCATTGAATTGTTAATTATCACTTGTCCTATGCTTCGGAGAGCACGCTAAACCGTCGGTCCCGGCTGCCATGAAGATCTTTGACAGTTGTTACGGGGTGTCAGTGCCCTCAACTAAGCTGATACTGGTCGAAACCATGGAATGTCGCTATCCGTTTGTGTTGCGGAGGTCAGATGGCAGTCGCTTTATGGAAAAGCTTATCTTTTCTAATTTTTTTTTATATACTCACGCCTGTATACCCTAAGGGGTAGGCAGAGATGTAATATAACACCCACATTTCGCCGTGAATTTTAGGTCCCACGTAATAGGGCGCGAGCCTATTGCCGTTACCGGGCACATTACCAGACTCCGTGCTGCTACTGAGAATTCGGAAAAACCCAGTAACACTATTGCCCGACCCGGGAATCAAACCCGGGACCTCCGATCAGCAGTCGCATATGCTATCCACTGGAGCACGGAGCTAATATTCAGTCAAATCTGGTTGGACTAGTAAGCGGACCCCGGGCTCGGAAAAGTCTTGGATGTAAACGGGATAACGCTAGGACGGTGATAAAATTTAGTATGACTCAACAGACAATGATATTTGTATAGGTAGTAGAGCGTTGCTGATTTCAGCATGAATGGGCCGGCTCGACCGGGCAAGTACTACCTTCTCACAGAAAATCGACGTAAAGTAACAGTACCTAAACTGTTGTGTTTCGTTCGGTGAGTGTGAGTGCCGGAGGCCCTATCCCCCATTCCTTCTCCTTTATCCCACTCCTCATCCTATCCCTTTTCCCAAACCCAAGGGGCGGCAACGTACTTGTGACTCCTGTGAAGTTGCTTGTGTCCATGGGCGGCGGCAATTGCTTACCATCAGGCAATCCGTCTGCTCGTTTGCCGCCTAATACTATAAAAAAAAAAAACAAAAAAAAACAGAATCGGGCAGTGTCGATATATTATTTCTCACCTCAAGGGCATCTTACTTTACACCTTTATCAGAATGGAAACTTTATATTGTTGTTCTACAAAAATAAAACGCATTTATGTACGCAGTTACATTTTAAGGCAATGACAAAAAACAGCACTGTTTATCTTAAGAATAGATTCCGCCGCGGTTCTGTCCGTATGGACGATGGCTGTGGAGACAAAATACAGTCTATTCTGTTCCTCCCCATCATCCTCCTAGCCTTACCTCATTTGAAAACCGGGATCCGCTTACTAGTCTAACCGGCGGGCCGATTCAGAATGTCACGACAAGTAATCGTACGATATGTCAAATTATTGTCCTCGTCTTTTAGCCGCCTATCAGAGATATATTAAACAAATATTCATTGAATTCGGTTTATTTATTAATTTACTTCATACTGAATGCATAAAATTGATAGGAAATGCGATAGTTTTGACAAAAAATGAGGTAGCCTGTTTGACAATTAACGGAATCGAATGTCAAATGAGATATCGAACGATTCTGAATCGCCACCCGGATTTGACAAAATATTAGCTTTTCCACAGAGCGACTGCCTACCTGACCGCCCGCCACGCCGCAACCTAAAGGGATAGCTATAACACACGCTCGAACTTGTCCGGCGGACCAAATCCGTTCTGGCTACAGACGACCGGATCGGACAGTTGCTTCACGTAAGCCATGTCCGATCCGACCGATCTGCAAACTAGCGGACCGAGGTGGACTCAATTAATAATAATTATGTTCGCCGGACTACTCTACAGACAGGCAGATTTGGTCCGGAGGCGATCCGAATCCGTGGTCTCAGTTCGGACCAAGTTCGAGCGTGTGTTATAGCTATCTCCCTTTAGGTTGCGGCTATATATTGCATGGTTTAGACTAACGTCGGTTTACTAAGAGGTACTGACTCCCTATAACGAACTGATTTGACTGTCAAAGATCTTCATGACTGCCAGTACACTTAACGTGCTCTCCGATACATATTTTTTAATTTACCTAGTATGTTTTGAAGAGCATCGAAGTCGTTTGTTTTTTAAACTTAGTTTTCGACCGTTGCACTATCCATGCAGTCAATCACCTCTGTTTTCCGTTACCTATCAGCAATCATCAGATCAAAGTTCAGTATTAGCAAAACATGTCTGCCTATTGTAATATTTGTTGGGTGTTTCGTTCAATCTTTTAATAAACAGCTGATATCGCTTATCAATTACGTAAACGATCATTCATTGTTTAATAGATTGTAGTGTTTATGTGAAAAACGAACAAAAGTGTCCGACTCCGCCCGCACCAAAATTTCAATTCCATAAATACTTATACTCCCCCTTTTGCCCGTTGGGTTAGGCAGAGAAAACATTAACAATAGCATATAAGAAAAATCTCTGGCACCTCAGTGGTTTTAGTTGGTTGACCCCGCCCGTAAAGGAGTCACAATACTCTTTGCCTGTCCACCCGGGTGATATCATCATCACCCAAGTGAACAAAATGTGGAATTAACCTCGTTTTAGGGGTCACCCACCTTAAAAAAAATATGATGGTGTTAAAGTGGCTTTTATGTAGATAATGCCAGATCGTCCTCAGCCGCTTCTCGTCTAACACCATGAACGCGTTAAACTCAAAACCTATCGACCGTTTCTTGTGCAGTTTTCGTCAGTACTGTGATGCCTGAGGAATATTTAGGCGAACAATTCACGCGGGCAAAGTCTTGTATTAAATAAAATAATTATGTAGAGTTAATTATTAGTTTTCAAAACTTACCCTACTCGCTCCTTAATTTACTTTGCAAAATTCCGTCAACAATGGTATAGGTAAATTCACGAAAGTTGACCACAAATGGCGGCCTTCGCGCATATGTACATTCGTGCACCAATGGCGTTGCTCCATTCTTGACGCATTTAGGGAATGCGTCAAGAACGGAGCCATGCCATTGGTACTCCACCCGCGCCTCACCCCGCACCTCCACGGGGACCTAAAAAATGACTTCTGCGCAGTGGTCATCTTTCGTGAATTTACCTATATCTACTTATCTTCTTAAATAAACAAAAATACTTTCTCTCCCACGTAATATTAGGCAAGTAAAAATATTACATAAGTCTTATGTGTACAGTTTTCTTTAATTAGCTATGTTTTATGGTACACATTTGGTCACAGCTTACGCATTTATGTATTTTTAACGGATACGCAATAGTTTTACATTTTTCAGCTATAGCAATGGCCGATACGTATTGTAATAGAGGTTACGTGTAAAGCCGACGGCCAACGGTGCGTGGTTTTGCTGTAAATGGAAATGTAAGCGAGGCTTAGCTTGCCGTTCTTAATACGTGGGCAAAGTTAAGCAACTCTTGCACAGGTCGTCTTTGGGATGGGTACGTGTGGCATTTACTTCAGAGTGTTAACATGCTTCACAGCTGAAAAGCTGCCTTTCTCGGTTCTTGTCTGGGATAAGGATCGATGTACATGGCGCGTTTACTGTGACGCGGCGCGCTGCCGCCTCAGAGTATACGCGCCATGTACATCGCCCCTGCCGCACTGCTCGCCGCTTAGACCGATCTCGTGACCAGGCCCTTAGGCAATGTCGGAAGCCTTTGGGCGGTCTGAAAAGTCCAATACCAGAGTTAGCCACTCAAAAACGATAAGTAAATAAAGACGAAATATTATCTTACTATATACAGAATGGTTTGTAATTGTTCGTATTCCCTTTGCGAGGTGATTCTAGGGCCATAATGGAGTATTTTTACCCTCTACCACAGAATAATTAATAGTACTAACGTACCTCTACACATAATCAAAAATCTTTACTGCTATTCGAAAATACCCAATTATTTGACATAGGGGTGAACGCGCAAAAGCAGTAAATATTTTTGGGTAAAATTCCAAATACAAAACAATCTGTATAAAGGTGAACGCACACTTATTCGAGCCGAACGCGTTGAACGAGTTGAACGAAACGAATTTTAGAATTCTGTATATGAAATCTTATGAAACCTCGCACACTACCCCGCGTCGAATCGTCCGAAGAAGTGTGCGAGGTTTCATGACATTTCATAATATACAGAATTCTAAAATTAGTTTCGTTCGACTCGTTCGGCTCGGATAAGTGTCCGTTCACCTTAAGCCTTACGAAATATAGCTTATCGGGTGCGTGGGTAACTAGTGCGTTAGGTCGACGCCTCCGTGATAGTAGCGTGGATCGACATGCGTGCTGTACCGCATCGGTTTACTAGCTAATCGCTAAAGCAAATAAAATAGCAAACATAAATGTTACGCTTTAAATATGCCTTAAAATGGCTATGACGTAATTAATGGGAGATGATGATGATATTAATAATAAGTATAACATTCAGGCGTACTTCTTCAGGGCAGGTTGCGTGGGAGGATAGTGCCTTTCTCTGTAGCTCTAACCGCTGAAGTCTGGGGTTCCTGTTCCCGACTTTTTTTCATTAGGGTAGAGATTTTGCATTCGCCTTCGCCTACCTCGAACTCCAATAATAGAGTGACGGAGGAAGCGAGTCAAATAAACATAGTTATGCCGAAGACTATCCCAAACTCGAATGATAGAGTGGCGGAGAAGAGTGACACCAAAACAAAGAATCAAAAGTCATGCTAAATAATTCACCTGTCTCCTTCACGGTCATATAAAAATTACAATAATATTATTGTTATTCATTATGATTATGACATTATGTGAAAGCTGTGCGATAAGGTATCGAATAATAACAAAACTTGTAGCCAATTCGTCTTGTACATTTTCTCTATCAAATACTGTTTCATCACTTCGAGTCCTTACGTCCATAATATTCCTAAGATCAAATTTGACGACAGAATACTTATAAATACGGATTCATAGACTTCAGAACACATTAATGTAGTTAGGGTATTCCAAGCGCAGAAAATAAAGGAACGCCTGCTTTAGATGAATGGGTGTCGTTTTGTGATTACTATTACTGGAAAATCTATAAAGTATTTTAAGCAAAGGACAGTTTATCACCGTTGGTAAAAACAGTATTTGTTGAAAACTTACAATAATGATTCGTAATTTACATACAGCAGTTTTTATTATTAGACAATAAGGCATTATTCAATAAGACAATTACGTCACATTACGAAAATAAAAATATATCAATAAAACATGATTCAACATATTTTAATCTTAATTTGTTTATCATTTGGACGAAAATATTAAAATGACAAAGTTCACAATATTTCAAATAAAATGAATAATTATGCAATATGCGACTTAGCTATCTGCCCGGAAGATCTAATTAGCCTTAGAATCCTTTATCGCAGAAGTTAAAAATTATTCCGGAATTGTGCTAATTTCAATCTGTACCACTGCGGAAGGTATATATGCGTAAATCTGCTATCTTAAATTGCTTAATCAGATTTTTTTTAAATTTGTTTAAGCATAATTATTATAAAACATTTAACACATATTACATAACTGGAAAAGTGTCGAAATAATCTATAAACATGCGATTTCAATCTGAATTTATATTAACATTCAATTTCTAATCAAACTTTCTCTAAGCATATAAGGCACTGGTTGACACCAATTATCGCATACCATTTACGTCCATCTATCACTATAGCATACCCATATTCATTGTACTCATTTTACAGGTATTATTATATTCAATTTGATTATAAAATTATCCCTGTCAAGAGACCCGCGTCGCTGGCTGCGACAGAACCATCAAAGGTTCACATAAACATAGTATAAAGGGTGTTCCGTCAAGGGTCCACCCAGTGTATACTAGGGTCAAGGGAGAGACCGAGGTGTATTGTGTTATTTAAACGCTAGTGTCGCTGCCGCTCGCTAGAGTGCAGTGTACCGCCCTACAACCAGTGTCCAACCACTGTTGTACCTGTATCTGACGTGTGAGAGTTGCATTGGCGGCTGGGCAATCGTTTTTCAACAAAACATTGCTCCCGGTAGCCTTTAGCTTTTCGGTTACTACCCACATATCCCTAAACCCAGATCTTGAATCACCCAAACCCCACCAAGAAGTTCCTACATTTACTTTAATCAGTATTTGCATCGAATTGCCTATTCTAGTATTTAAGACTTTCGGATTTCGAGACTGAATATTTCCAAATTCTTAATAATAAAATTATTTGATATATAATCTCATTATATTGAAATAAGCTTTAATTATTTAATTTAAATCACAATTTATGCTAGTCCTTATTAATTATTATTCTAAAAAAGTCTGAAAACATATTTAATTCAATCTAAATTTGTTTATATAGACGATTTGATCGTTGCATTCACTAGTCTAGATTGCAAAAATTTTTTCCAACTACCCTCCTGAAACCTATCCGCCTATTTCCAATTTTCCCCGCCTACCGGCGATTAACCGTAGTGCCCGCTGCGTGGCCTTGCGAGGCTGCTGTGGTGTGACTCGCTCTCTCGATTGTCAGGTACTAGGGCCTTCGCGCCCGGTCGCTCTAACCGTCGGGACGAGCCAAGGGGGGATCGGTGCGGGCATATACAACGACAAGAAGCCGCTGATTGCTCCTGCAACAAGCAAGCTTAGGTGAGACTTGGTTTTACTTTATTACTTAAGCCCGCTGCCTACGGTGCGTGGTTTTGCAAAGACGCGCGCTGTACCTTTGAAATTTGATGGTAAGGTGAAGGTCCGTCCTCAAAACCACGCACCATGGGAAACTGGCTTTAGATTAGTTTTGTAGATTGTCGTACTTCTATAATCTGTATAACTTAAATAAAGATACCAGGACATCCTTTTTGCGAGCAAAGATAAATATAATTTATTTTTATCTCTTATTCGTTGCTTTCTTCCATATCATATACTTATTTTGTTGGAGAGATTATAAAATTTTCGGCATTTGCAGCTTACCATTAAAAAAAATCCTTTTTTTACCAACTTCATGATAATACTTATTGAATATAGAATTACTTTTAGATCAAAATTTAAACTTCATATTTTACGTAAAATTTAACAATAAAAATAATCTACAAAAAATTGTCCACCCAAATGTTCCAGGTGCCGATTCACCCTCGACTCGCGCCAATAATCCCGATAATGTTGAGATCGGGCGCGAGGCACCCGGATGCTGACGAGACGCCGGTAGCGTCCACCTCCTCCTCGAAGCGGCACGACCGCACGCCGGAGGAGGAAGCGCTACAGCTATACAACACGCTCAACGAGTACCTGCTGTTGGAGCACAAGTTCCAACCGAAACTGTGTCTGCCTACTGAATCTGAGGTTAGTACACACTCGTATATCTCCTACTACGCCAAGCAGCACGAGCTGCCAACTTAATCTGACTAAATATGTAGCAAAAGACATCCTTCACCCTCGGATTGTCAATTCCTCGAAGCGTCCAAATTTATTATCGTTCATCATCATCATTATCATCATCAGCCTTTAACAGTCCACTCCTGGACTAGGCCTCTCCTTTGAAAGGAGGAATTAGCCTACTATACCACGCTGGCCAAACGGGTTGGTATAGGGTTTGTATCAAGTTTTCCTTCTCTTACAGTGCTGTTCTCTGCATAACATGCTCCCTCTGTCGGCTCTTACGACACCCATGGGATGATATGGGGTGGTGACAATCCGTATTCTTAATCCGTCACCACAAGGACAGTATTATCGTTCACATAAAATAAATTAAAAGAACTGCCTCGTTGGTCTCGCGGCATAAATGTGCGCGTGGGATTGGGAGGTCTCGGGTTCGATTCCCGGGTCGGGCAAAGTGTTATTGGGTTTTTCCGTTAGGAAATTCTCAGTAGCAGCTCGGCGTCTGGTAATGTGCCCGGTACGGCAATAGGCTCGCCCCCTATTACGTGGGACCTAAAAATTCATGGCGAAATGTGGGTGTAATATTACACCTCTGCCTACCCCTTCGGGGATACAGGCGTGAGTCTATAAAAAAAAGAAAATTAAAAGTAATACTAATTAAAAATAAAAATAGAATACTCGCCAGAATGCTCGCTCAAAAGCATCTGTTTTGTTTTACTGTTGTGTAAAATTCGTAAAATACAAGTGAATACTCAGGTATATCAGCACCGTTAGAGAGAAATTACCAAAAATTCTTTCTTAGTGCTTCCCTACATTCCCCAAGGAACATACATCCAAATTGCGGCTTCTTGCGCCCAGAAGATTTGGCTGTGCGTTGTCTGTCGACTGACTTAGCTTACTGACTGACTAGTCAGTAACGACATTCTATTTTAAATAATAAAATTGATACTATATTTTATTTATAAGAAACGGTATACATTTTATTCATAAATTAACTTTTATCATGTCTTAAAATTAAATTTAGAAGGCGTCATGAAAGTCATCCGCATCGCAGTCAATCGGAAGCGTGCCCAGAAGACTGGCGGCATTGCCTCGTTGTATATCAATGCTTATCTTTTGTGCTAAATATGTGCCAGCCCTCTGGTCACCCGAGGCGTCGATCAGTCTCTTTGCGAGATCCCTAAAAAGGGATCTCGCACTTGGACCCCATGGCCCCAAGGTTTCGACCCCAAACGGCTCAAATACATAATCTCCTACAATATTTACGTATTTGCGCCGTTTGAGGGTCTCTGCTGAAGCAGCAGCAACGCCCGCACAACCTGCTGTGCTGGAAAGATGGGATGGCGCAAGGGTATCGACACATGTCGCGTCCCATACCAAAGGCCTACCCAGCTTCCACGGCAGTAAAGACATCCAGTCCGGTCTCTTGCCATCGTCGCGTGCCTAGCCCTGAGGTTCAAGTTGGGCTGGAACGCCAGCGGTGACAAGAGCCACGGCGCAGAATGTCGTTGAGATTGGCGTGTCGTGAAATACGACCTGCGCTCCTGCTGCATGACAGACCATGGTGACCAAGGCTATCGGCAGCATCTCCGCAGTGACAGCGATGCGGAGAGACACATGACGTGCCTAAACTGAAGCAAGTAGCGAAGCGAAATTGATTATTTCTATCAATGATATATAATATAATAATATATACTAGTAAGCTGACGATTTTGATATCATATTAGTTTTAAATAAAAGACTCTCGGATTCTCGATACCATGAAGCATAAAAATGTCTTATAGTTCACATAAAAACACTAATAACCGTGCCAAAATTGTAATACAAAATAAATAAATCTATCATCGCAAATCCAGTTCAATTCCGTTTCCAAGTTAACATACAAACTTTGCTTTATAAAAAATTAGCCGGATGCCGTCTTTTTTTGATAATATTGGCTCAGCGCGGCACCGGCCATGTGCTTTTGTGGCACTTGCCAAAAACCACCTCGTGTAACCCGATACACGTGTCAAAACAATATTTGTTTACCTACAATGGATTGTTGCCAAGCAACAGTTACAATTCATTCAAACACTCTCATCGTCATAACATCCTTTTGCAAAACCTCTTATAATGACTTCTTTCGGAGTTTAGCTTAAAAGGAAAGTTCACAATGGGGTTGCATAATAGGCTCACGCCTGTTTCCCGGAGGGGTAGGTAGAGACTACGGAACGCCATTTGCAACGATCCTCGCATATCTCTCTTGCTTCATTCACTCCCATCAAATTTCTCATGCATACTCTTCGGTTAAGGGTACTTCTAACCTGTCCTTTTTTTAGGATGTCTCCAATCTGGTCGGAGAACGTCCGTCTAGGTCTTCCCCTTCCTCCTGTCCCAATGAGGTTGACATGTCTTTAAAGACAAAAAAAGTCATCTGATGGAATAGGCCTCTTCTAAATTGCGTCATAGCATTGTAAGATTGGTAAACCAATAGGATTGGGCCTATTATACCACGCTGGCCAGACGGGTTGGTATAGGGTTTGAAGTCGTGTTTTGCGTCAATTTATTCTTTATTTATTCTTACTCCCTTGAAACTAACTCTTAAATATATGTATATTGCCATTAAATATAAATTGTTGTAACCGGTCAAAGGATAAAATAGCACTACAATAGAAAAATAAATAGCACCTACTATTGTACGACGGAATATTAGAAGAAAAATTGTAGGTGTGTTTTTAAGGAATAAATATTTCATGCGGCGGAACGGAGAAATCATTTTAAAGCCGACCAATTTAGAACTCATATAAAAATTAACAATTAAAATTTTATGAGCTGTGTCCATGAGTATTTTAATAAATAAATAATTTTAATTTAAATATATATTTGACAACTATATTTTCCAATAACATTTCCGGGGTTAACGTTTCCGTCTATGCGATTCGGACGAATTTTCAATGACTGCGAACGTCAATTCCGAAATTTCAATGCCGAGTTACATTTAAAAAATAATTGCTTATTATCTGCATATGTAAAATTCTTGCGTTACTGACTGACTGACAGACACTACACCCAGAACTATTGGGCACAAGAAACTGAAATTTGGCATGTATGTTCCTTGGGGACTGTAGGAGTGCATTAAAAAAGCAAAAATTTATCTAAATTGCCACGGACGGGGTCATGCAGAACCGGAAAAATGAAAAACAAAATGTTCGGGCGTGTGTATATGTGCCTCTAGTTTGTTATAGTTTTCTGTTTAGTTTTCTGAGCACGCAAAATTTTCATTAAAAAGCGCGCGGAAGTAGTTTGTTCAATGTCAAAATGTTTGACATTCTAATGCAACCTTCTTCGTCTAACGAGATTATTTTTTTGTGCGTAAACTTGATTTTTATATCTCAAGACAGATGGGGCATTGAATACGTTTTCGCTCGCGTTCCGGCAGTAGTGACTGTAATAGGGAGAGTAGCAGTAGAGATTGTGCACAAAAATATATAATTATTTTTGGCCAAAAAGAGCTAAGTATATTATGTACCTATCTGAAGCAAAATCTAATATTGCTAATCTGCTAAGACAAGACGGAAGTAATCTATATTTAACTGCCGTAATTTTATTTAACATAAATAAATGACTTTAGGTATAGGTAAATATCTAAATTTTCCTTTTTCCGACGTTTCGACCGCCTTACAACAGTTGTGGTCGGTAGGGGTTCAATAATACCAAAAATAAGTTATTAAACGCGAATAACACCCATTAAATAACCTTGTATGGCAGGAAAACAATAGGGCGACAATATCACACACAAAACATTACAACCAACTCTGCCTACCCTACATATCATCACGCATCAACATTAACAAACCGAATCCCCAACAATTACAGCACGATTGAGTAACAACAGCACAGTGCGTACGCTTTGATAGTTACACATTCACAAATTAACATGGCGGCAAGGCCGAGTGATGTCGGACGTCGCCGTCTATGGCAGAGGCTACTGAGCACTTACGTAACTAGGGGCCATCCGTAAATTATGTGATACGATTTTTGTAAATTTTAGACCTCACCAGCCGGTCTTCTAAAATTCGTGAATTTGTGAGACCATCCCCTCTGTAGTGTGATGCCATATATTTTATAATTTATCATGTAGGAATGGCAAGAGCAGAGATAGTAGATTTTGGAATGTTATATATATCCCAGGGGCCCAATTCTGCTAAATAAATATAGTCTCGATATCATGTCAGTGTCATAGTTACGTCACAAAAAGTGTCTTCTTTTAAATTATATGATATTTGAATGAAATTGTAACGAGATCGTATGTGTCAACGACGAACTGTTTATTTTAAATTATACGATAATGTCATTAGGTTATCAGAATACCGCTTTTAAATCCATTCAAAATAATCAATGTCATATAAAAGTAGCAGAATTGGCCCCAGATTCATCTCCAACCCTTTACGTACATTGTCACTTCGTCGACTTCCTGTAAAAAAAACGTGGAACGTAATTTGTGGAGGACCCTCTAGAACAACCAAATTAAGATATTTTTATTTTGATAAAAGTTTGTTTTTGGTAGGAATTTAGACGCCCGAAATCGAAAGTTGGCAGGCCTGATATATATTTTTTTGAGCTGAGCAAAAATTCAGACCCGATGTTATTTTATCGGAGCAGAACAAGAATATTGACATCTAACATTATACATGTAGATCAAGACGCGACGGTCCACTATGGTTCGTCTAGAACAAGCTAGCTAGACAAAAACAACTCTTAAATTCCTGGAAGTTAATTACTATTACGAACTCATTACCCCTATACATTGAGGATTACACCTATTAATTATCAATACTACCCTCATTAAGAGCGTCATTAAGGTATGTTTATAAGATGTTGACTATTTAAAGGGCATTCATTTGCATTTTTACATCATATTTGATAGCATTGTTTATGTCACTAAAAGAAATTTGTGAAAGTGTTTTTGTGATGGATTGTATACGTAAGGGTAAGTAGTTATATTTTATTTCATTTTCAACATGGGAACTTCATTCTTTAGTCTTATAAAATGAAATGTTTGAATTTTCACCCACTTTTTTACTCATTTTTTCAAATTCATCGGTCAAATAATAACATGTCCCCACTTGTCCCCACCGTAGAACCTATCATATACGATTCTCATAAGTGTCTAGTAGTTATACGTAAAAAAATTCATTGCGATATATTTGCACAACTAATTTTTATTTATTTTTTTCTTTCAACAGTTTTTACCGTCTCAAGAATGGATTTTTTCGAAGAATGGCTGAAACACCCGAAGGAAACGCGGAATGAGGAGCTCTTTCGGTTTATATCTTTGAGATATAATTTTGATGGTGTTACGGAGCAGTCTCTGCGAGATATTAAAGTACTAATCTCAAGATATTCAACGAAATTTGCTGAAAAGTGGAGCAGCTGTGGAAGAAATCGAGAGCGATTCCTACAAAAGTATTCGACGTGGCTGGAGGGTCTTGACATATCTTTCGATGTGTCCGTTTATTTATCTCTGCCAACTACATCTGGAGAACCGGGACCCGGAAGACCTACTAAAGATTTTGAACATTCTAGTCTCAAAACGAAGAGACGACGTGTAGACGATCTATTACAGTCCAGAAGTGCTAGTGAATTAATTTACGCCGCTGAAGTGTCAGCTCGAATCTCGGGTCAGAGAAGTGTAGCACGTCAAATTAAAGATGTGACTAGTGATCCTTCAATAACCAAGACCACGAGTGAAGAAAGTGCCCCCAGGAGTTTAACAAGTGAGGAAGCTTTAGCGTACTACGTTGATAGTAAATCAAGTAGCCATAGCTATAAGCAGACTCGGAAGTGGAGTATTAAAGCTGGACATAAGGTGTTTCCGTCAATGTACAGTGTTAGAAAGGCTAAAATAGCCTGCTACCCGTCAGGTGAACAAATTACAGTCAATGAAACGCATGCTGAAATCAAAGTTCAGGCAATTCTTGATAAGACTGCCGAACGTTTAGTTTCAGCACAACAAGAAGTTGTTCATAGTCTGTTACCTTGCACGTCATTCACATTAATCAGTAAATGGGGTTGTGATGGAAGTTCCGGTCATAGTATGTACAAACAAAAATTCACTAATTGTGACGATAGTGACGAGTTTTTATTTGTATTTTCTTTCGTTCCTCTTCAATTGAAAGATGAAAGTGGTAATATTGTGTGGCAGAATCCTCGGCCCTGTTCTACAATGTATTGTCGGCCAATAAAGTTTATCTTTTCTAAGGAAACGAAAGATTTTACGATTTCGGAAACCAATAAGGTTTTAGAAGAGATAAACGCTTTATTGCCGACAACCTGCAAGGTGATGGGGACCGAAGTATCTGTCACACATGTTATGCTTTTAACAATGATTGACGGAAAAGTTTGCAATGCTCTGACCGAAACTTCTTCCTCACAAAAATGTTTTATTTGTGGGGCAACTCCAACAATGATGAATGATCTGTCAAAAGAGTTTGCTGCGGACAAAGATAATCTTGGTTTTGGTTTGTCTACGTTGCACGCTTGGATAAGGTGCTTTGAATGCTTGCTTCACATTAGCTATCGACTAAATATAAAAAAATGGCAGTTAAGAACAGCCGAAGACAAAGCTAGTGTGAAACAACGTTCAGATGACATTAAAAAACGATTTAAAAGCGAAATGGGCTTGATTGTAGACAAACCAAAACCAGGGTTCGGTAACACTAATGACGGGAACACCGCGCGAAGATTTTTTGGAAATCCCGAGGCTAGTGCCGATATTACAGGGTTAGATGTTTCACTAATACAAAAATTTGGCATACTACTTCGCACTTTATCATCGGGATATGATATAAATATTGAAAAATTCGTTAACTTAGCTCAAGAAACTAGACAACTTTATGTAAATCTCTATTCATGGTATTACATGCCCGCTACTGTCCACAAAATACTTTTGCACAGTGGCGAAGTAATTAGATCGTCCCTTCTACCTATAGGCCAGCTTTCCGAGGAAGCACAGGAAGCTCGGAATAAGGACTGCAGAAGATTTCGTGAGCACAACACACGAAAGCGATCACGGGAGGCTACGAATAGAGATTTACTTAATATGTTATTGATAACATCTGACCCTGTAATAAACGGTTTACGAGAAGTTCCTCGGAAGAAAATAGGTACGCTTCCAACTGAAGTATTAGATTTAATTGTCCCACCTAGCTGTAAGGAACAAAATGTTAATATGATTTCTACTTTTCATAGTTCTGCCCCTCACGATCATGACTATTCAATGGATGATTCATCTGATGATAGTGATGATAATGAGTAATAGATTTAGTTCTTAGATATTTTATGCATCTGTTATTAGATTTTATAGCGACGTCGAGGGATAAATCACTTTATAAAATGTTCAAAAAATATATTATACACATATGCCCGATAAATGTTTTTTTTTTCATGATACCAGCTCAAATGACAAACTGCCTTGAAAAAAGTACCAAAAACCTTATATCTTTGCTTATTAACCGCATCTAGACATAAAAATCAAATAAAATAATTTTGTCTAGCTAGCTTGTTCTAGACGAACCATAGTGCGGTCGTTGAATTTTTATTTATTTAATGCTATGCCATTGTTAGTCAAAGCAAAGGTCCCTCTTAACCCTCTCCAAAATTCTGTCTCCAACTATTTACATACAATAATGTTCAAAATATCCATGTGGTGATGGATTAAGAATACGGATTGTCACCACCCCATATCATCCCATGCAGACAACACTGTAAGAGAAGGAAAACTTGACACAAACCCTATACCAACCCGTTTGGCCAGCGTGGTATAGTAGGCCATTTCCTCCTTTCAAAGGAGAGGCCTAGTCCATCAGTGGACTGTTAAAGGCTGATCATGATGAATGTTCAAAATAACTAACGTATATTATATGTTATTTGCAGAATGGCGAGGTGACGACCGGAGCTAGAGATGGCGCCGCACACGTGCTCCGCTGTCTCAAAGTGTGGTACGACCTACCGCCGGACGTACTCATCGACGCCATTAATCTGTTCGACAGGTCAGTACAGACAAAAGTCATATACAGCAGGCTTAGGCCTATTAACTTGTTCGACAGGTTAGTACCAACTCAGTTACAGCAGGCTTTGACTTGATGCAGCCTTCGAAAGAAGGACAACCAAGGCTCGGAACCGGTTTAAAAAATACCGGTTAACACCGGTTTATTACGGTTTTCCTCCGAACTTTTCTTAAGAACGTGAACGTTTTTGAACTTTATTTTAACCGAAATTAACCGGTTTATTCGACGAACGGCATGTCGGTTAACACGTTGCCAAACAAAAAAATATTACTACTGAATAAAATCGTAACAGCGCGCCGCGTTTCTTTATGGTGCGTCCGTATTAACCGGCTTTTATTGCTCTGAACCGTTTAATCCGAAAAACCCTTTATGTAAATACTGTTCCAAATATCGGTTTAAACAAACCGGTTTATGCGAGCGAAACCAAATGTAAAGGTTTTGCGGCAAGTAAAAAACGGTTTGAAAATTTTACCGGTATCCGAGCCCTGAGGACAACACATTCGGCAGTTCGGCACAAGACACACAACTCCATACATGAGTTGGAAGACACCATAAGAAACAGAGAGCACTTTGTCAAAGCAGGCTTACTACTTACTACGGAATTCAATATTCGATCTATAGATAGATCTGTAGATTTTAGATTCGTTTTTGACATAAGCTCCATACAAAATATGTCAAACACGAATTTCGAATCTCAAAATCCATGTATGGATCGAATATTGAAAATGGCCGTTAGTGTTTACAGGTGCAACCTTCGAAAGAAGGATAATAAATTGTCTGAATACTGCCTCCGTGATCCAGTGGATAACGTATGCCTCTACTGATCATGATGTCCCAGGTTGGCAAAAGTGTACTGGGTTTTTTCCGGATTCTCAGTAGCAGCACGGAGTTTGGATGTGTAATCTGAAATCTAGCAAGCCCATATTACGTGGGACCTAAAAACTCATAACATGGCGAAATGTCGATATAATATTACACCTCTGCCTACCCCTTCGGCGATACAGACATGGGTCTAAAAAAATATTTTAATAATATTATACTAACCAAGTATGTCGTTGTTTACAGGTTTTTGACGAAGATGAAGGTGCGTCCGTGCCACGTGCCTTGCATCACAGTGTCTTGCATGAACATTGCGCTAGAACAGTACGCGCACGACACTAACACCAAACGGAGCATCTCTGTCGAAGAATTGGGTGAGTTAACACTATAACGGACTTGAAAGATTTCCTGCCTCTTTTAAAAATGTCTGATTTGTGCTAAAAACTTGAGTGTTTTCCTAGAGTTTCGGTGTCAAGCGCCTGTAAACCAAAATGTGACCAAAATTTGGTAAAACAATTTTATGGATCCACCTAAGTGACTACGCTTCTGAGTTTAGAGTTTTATTTCGTGATCCGTAAAACCCTTATAATGGGTACTATACCACGAAAATGATACTCATATTAATTTTATTTAAAATCTCATGTCTGCCATCTTAAATTCCCAAATAGATGTCATTTTTGTGATTAGAACACATTTTCATGTGCCTCAAAAATGATACTCATATAAACTTTATTGAAAATGTCACGTACGCCAATTAGGAATTCCAAGTCGATGTCATGTTTGTGATCAGAATGCATTAAATCGTGAAATGATACCTATATTAATTTTATTTATGAAAACTAAACTATGCCCGTGAATTTTACAACAAAACCTTCAGGAATCACTATCTCTTAAAGAGAATCGTACAAAAATCCGTGCCGGTAGTTCTTGAGTTTATCGCGTTCATCATATAGACGGACAGGTGGGGATGGGCATTTCATATTATAATATGTATAGATGTCACGTTCGCCATCTTGGATGCGAAATAAATGTAATTTTCATGATCTATAAAAAAACCTGGAAATGATAACCACATTAATTTTATTGGGTTTGACGTTGGTTCGGCTAGATGCGGCCAGTCTCCGTATATATGATCCATTCATGGATTTGGAGATATTTATCCCCTTCAATAGTAGTTTCAAGTTTAAAGTTGGTTTATGGTCTGGCCGCTGTTTGACGGTGTCTCGTCAAGTCTCGAGTGATTGAAGTTGGAACATAGACTATTGTTCTGAGTTAGACGATATTTCCGAGTTAGACGGTAGTGCCGAGTTAGATGAACGTTCCGAGTTAGGCAATATTGGCGAGTTTGACGTTGGATCTGTATCGTTGCAGTGTCCATCTCGCAGTCTGCCTGCACCGCGGGCGACGTGGTGCGCATGTCGCGCGTGATAGCAGACAAGCTAGCGCTGGCGGCGGACGCCCGAGGAGCCACGTCCCTGCGCTGGCTGCGGCTGCTGCGGCGCGCGCTGGTGCTGCACGCGCCGCTCGCCGCGGGGCTACTGCGCGAGGCGGAGCTGGTGCGGCTGCTGGAGATCGTGTCGTGCGACGCGGCGTGCGTCAACCAGCGCACCTCCGAGCTCGCGCTCGTGCTGCTCTACCACTCGCTCGAGCCGCAGCTCGCCGACTGGTGCGCCGCCGGCGGGGAGGAGGCCGCTCAGGCCTACCTACTCTACGACTTCGCCAGACAGCTGCAACAGCACTGCCACGTAAGTACTACTTAAAATGTCATGTCCGCCATCTTGGATTCCCAAATGGATGTCATTTTTGTGATCAGAATGCATGAAAACCCCGAAAATAATACCCATATTGAATTTATTGAAAATGTCACGTCCGCCATCTTGGATTACCGAATAGATGTCATTTTCGTGATAAGAATGCATGAAAACCCCGAAAATGATATCCATACTGATTTTATTGAAAATGTCACGTCCGTCATCTTGGATTCCCAAATAGATGTCATTTTCGTGATCAGAATGCATGAAAACCCCGAAAATGATACCTATATTGATTTTATTTAAAATTTCCCGTCCGCCATCTTTGATTCCCAAAGAGACGTCATTTTCGTGATCAGAATGCATGAAAACCCCGAAAATTATACCCATGTTGATTTTATTGAAAATTTCCCGTCCACCATCTTAGATTCCCACATAGATGTCATTTTCGTGATCAGAATGCATGAAAACCCCGAAAATGATACCCATATTGATTTTATTGAAAATGTCTCGTTCGCCATCTTGGACTCCCAAATAGATGTCATTTTTGTGATCAGAATGCTTGAAAACCCCGAAAAGGATACCTATATTGGTTTTATTGAAAATGTTAAGCAACGCTTGCACAGGTCACCACTTGGATGGGTGACCGTGTGTGGCATTTTCATCTGAGCGCTACCGTGCTTCGGAGGGCACGTAAAGATGTCGGTCCCGGTTCTTGTCTGAGTACAAGGATCGTTAGGCCGTGTCGGAGGCCTTCGGGCGGTCTGAAAACTCCGACACCAGAGTTGGCCACACACTCACACGAAAAACAAACAATTGAAAATGTCCCGACCGCCATCTTGGATTCCCTAATGGATGTCATTTTTGTGATCAGAATGCATGAAAACTCCGAAAATGATACCCATATTGATTTTATTGAAAATGTTACGTGCGCCATCTTGTATTCCCAAATAGATGTCATTTTCGTGATCAGAATGCTTGAAAATCCCGAAAACGATACCCATATTGATTTTATTGAAAATGTCACGTCCGCCATCTTGGATTCCCAAATAGATGTCATTTTCGTGATCAGAATGCTTCAAAACCCCGAAAAGGATACCTATATTGATTTTATTTAAAATTTCCCGTCCGCCATCTTTGATTTCCCAAATAGATGTCATTTTCGTGATCAGAATACATGAAAACCCCGAAAAGGATACCCACATTGATTTTATTGAAAATGTCTCGTCCGCCATCTTGGATTCCCAAATGGATGTCATTTTTGAGATCAGAATGCATGAAAACCCCGAAAATGATACCCACATTGGTTTTATTGAAAATGTCCCGACCGCCATCTTGGACTCCCAAATGGATGTCATTTTTGTGATCAGAATGCATGAAAACCCCGAAAATGATACCCATATTGATTTCTATTGAAAATGTCACGTTCGCCATCTTGGACTCCCAAATAGATGTCATGTTCGTGATCAGAATGCTTGAAAACCCCGAAAAGGATACCCACATTGGTTTTATTGAAAATGTCTCGTCCGCCATCTTGGATTCCCAAATGGATGTCATTTTTGAGATCAGAATGCATGAAAACCCCGAAAATGATACTATATTGATTTTATTGAAAATGTCACGTGCGCGCCATCTTGGATTCCCTAATGGATGTCATTTTCGTGATCAGAATGCTTTAAAATCCCAAAAATGAAACCCATATTGATTTTATTGAAAATGTCACGTGCGCCATCTTTTATTCCCAAATGGATGTCATTTTCGTGATCAGAATGCTTGAAAATCCCGAAAACGATACCCATATTGATTTTATTGACAATGTCACGTCGGCCATCTTGGATTCCCAAATAGATGTCATTTTCGTGATCAGAATACTTCAAAACCCCGAAAATGAGACCTATATTGATTTTATTTAAAATTTCCCGTCCGCCATCTTTTATTTCCAAATAGATGTCATTTTCGATTTTTCGTGATCAGAATGCATGAAAACCCCGAAAATTATACCCATGTTGATTTTATTGAAAATTTCCCGATCGCCATCTTGGATTCCCACATAGATGTCATTATCGTCATCAGAATGCATGAAAACCCCGAATATGATACCCATATTGATTTTATTGAAAATGTCACGTTCTCCATCTTGGACTCCCAAATAGATGTCATTTTCGTGATCAGAATGCTTCAAAACCCCGAAAAGGATACCCATATTGATTTTATTGAAAATGTCCCGACCGCCATCTTGGATTCCCAAATGGATGTCATTTTTGTGATCAGAATGCAAAGACCCAAAGCCTTGTCGTTTAGCCCTGCAGGGGGACGTCACTGGCTCTGAAAAAAACCTATGATTAAAAACACATTTATTTTTTCTTCTCTTTTATTATTTTCTGAAAAAAAAACCTATGATTTAATAGAGTACGAGCCACCATTTTGTTTTTTTTTTAATTGTTGCCTATCAAAATGTCTCCATGCAGCCTGGTCTTATGCAGACTTGGAGTCCCTTATAAAAAGTATGAAATACCAAGACGGTATTCAACCTCCGCGAAACTACCGAGATAGGGCGAAAGTAGTGCCGAGAATGTATAGAGTTGGTGTCATACTCACGCTTGTATGTTGAGGCTACTAGTACCGCTGTTGCCATGTCAGATCGCTCACTAACCCTCGGTTCTCCGCAGATGTCGGACGCGTCGCTGGGCGCGTGCGGCGCGCGAGTGCGGCACGCGGCGGCGCGCTACGAGCGCTGCGAGGCGCGGCGCGACCAGCGGCAACGACTCGTGTGGCGCCTGTCCGAGCGCACGCTCAAGGTGCTGCGCCCCACCGACCGCCTCACCTCGCTGCTGCCCACCATCGAGGAGCAGCACCTGCAGACCTCACACTCCTCGCACTCCCCCCCCTCGCCACACACGACTGGCGAGGACACACACGACTGGCCGCGTAGCCCCGTGCTGCCCGTCGCGCTCTACACAGACAACTAGACCACCACCATGTGGTGCCGTCCCGCTCCGACGCACTGTGGGCTGAAATCAGCGTTTCATAGACATTACAATTTTTTTTTAAAAGTGACATTTTTTTCTCATGGAATGCTGGAGGTAATTTATATGAACATAACCCGGATATTTGGATCATATTTAGCCAAATTGGTCCAAAGAACTTGCCTCATATAAAAGAAAATGCTCATTTAAAAAAAAAAAGCGCACCTGAGGCCGTGATACCGAGTATGTCAAAAAATCATAAATAATTCAAGGATTAATCCCCTAGAAGGGAATTAGGGCCAATTGTGCGATAGCAGAGTTATCGTATTTTTTTATGTTGTCTCCATACAAATTTTTAAAGAAAAAATTCTCAAACTTCCGTTAACGTACCCATTTCATAAAGAGTATATTTTTAGGCATGTAATTAGATTCCTCCAGCATTCTATGTGAAAAAAATGTCACATAAAAAATAAAAATTGAATGTCTATGAAACGCTGATTTCAGCCCACAGTGCGACGCCCCGCGCGCGACAGAGACAACTACACCTATCATCAACTCACTTATTGTATCATATAAACACGATCCTCGTTTTGAGACAATCAAAATGTATGTATGAGATGCGTTTGTGTGTTATGTACCGCTCACTGCTGGCGGCGCGGCGCGACATTCGCCCGACGTCGCGCAACTGTCGCGCAACTATCGCGCCGCGCACGCATGTGAGACAACTTAAATTAAGTTAAAATTAATCTGTTATATTAGACACGAGCAAACAAACAAAAAAAAATATAAAAAGGTGCAATTTCAAAATTTCCAAAAAAAATAATGAATTGGTATAATAAATTGGACATTTAAAATAATAAAAGGAATATTTCCATGATTGGTGAATGTGAAATGTTGTTTTTTTTATTATGATGATATATTGCATTAGGGTGGTCGAGGTTTCTTTCTGCCGTCTCGTGTATAGTTAAATATATAAACATGAATTATTTGTTGATGCGCCTCCAATTTTTGTATTTGTTGTAAATAAGAAAGAAACTTCGTCCAGCCGGCCAGCTTTCCCTCACTGTGATTTTTTCTTATTAGAGAAAAAACAAGTTCAAAAAGCTATATATTCCATATGTTTGATTAGTCGGTAAGTGTGTATGTATGGAGCCTGCGCTGTGCGGCGAGACGAAACGATACGTTTTTAGTCAAATTTATATAAAATGTAATGAATATACGCGTTATAGAGCACAAATGTGTGTGTCTGTTCGTTCGTACGATCGTGTCGCCGACCAGTCGGCCGACAGTCGCTCCACAAATCTCTCCAAATCGGTTTTTAATTAAATTATAAGCGCATGAGTGAAATACAAGCGAGAGAATGTAACAATTTTTATATATGAGCGAGAAAAAGTAAAAAAAAAGAAACATCCACCGAAGTCTTTTCGTTTTTTAAGTACATTTATTATTAATTGTAAGTATTACATATATAGTTATTGTAAAAACATATTGGTTATAATTAATAATATATTTTCCACACGACTAACTCTTATTGTGAGTTTAAATCTGAAACAGCGATTGGCATTATTAATTTTCGTTTTTATTTTCTCATATCTTTTTTTGTCAGTAGTAGTAACATTAAAGTAGTTTAAAACTAATAAATGACAAAAAAAATACAAATTTTTGAAAAATAGAAAAAAAATATGATCTCATTTTGTAGTTTTCTTTGAATCACTCATCTTCCACAGCGACATAAGCATAACCGACGTCGACGATCATGTACACACTGTATAGACAGCGCGTTGGGCACAGGGCAGTTAGGGTTTCCTAAATCCTGCACTCAAACATAGGACCCCTGCGAAGCGGGGCTCCGTCATCTTTTTTTTTTTTTTTTCTGCCGAACAAATTGACTCCATGCTGCCTGATGTTAAGCAGTCAGTGAAGTCCCATAATGATGGCCATCATCCCAGCAGCCAGCATGGCATTATGGCATGATGGCCCTCACCTTGACGGCCTTGAGTAAAGCTTTTTCACGCCCCGCTTAAAGGACCCGGGATCATAAAGTGGAGGGAAACACGTGGACTGGTAAAGAGTTCCACATCTTAATGGTACGGCAGAGATAAGAGGCGCCGAACCGTTTGGTGCGTGACGGTATCTGTTCTACCGTGTAAGAGTGGCATCTAAACCCAGCACGTGTCGTTCGGGATAGGAAAGGAGAGGGTGGGATTAGTTGAAAGAGCTCTTCGGAGCACTCACCGTGATAGATATGACCGTGATCTCTGGCACACACACAGTGTAGCAGCCTTCTTCCTGGCGTTTGTGCTGCCGGCATCTGCCGCGTGTCCGTTTCGATGGCGCGGCCATGACCTTTTTTTTTTTAAAAATGATAACAAGATTTTGTGAAAATTTGTAAAAGTAGACTCCCAAAACCATAAATTTGTCAAAGCTATTGTTAAAAAGTTATAAGGGTTTGAACGTGGCCGCGCCATTGAAACGCTCCGAACCGCGCGGCCACGGAGATCTTTAAAACTAAGCATTGCAGAGACCTGAAATTTTGGTAAGTAACAGATTGAATTTGTAAAAAATTTGTAAAAATATAGAAAAAAATCCTGAGCTTATATTTTAGGAGCTGTGAGACTAATACGCCATGGCCGCGCCATTGAAACGGTGAAAAACACATTTTCACCGATATCTCGTTGAAAAAGCAACGCAGACGTCTGAAGTTTTTTGTAAAACCCAGATTTGAATTTGTCAAAACTAGTGTAAATACAACAAAAAATCCTAGGTTTATATTTCTGGAGCTATAAGACTAATTCGCCATGGCCGCGCCATTGAAACGGTGAAAAACACATTTTTGCCAATATCTCACTGAAAAAGCAACGCAGACGTCTGAAGGTTTTTGTAAAACCCTGATTTGAATTTGTCAAAACCAGTAAAAATAAAACAAAATATCCTAGGTTTATATTTCTGGAGTTATAAGACTAATACGCCATGGCCGCGCCATTGAAACGGTGAAAAACACATTTTCACCTATATCTCGCTGAAAAAGTAACGTAGATGTCTGAAGTTTTTTGTAAAACCTGGATTTGAATTTGTCGAAACTAGTAAAAATAAAACAAAAAATCCTAGGTTTATATTTCTGGAGATATAAGACTAATACGCCATGGCCGCGCCATTGAAACGGTAAAAAAATATGTAATGGCCTATATCTCGCTGAAAAAGCATCGCAGAGGTCTGAAGTTTTTTGAAAACCTAGATCTGAATTTGTCAAAACTGGTGAAAATGCGCATAAAAACCCTAGGTTTACATTTCAGGAGCTGTAGATTACGTATTTTTTAGTCTTACAGCTCCTGAAATATGAACCTAGGATTTTTTCTTTTATTTTTACTAGTTTTGACAAATTCAAATCGAGTTTTACAAAAATTTTCAGACGTCTGCGTTGCTTTTTCAGCGAGATATCGGCGATTACGTATTTTTTCACCGTTTCAATGGCGCGGCCATGGCGTATTAGTCTTATATCTCCAGAAATATAAACCGAGGATTTTTTGTTTTATTTATACTAGTTTCGACAAATTCAAACCCAGGTTTTACAAAAAACTTCAGACGTCCGAGTTGCTTTTTCAGCGAGATATGGGCGAAAATGTGTTTTTCACCGTTTCAATGGCGCGGCCATGGCGTATTAGTCTTATAACTCCAGAAATATACATCTAGGATATTTTGTTTTATTTTTACTGGTTTTGACAAATTCAAATCAGGGTTTTACAAAAAACTTCAGACGTCTGCGTTGCTTTTTCAGTGAGATATTGGCGAAAATGTGTTTTTCACCGTTTCAATGGCGCGGCCATGGCGAATTAGTCTTATAGCTCCAGAAATATAAACCTAGGATTTTCTGTTGTATTTTCACTAGTTTTGACAAATTTAAATCTGGGTTTTACAAAAAGCTTCAGACGTCTGCGTTGCTTTTTCAACGAGATATCGGCGAAAATGTGTTTTTCACCGTTTCATTGGCGCGGCCATGGCCTATTAGTCTTACAGCTCCTAAAATATAAGCTCAGGATTTTTTTCTATATTTTTACAAATTTTTTACAAATTCAATCTGTTACTTACCAAAATTTCAGGTCTCTGCAATGCTTAGTTTTAAAGATCTCCGTGGCCGCGCGGTTCGGAGCGTTTCAATGGCGCGGCCACGTTCAAACCCTTATAACTTTTTAACCATAGCTTTGACAAATTTATGGTTTTGGGAGTCTACTTTTACAAATTTTTACAAAATCTTGTTATCACTTTTTTTTTAAAATAACGTCATGGCCGCGCCATCGAAACGGACACATCTGCCGCAGCAACTTGCACAGCCGCACTGCTTACACTCACAACACCTCGTGAATGCCGAGAGCGAGATAACCTTGCAAGTTGCAACCCGCATGGCACGCCGGTATACGCGGCCGTCCATGCCGGCGGTTTTGTTTGCTGCCGGGCGCACCGCGGCTTTGCCGGTGGCACTGTGTTCTTCTTTTCTTTTCTGGATTTTTAATAAACGAAATGTCTCACACACTGTTAAGTTTTTATCATTTCTTAAGAAATGGCGGGCTTATCACTTTCCGATTTTCGACGAATTATTTTAGGATAGAAAGTCAGGGAACAGAGGAAACACCATATACAGCCAAGCGTTTATAAATTGAGAATAGGGACGGTTTCGAAACGAAAAAAAAAACTATCAATTTTGATAATCCATGCATAAAAAAATACATATATACCTATTCTTATGATCTTGAAAACTGGTCACTTGGTCACTAGGTAAGTTGGTTCTGTAGATTTCGAAAAAAAACACTCCTTTTGAGCGTCAGCGCACACTAAGAGCAGAGCAGAGCATTTTGTGAAATCATTGAAAAATTAATCTTATTTGAATCTCGCCCAAGCTTGATGCTCGACCATGCTCGAGCTTGCAAGTGTTTGAGTATGCGTTCTACATGCGCGAGCGTGCTCGAGCCGCCGCCGCCGGCGCTCAGTATGCCACGGCGAGAAGACTGTGTGGGCGTGCGTTTACTACTTATGGCGCGGCCGGCGTCAGTTGGAAATCATGGACGAAGAAAAGTTGATCAGTTTGGTGCAGCGTTTTGAACCCACAGCATTTTCAAACGGAGCTTGTTCACGGAAGGGCGAGCATGCCGCCTGGTCGAGCAATCAAAAGTTTGCTCGACCATGCGCGAGCAGTTTGCAGTTCGGTGTGCGCTGACGTTTATAGTGTCCGTTTCGATGGCGCGGCCATGACTTTTTTTTTACAAAAATGGTGACTAGATTTTGTAAAAGTAGACTCCCAAAACCATAAAGTCAAAGCTATGGTTAAAAAGTTATAAGGGTTTGAATGGCCGCGCCATTGAAACGCTCCGAACCGCGCGGCCACGGAGATCTTTAAAACTAAGTATTGCAGAGACCTGAAATTTTGGTAAGTGACAGACTGAATTTGTTAAAATATAGAAAAAAATCCTGAGCTTATATTTTAGTAGCTGTAACACTAAATAAGCCATGGCCGCGCCATTGAAACGGTGAAAAACACATTTTCGCCGATATCTCGCTGTAAAAGCAACGCAGACGTCTGATTTGAATTTGTCAAAACCAGTAAAATTTGTCAAAATCTTGTCACCATGTTTTTAAAAAAAAAAAAACGTCGTGGCCGCGCCATCGCAACGGACACCGTTTATAGGAATAGGAGAGAAATAATATTAGGGTATGGCAGTGGGAAATTATTTCCCATTATTTGTATGCTCTCAACTTTTGATACATATCTACTACAAATTCTATACTTGGGTATTATAATATGTTAGTTGCTCCTACTTTGCTTGTTGTTTTCATAAAATAAAACAAGAAAAGCAAAGTAGGTACCTACTTATCTTAGGTCTTCTTCTTTCTCTTAGCGTTATCCCAGTTTCAATCTGGGGTCCGCTTACTAGTCTAACCGGATTTGGCTGAATATTAGCTTTTCCGCAGAGCGACTGCCTGTCTGACCTCCACAACCCGAAGGGATAGCGACATTCCATGGTTTAGACTAGTGTCAGTTTATTTAGAAGGTACTGACACCCTGTAACGACTGTCAAGATCTTCATGACAAGAGGGACCGACGGCTTAACGTGCTCTCCGAGGCACGGGACAAGCGATAATTAACAATTCAATACGCACATAACTCCGAAAAGTCATTTGTGCGCGCTGTGGATTCGAACCCGATACCCTCTGCATAACAGTCTGTTGGTATATCCACTCTGCTATCGCTGCCTTACCTACTTATCTTAGGTGAATATAGTAATTAAATGAAACAACAGCATTTAGAAAAATGTCTTAACACTGAAACATTAACATGGTTTTTCTTGTTTAGCTATTTGTTTCTGGCATCTATATTTGAATATCTGAAATTAAATATATAAAAGGAAGTTGGTAAGTACCGATAGCGAGTCTAGACGCACCACAAATAGTTACAAAGTGACTTCAGCCATATTAATCAAGTGAGAAATCACGTAAATGCAGTCACACAGCTCCCTAGAAAGCTCCTTAACAAACTTACTCGCCACAAGTTTGTGTTATGGCCGGTTTACACGAACTTAGTAGCTACGCACTTAGTACTTGTAATACTAAGCCTCAATATGACAAGTAGCAAGTACCTAAGCGTTTACACGTTGGAGCCAGTAGAAGTTATTAGTGACCATCAGACATTCGAAATGGAACGATGTCACTAACTATCTTGTCAAGCTGTTAACACACGGTCAGCAAGCGACAAGTTCTTAGTAAATCGTGTTGGGGCCATCGGCTTTATTTTAACCGGTCATTATGACCGGTTTACACGAACTTTTTTTTTTGTAAATACATGCATATTATACATAGAAATAACCAGACCAAGACAAACATCCATGTTCATGCACACAAATGTTTGACTTGAGCGGGAATCGAACCCGCGACCTTAGGCGTAGCAGTCGCTTACACTCCCGCTGCGCCAACCGGTCGTCAAAAATAAAGACCATATGTGATACTTACCATTAAATAACAACAAAAGCAAATCAGTAATATCATTCAGAAAACAAGAAATGTTTACATGAATATTGTGTTTATGCACTTCACAAACGTATGAGTAAAAGAGTTTTTACACAAAATATTTCAAACTGTGTTTTTGAAATTGCCATACGATGACAGTTCGTCGCACAGATTTAACAAACAAGAACCAGATGTAGCGTATTCGTCCAACTAAGTGAGGCACGTTGACAGCTATGTGTGCGTGACATTTGGCGACTGGCACTGTACGGACACGCGCGTCTATGTGTGTGTAAAGTTGCCAGATTATGAATAATCTCCCACTATTTTGCATATAGTTTTTGCAAACGAATATAAAAATATTACATAGGTAATATTTTATATTCGTTTGTGGTTTTGAAGAATTTACCATAGATTTAATTAATGCTTTTAATATGTAATGTTGTTGTGAAAATTATTCAAATAAAAAATACCATTAAAGTATGCTTTTATAAATACATTTCTTAAAAAATGTAGGCTCCGAGTTAAGTTTTAACTAATTTTATTCGTAAATTGAGAAATAAATAGCTAGGCTTGCGTCATAAATATTAATTAGCTAAAAACATTTTGTCATGCATACAATAAATTATAAATATCATAATCATAAATCCTAACCAAAAAAATTGCAATTAAAAATAAATAATAGCTACAATCAATAATTTCTGTTTCTGTACTTAATGTACACACGGTGCCAAGTCAAGCTAAATAGTCGAAGTACGATTTTGATACTTATTCCCTACGCCATAAGAACGGTACAAAGGTCTAACAACGGTACAAAGGTCAAAGTGTATAGCTTGACAAGTAGCCGCGTGTACACGAATATTTGGATCGTTTGGGGATCGAACTCAAAACAATGTATATACTAATGGAAATCCTATTAGTATATTTATAAGAAAAAATATAATCTACAATATACTTTTACAATACGTTAATGTATTTTTCATTAACATGACAATCATTATTACCTACATAATCAATTGACAAGTGTATTTTCCCTAATTCAGGGAAAACGGTGTCGACGTAAACTGGCAACACTTACATATTTTCTGCAGAAATACGAATTTTATCGAAATAATATTATAAAACGGTCAAATAATCCATAGTTATCTGTAAGAATATATTCCATCTTCCCGTATTTGCTATTAGAAACAACTTTTACAATGTTTAAAAACGCAAGACGGCATTTTATGAATTTAAAAGCTGGATCGATCGTGGCGTGTGAACTGTGCGATGCTTCGCAGCGCACTGAGTCGAGTTTGTATTCGCTTTTCAATTTTGTATTTGCTTTAGTGGCCTCACGCAAGTGTTCCGCGCGCTCTGTCTGCCTTTTATTCTATAGTCTTAAGGCCTATCCACACGATACGATTTTACGTCCAACTTGACTAAATCACTTGATGAAATCGTGGCGTGTAGACGCCAGTCGTCCAACTCAAGTTCATCGGGTGGGCGGTACCATCAGATTTTAACCAATCGGGAGGTCGGAATGAAAATCAGTGATTTGATTGTGTCGTGTAGACGGGCAAAGCCAATTCGATTGAAAATTTGATCAGTGGTAAAATTATCTCGTGTGGCAAGGCCTTTAGGTTCGTCGTTTATAAAAAGGTACTCTGCGACTCTGTGGTGGCTACCTTGGGTCATGGCGGCCGTGATCGAAGTACAGTCCGTTCACAGTTATTTTACCTCTGACAGATGTCGGTGTTTATTTTCTTTATGTTGGAATTGTACTCTGTGATGACAGGAATGTAAAATAGGGTTACCCGTGCATAACATTTTACCCAATATTAGCGGAAATGCTTCAAAAATTCAAATGCTTGAAGCTCATGGCCGCAAAGTGGTTAGATTACCGCCATACCACTGCGAGCTAAACGCAATTTAACTTATGTGGAGTCTCATTAAAAGGCGAGTCACAAGCAAAAATTTAGGACAAGAGGCAACCAACATTGTGAATTTAGCTGAAGAAGCTTTTCAATCTGTCACTGCAGAAGACTGATAAAAACAATGCAAACATGAGCGCCACATTGAAGACAAGCTTCGTGAAACAGATGGGTCTACGGATGCTGAAATGGACAGGTTCATAATAGAATTTAATTCTGAGTCTGATACAGAGTATGACAGCAGTTACGAATCATCATAACATTGGCAGTCCACATGGGTAATTCTTATAGACTCACGCCTGTTTCCATGCAGGGGTAGGCAGAGGTGTAATATTACACCCACATCATTCTTATTCAAAATAAATATGAAAATTAAATATGCAGTTTTTTTATTTGTTAATTAAAACCTCACGTTGGCGTAATTATGATGCGTTTATCTTTATATATTAAATATACAACATTTTTATTATAACTACTTATCTTCATAGGAAATTAGTTATTTCGTAAGAAAATAAATGTACATGCATATAGCCATGCCAATATCAAGAGGTTTTGTTACAAACATTACTTCCAAATATTTAATACGATCGCTTAGGCAATAAAAAATAAGTAAGTACATTTTTAGCAATAATTTATATTTAAAATGGGAGTATTATATACCAAATATAGCAACACAACGCCCAGGTTGGCCAATCTAACAGCTAGAGGTAAAATAACTGTGAACGGGCTATAAATGAATGTCCTTTCTTGTCATTGTCAGATGATGGACTTGTGTCATTAAATAAAAATCTAGTAAATCAAAATACGAGTAATTAAATCATTGGCACATTGTTATATAAAGAATTAGGTAAATACTATTATGGAAGGTGTTCGTGATACATTATTTTATTTTGGTTAAAACTGCGTGAATACTACAATATAACGTGTTCAACGAGAAGTTTATAATAACTTAAGTTTACAAGTTTCATTGTTGCTGGAACACCTTAAAATAAATGTATGATGTCTTAAGAAGATTTCGGTTATTTGTATAGCTTAGAAGCATGAAGTTTTATACAGAAGCTAATAAAGTGGACCAGTGTTATGTACCTACCTGAAATTCAAAGTCTAAAATTATTTTTATAAGAATATTAAGTTGAAAATAAAATAATGGTTATTGTTGTATTGGTGTTTTTCATTTATTACTACAGTTTAAAATAGACAGCTATCTTATCACATGTCTTCTGACTAAAGCGTTCGTTTTTATTGATATTCAGTCATATCCGAGAGGGCTAGGTAAGACGCTGATATAAGACTCACGAATTATTTACGGCAGATACTCGTCCGTCACCTAAATTTTATTATTATACTCGCTGTGCCAGCATATTATTACTTCAAAATAAGAGGGTTTTAAAACAATCCTACAAACCCAATTTTACACCCTTGAAGATACAATATTGGACTCCCAAATAGATGTCATGTTCGTGATCAGAATGCTTGAAAACCCTGAAAAGGATACTCACATTGGTTTTATTGAAAATGTCCCGACCTCCATCTTGGATTCCCAAATGGATGTCATTTTTGAGATCAGAATGCATGAAAACCCCGAAAATGATACCATCACAGATGTGAGAAGTACAGATATAACGCGCGGCACAGTTGCGTGCGGCCACTAAAGCAAATACAAAATTGAAAAGCGAATACAAACTCGTCTCAGTGCGCTAAGAAGCATCGTACAGTTCACGCGTCACGATCACGTCAACTTTTAAATTCTCAAATTGCCGTCTTGTGTTCTTAAACACTGTAAAAGTTGTTCCTAAAAACAAAAACAGGAAAATGGAATATCTTTTCACAGGTAACTATTGATAATTTGACTGTTTCCTAATTTAATTTCGATAAAATTCGTATTTGTGCAAGAAATATGTAAGTGTTGCCAGTTTTTGTCGACGCCGTTCTGCCTGAATTAGGGAAAATGCACTTGTCAATTGATTATGTGATAATGATTGTCATGTTTATGAAAAATACATTACCGTATTATAAAAGTATATTGTAGATATATCTTCTTTCTCATAAATATAGTAATAGAATTTCAATTTCCATTAGTAACCTAACCTAACCTAACCTTACATAATATTGTTTTGAGTTCGATCCCCAAACGATCCAAATATTCGTGTACACCCTACTAATCGTCAAGCTTATAAACTTTGACCTTTGCACCGTTCTTTTGGCGTAAAGAATAAGTATCAAAATCGTACAGCAACTGTTTAGCTTGACTTGGCGCCCTGTGTACGTACATACATACTAATGGCGTAGGGAATAATTATCAAAATCGTACAGCAGTCAGCAACTGTTTAGCTCGACTTGGTGCCGTGTGTACATACATACTTATGGCGTAGGCAATAAGTATCAAAATCGTACAGCAACTGTTTAGCTTGACTTGGCGCCGTGTATACATACATACTTATGGCGTAGGGAATAAGTATCAAAATCGTACAGCAACTGTTTAGCTTGACTTGGCGCCGTGTATACATACATACTTATGGCGTAGGGAATAAGTATCGAATTCGTACAGCAACTGTTTAGCTTGACTTGACGCCGTGTGTACATACATACTTATGGCGTAGGGAATAAGTATCAAAATCGTGCAGCAACTGTTCAGCTTGACTTGGTGCCGTGTGTACATATATACTATTTATTTCTCAACTAATCGACGCCAGCGGCTTCGCACGCACATATTTTCTTATTTCTCGTTTTGCCCGATCCCGTGGGAATTTCGAGATATCCCGTCTTGGTGCACCCCTACGGTTCTCAAGAAACATACATGCTAAATTTCAGCTTCATGCCCCGAGTAGTTTCGGCTGTAGCTTGTCTGTCAGTCAGTCAGTAACGCAAGGATTTTATATATACAGATTTACGAAGTAGTTAAAACTTAATTCGGTACCTACATTTAAGAAATGTATTTATAAAAGCATTAATTAAATCCATGGTAAATTCTTCAAAACCGCAAATTAATATAAGAATATTACATAACTATATGCAAAATACTGGGAGATAATTCATAATCTGGCAACTTTTCACACACATAGACGCGCGTGTCCGTACAGTGCCAGTCGCCAAAGGTCACGCATACATAGCTGTCAACGTGCCACACTTAGTTGGACGAATACGCTATATCTGATACTTCTCATATCTGTGATCGTACAGTTCACGCGTCACGATCACTTCAACTTTTAAATTCTCAAAATGCCGTCTTGTTTTCTTAAACACTGTAAAAGTTGTTCCTAAAAACAAAAACAGGAAAATGGAATATCTTTTCACAGGTAACTATTGATAATTTGACTGTTTCCTAATTTAATTTCGATAAAATTCGTATTTCTGCTAGAAATATGTAAGTGTTGCCAGTTTTTGTCGACGCCGTTCTGCCTGAATTAGGGAAAATGCACTTGTCAATTGATTATGTGATAATGATTGTCATGTTAATGAAAAATACATTACCGTATTATAAAAGTATATTGTAGATATATCTTCTTTCTCATAAATATAGTAATAGAATTTCAATTTCCCTTAGTATATACCTTACATTATATTGCTTTGAGTTCGATCCCCAAACGATATCCTAATATTCGTGTACACCCTGCTACTCGTCAAGCTTATACACTTTGTCCTTTGCACCGTTCTTATGGCGTAAAGAATAAGTATCAAAATCGTACAGCAACTGTTTAGCTTGACTTGGCGCCGTGTGTACATACATACTTATGGCGTAGGGAATAAGTATCAAAATCGTACAGCAACTGTTTAGCTTAACTTGGCGCCGTGTGTACATACATACTTATGGCGTAAGGAATAAGTATCAAAATCGTACAGCAACTGTTTAGCTTGACTTGGTGCCGTGTGTACATACATACTTATGGCGTAGGGAATAAGTATCAAAATCGTACAGCAACTGTTTAGCTTGACTTGGCGCCGTGTGTACATACATACTTATGGCGTAGGGAATAAGTATCAAAATCGTACAGCAACTGTTTAGCTTGACTTGGTGCCGTGTGTACATACATACTTATGGCGTAGGGAATAAGTATCAAAATCGTACAGCAACTGTTTAGCTTGACTTGGCGCCGTGTGTACATACATTCTTATGGCGTAGGGAATTAGTATCAAAATCGTACAGCAACTGTTTAGCTTGACTTGGTGCCGTGTGTACATACATACTATTTATTTCTCAACTAATCGACGCCAGCGGCTTCGCACGCACATATTTTCTTATTTCTCGTTTTGCCCGATCCCGTGGGAATTTCGAGATATCCCGTCTTGGTGCACCCCTACGGTTCTCAAGAAACATACATGCTAAATTTCAGCTTCATGCGCCGAGTAGTTTCGGCTGTAGCTTGTCTGTCAGTCAGTCAGTAACGCAAGGATTTTATATATACAGATTTACGAAGTAGTTAAAACTTAATTCGGTACCTACATTTAAGAAATGTATTTATTAAAGCATTAATTAAATCCATGGTAAATTCTTCAAAACCGCAAATTAATATAAGAATATTACATAACTATATGCAAAATACTGGGAGATAATTCATAATCTGGCAACTTTTCACACACATAGACGCGCGTGTCCGTACAGTGCCAGTCGCCAAAGGTCACGCATACATAGCTGTCAACGTGCCACGCTTAGTTGGACGAATGCGCTCTATCTGATACTAATTCTCATATCTGTGGATACCATATTGATTTTATTGAAAATGTCACGTGCGCCATCTTGTATTCCCAAATAAATGCCATTTTCGTGATCAGAATGCTTGAAAATCCCGAAAATGATACCCATATTGATTTATTGAAAATGTCACGTGCGCCATCTTTTATTCCCAAATGGATGTCATTTTCGTGATCAGAATGCTTGAAAATCCCGAAAACGATACCCATATTGATTTTATTGACAATGTCACGTCCGCCATCTTGGATTCCCAAATAGATGTCATCTTCGTGATCAGAATGCTTCAAAACCCCGAAAATGAGACCTTTATTGATTTTATTTAAAATGTCACGTGCGCCATCTTTTATTCCCAAATGGATGTCATTTTCGTGATCAGCTTGAAAATCCCGAAAACGATACCCATATTGATTTTATTGACAATGTCACGTCCACCATCTTGGATTCCCAAATAGATGTCATTTTCGTGATCAGAATGCTTAAAACCCCGAAAATGAGACCTATATTGATTTTATTTAAAATTTCCCGTCCGCCATCTTTGATTCCCAAATAGATGTCATTTTCGATTTTTCGTGATCAGAATGCATGAAAACCCCGAAATGATACCCATGTTGATTTTATTGAAAATGTCCCGACCGCCATCTTGGATTCCCAAATGGATGTCATTTTTGTGATCAGGGGGCCAATTCTCCTATTTTATATGACATTGAAATTATATTTTGAACGGAATGAGATTATATTTTGAATTGACTCAAAATCGGTATTCTGCTAACCAAATGTCATTTTCGTATAATTATAAACTAGACGATGCCCGCGGTTACACCCGCGTTATTTAACGCTACTGACCTGCTCCCGTCGCTCATAGCGTGATGGTATATAGCCTAGAACCTTACTCGATAAATGGGCTATCTAACACTGAAAGAATTTTTCAAATCGGACCTAAGTTCCTGAGATTAGCGCGTTCAACCAAACAAACAAACTCTTCAGCTTTATACAACGTGTAATGGAAATAACGCACATCCTCAGACACCCCAATTAGAAAACCTTGTTACAATCATAATGCATGCATTGAAATATTTTTTTTATTTGCGTAAATAATGTTTTTTAAAGAAAGTATTAACTCAATTAAAAGTGAAAATCGTGGTCACTCTAAATCTGCGCACGCACACAAACGAAACGGTTGCTATGGTAAACAAACAACAGCGATCTGATAGGAACGAAACACGATACGATATAACAAAATGTATGAAATTCAGTCTCTAAACCACAATCTGATAGAGTGGGGTTTACAAAAATGATGTTTGAACATTTGTCGGCCACTGTTGATATTACCAAAGATATTATGAGTATTATTTTCTTTCCATCACACTTTTAGGCTATGGAGTGGACAGTCGAATCATTTATTGTTTGTTATTAATATGCACGATCTATTGTTTCTTAACATCGTAACTGACTATTGTGACTATCTTAACTTAATCATACCTAGTTAGCATTATTGATCGATAAAGTAAAAGAATATCAATGAGAGAAATAAACAAGAACGGCGTGTTTAAAGTTGTCTTGTGAATCTAAATACTTACAATAATAGAATAATAAAATAACTTACAGGCTTAAAAATCACATTTCTTTAGACCACGTAGCACTTTACTACTTATTTCCTCACAAATCACATCTTTTCACTGTTTCAAAAGCAGCTAGTATCTTAATTAATTAACTACTCGGCACTTTTTCTCTCATCACAATAAACTGGTGATTTAATATTTCTCCACAATGAGAAAGCCCAGGGGTGTCAAGTCAACACCTAGATGATGTTGAACATTCCACACCGGCACCGGCTTGTTGATAATTATTAAATTATACACCATTACACATTTTGTAAACAAGTGAACTTTTTAAAAGGTTTTCACAGCACTCACTGATAGAATCAGCAGATAGATATTCCCGGTTGTGTACTTGTCATAACATGTCTGAGCGCATCGCCCGCTGCGCTTGTCATGCGCCAGCGCGAGCGAGACATTACGTCTCACTCTTTCCCGTTGTTTATTACCTACGTTAGTGAAAGATAGATGATAGACATTTTGGTGGTCAATTGTGTGCTATTGTCTTTTGCCGTCTATTGTGTTGTATTAATGTGTGCGTTTGTGTAAGTCAACGTGAAACCATTTAACAAATGCATTTAAAAATAAGCCGTTCTGCTTTGTTTTAAGGTTTATTTTCGAATAGCTCAATTTTTTTTAAAAATTGTGTTGTATTAATGTGTGCGTTTGTGTAAGTCAACGTGGAACCATTTAACAAATGCATTTAAAAATAAGCCGTTCTGCTTTGATTTAAAGTTTATTTTCGAAGAGCTCAATTTTTTTTTAAACGAGTGACTACAATTTACGTTATTTTAATTATTTTAAGACTAAAAATAAACAATATTAAAAATGACGGAAATGGATTCAGTTGCCGATTCTGAACAAAGTACTTTCAAGATGTGCATTTAAACTTGTTACATGTTGTATATTAGTATAAGATAGTACAATACTATCGATAGTATAGTAGGTAAGTACCTATCTATAGTAGACATTATAAAATGAAGTTCCCTTTACTGTCTGTCTGTTTGAACGGGATAAACTCAAGAACTGCCGAACGGAATTTTGTAGGTACCTACGGTTTTCACCAATATACAGTGTGATGCCTGAAGAAGGTGAAAGTGTAGGTATAAATTCACGCAGGCGAGGTCTAGTCAATAGTAAATATGATAAAATAGTATCGATAGTATTGTATTCATAGATTTAAATAGTAAAGATACGTTCGACCGAACATTTGACGGACGCAGTCACCCTACAAAAAAATAACGCCATCTATTGAAACTAGTATGAACTACGATGTAAATCGGCATGGTCTGCTCCTAGACATAACCTTGTAAGAGCGGAGTGAGGTATTTTTCGAGGTACCAAAAAATATTTATTTTTTTCATTTTGGATTCGTACCTAATGTTTTTTGAAGTTGGTGTATCTTTTTTATATATTTTAAGAATCAATTAAAAATAATTTTGTACATTATTTATATCTTATACCTAGTAATATTATTAAATCTTTTCATTTCATCGGCTACAACAACGCCAGCCGCTGCAAAGTTATGTCGCACTTTTACGCGGCTTCGCGCCGTTTTTACCAATATGAAAGAAATTTGCTTTAAATAATGTTAGAAGTTGATTTAAGTACATATTTTTAAGTTACCAGTGATATGAAATGTTATCATATTATTTGTTATGTTTTTGTCGTAGTTCACGCAACCTTTCACGGCACAACTTGGCATTTTTGTTCGTTTTACGACCGCTCCCGCGCGATGACAGCTGATCGCGTCCTAGTTCACTTTGTTATAGGGAAGTCCATTTTAGGACCAAGATCGAGGCGTCATTGTAACATGCGGTCCGCCCAATGTATTAGTATTTTATCGCTAGTTGTACAACACTAATGGTTAGTCATAGTGACTTCCAGTGTGAGTACCTACGCAGTTCCGGATACGATGCCCGATGGCCATTGTCCACGGGCCAGCAGTGGGCTACACGTGAGTATAGTAACATTTATTACATGTATTATTATATAGGTAGGTGGCTAACAGTACAGTCGGGTCGCGGGCTCTACGCTCGCTGCGCACTGTCCACTGTCCAGCAGTGGTCAGTAGGTGCGGATGGTATATCAGCTCAATAAAACGCCTCTGTAGATGTGTATGTGTACATTAGGGTGTCGGGTTGTTGTCTCTGGTAGTACCGGTGCACGGTGGCGCCATGTGAACCCTCGTCTGTCGTGTCGGTGTTGTAGATGTCGTTAGTGAGGCGAGTGCTACGAGCGCTGCGAGGCGCGGCGCGACAGCGGCAACGACTCGTGTGGCGCCTGTCCGAGCGCACGCTCAAGGTGCTGCGCCCCACCGACCGCCTCACCTCGCTGCTGCCCACCATCGAGGAGCAGCACCTGCAGACCTCACACTCCTCGCACTCCCCCCCCTCGCCCGCCGCCGCCGCCGCCAGCGACAGCGAGGACACACACGACTGGCCGCGTAGCCCCGTGCTGCCCGTCGCGCTCTACACAGACAACTAGACCACCACCATGTGGTGCCGTCCCGCTCCGACGCACTGTGGGCTCAAATCAGCGTTTCATAGACATTCAAATTTTTTTTTTAAAGTGACATTTTTTTCTCATGGAATGCGGGAGGAATCTAATTATATGCCTAAAAATATACTCTTTATGAAATGGGTACGTAAACGGAAGTTTGAGAATTTTTTCTTTAAAAATTTGTATGGAGACAACATAAAAAATACGATAACTCTGCTATCGCACAATTGGCCCTAATTCCCTTTTAGGGGATTAATCCTTGAATTATTTATGATTTTTTGACATACTCGGTATCACGGCCTCAGGTGCGCTTTTTTTTTTTTTTTAAAACGAGCGTTTTTTTTTTTATATGAGGCAATTTCTTTGGACCAATTTGGCTTAACATAATATATATGAATATAACCCGGATATTTGGATCATATTTAGCCAAATTGGTCCAAAGAAATTGCCTCATATAAAAGAAAATGCTCATTTAAAAAAAAAAAAAGCGCACCTGAGGCCGTGATACCGAGTATGTCAAAAAATCATAAATAATTCAAGGATTAATCCCCTAGAAGGGAATTAGGGCCAATAGGGAATATGCATAAAATTTAAAATCGTCTCTAATATTTTTTTCTCGAATCTTTATTACCGTCAGACTATATTTGAAAGGTTTTTTTTTCATTTAATCATTATTTAAACACTTTAAATAATATTTGAAAAGTCGAAAATAAAGGCATGAAATTCAAACTTTCAAAACGGCTCACCATTGGTCGAAACGAAAAGTGACGTAGGTTGGCATAGCAGTCTGTTTATCGGCGTCGATATTCATACTGTTTCAGTGCATTTTGTGAGAAAAATACTTTAAACCGTTATTTCTGTGGATGTTGATGTGATTTCTAGTGAATCTAAGTGTGTGGTAAATCTTGAACGATGACGGAAACTGGTTTTGTCAAAGCACAATCAGACAATCTACCAAAAATAGATGCATTTATGATGTCAGCCTATTTTGCATCAAATCCCGATTTTACAAGCGCAGAGATCAAAGGAGTGAAAGCTGCAAGGTAATTATTATGTTATAATAATATATTTTAGTCCATAACATAGATTTTTATTCATAAATATACACAGCAGTTTATAATATCAAAACATAACCTATAAATGACATTTGTCATTTAAAATTACTCTTTAGTCTTATTTTACGGATATATCAATAAATTTTACTTAGAACATTATTAAGTTTTCTTACTTTTTGCACATATTAGATAAATATTGATATTATAAAGCGCTATTCTGATTTACGTGAACAATTTTATGTGAAGACTTAAGTACCTACTTGTTTATTTCAGATCTGAACGAGAGTCTTACGGTGATTCAGCAGTTGGTTATGTCCAAGTGAAACGAGATGGAGACATATGTGTGGTTAAAGCACGGATCACACCTGAGCATAATGTCCGTCAGAAGTGCTATGCTGTTACATGCACTTGCAATGAAACAGAAGAAACCATTCTGTCTGTCCAATGTGAAGATTGTGCTGCACATTTAGGTAACTGTTTTACTTGCTTAGTTTTAGTGACCAGTGCTAAGCTAGTTGGTTATTAAACCATTTCGCAATAAGTAATGTATGTTTGCATGAAGCATAGTTATTTCATACAGAGTTATTTCTAGTTAGACTTTCTTAGACTAAAGGCAATCAATCTCACTAAATCCAGTTTTAATATAAATAAGAAACATAACTAAGATTTGGTATTTGCTATTATACATCCTACATAATAAACAGTAAATAAATAAGTAAATTAAAGTTAACAGAATGTATATAGGACATTTTAAAGGTTTTTTATTCACATTATAATTATAAAGATCTGTCAATTTACATTTCTTTTGTTTTATTTAAGGTGGATGTAAACATGCTATAGCATTTTTGGCGTGGCTACACCGGCGTAGTGAAGATCCATCAACAACTAGCGTTGAGTGCTATTGGAAAAGATCAAAACTATCATCAGTCGGGACTAGTCTGAAATTTATCAAAGCCAAGGAAATCTCCAGTGCACCTAAACAAGACATTGTTGCTTTGAACACTGAAAGTTTCCTCACCACAGTAAAAAACAGTTGTATAAATGTTGGTGATACAAACAATCACTTGATGAAGTTTTTTAGAGAGCCAAACAATGTGGAAAAGCTGTCAATCCACTATCTACATTATTCAAGCAATGCAACAAATCCTCAGGATTTTGAAGCATATTGTCAACTTATAATGACTGCAGATGCATGCAAAGAAGCTGAACTAGCAACAATAGACCAGAATGACTGTCCATTGTGGCATGAACTAAGATATGCTAGGATCACAGCTTCAAAAGCTTATGATGCTGCCCATTGCAATGTTCTCGATGGGACATTAACCCAAAGTATATTGGGAGCAACTAAATTGAGGGATTCAGAGGCTATGAAAAGGGGTAGGTTCTTAGAAAGTCAGGTTATAAAGGAAGTAGAAAAAATTAAAAATATTAAAATAAGTAAATGTGGACTAAAATTAAACAGTTCATATCCAGTTATGGGTGCTCCTCCGGATGGCGAAAATAATGATTATAGCATTGAAATTAAATGCCCAACATCACAAAAAGCCATGAGACAATATATAACTACAGCAAATACAGTAACTGCTAAATATATGGCACAAGTGCAACTACAGATGCATTTTTCCAACAAAGCTAAGGCTCTCTTTTGTGTTGCTCAAAGTGATTTTGAAACCACCAAAAATGTAAGAATCATAGAAGTGGCTTATGATAGGCAACTATGTGAAAACTTGTTGGAAAAATGTAAAAGTTTTTGGAATAAAGCCATATTTTCCAAAATATTCTTGAACAGATGATTATGTTTCTTTCGATTATTTTAGATGTACTTCATTGATATTGATTTGATTTCTTACTAATTTTGATTATATGTTTTCTTTGTGCTATGAAAATGTGTGAAATTTAATAAAACAAATTTAAATATGTGTTCATTTTTTTATTAAAACATCCTGCATATTTACCAATCCACAAGCTATTATTATTACATAATCTATGATAGGAATTAGATTATGGTCTACACATGCATGAGGAAGTAACATGTGAAATTCTCTTAATCTATTTATAACCCGTTCAACATGGATTCTTAATGCTGCTATCTGCTTTGATAATTTTACTTCATCTTTAGTGGAAGGAGTAGACTTTGAGACAGAGGGTGGTCGTATAAGGGTACAATTTTTTGCTGTTAGCAAACACGACAACTCTTTAAATCCTCTGTCAGCCATTACTGCCTTGTTAGGAGGCAAACACTGTAAGTAATTACTATCTCGAACAATCATAACATCTGTAGCCCTTCCACCATATCCATCAGAGATAAAATTGACCAAGCCATCGGGCGTACATGAAATTAAATATTTTATGGTGTTACATTTTTTGTACTGAGACCAAGTAAGAGATTGGTGGACTGCATTTGATGGCTTTTCAATCTGAATTTCCAGGCAATCAATGATTGATACAACATTTGCATATCTACTCCTAAAAGATATGGGTAAATTTTTGTAAATTTCTGATGGCGTGGGCCACACTATTAAGTCCTTTAGTTTTGCTGCAATCAGAGGTATACTTGTAGAAAAGATCCTAGTAATGGTACTTTGCGAATATCCAAATTGTAATGCCAATATGCTAAAGGATTCATTTAATTTAATTTTCTTGAGAGTTATTAATATATGTATTGTAGGAAGAGGGATATTATCACTTAAAAGTTTTATTAAATGGAATGACTGTTTACATAAACCAAGCAACATTTTTGGCTCTTTTTCAATGGCAGTTACCATGCATTGAGTCATTAAACTTTTAAAATGTTTTTCATCCCCTGAATCATCTTGCATAGAACTTAATTCAGAGGAACAACTTGGTTCATAATCAGGGGATGTCACAGAAGAATAAGATATTAAAGAAACACTATCAGCTGGGTTATCTCTGAACAATTTTTTCTTCAGGAGGTCTTTTTTCATTGGTGAAGTTCCAAAACTTTTTGATGAAAGAGGCAATGGTGACAGTGCTATATTTTTCTGTTCAGGCTGGATGTTAACATTAACACCTTTACTTCTGTACTTCACTTTAATATTGACTTGCACAGCTTTGTCACTCTGTAATAATTTTTCTTCTATATGACAAGTGCTGGGCTCTGCTTTATTATCATCACATAGGTCAATATGGGAAGAACTGGGTCCCGCTTGATTGATATTACAGACATTTGTATGGGAAGTACTAGGACTTACTTCATCAGATGGTTGTGGAAGTTTATTAATTTCTGAGATATTACAACTTTTGAACTCTGAAAGGGCTTCATTTACCAGTGATAGTCTTTGCTTTTTAACTGCACCCATTCGTTCAACTGGTGGTGGCATATTCCTTTTCTGACATGAAAATATATGAGGCACAACTCCTTTCTTCAACCGTAGGCTGCATTTCTCTCCTAGTTGTTTCATTAAGTTATATTGAACCCAATTTTCTGTATCTTCCTTGATCTGAAAGAAATCCATCAATCATCAGAATTTTGATAAAACACATACATACATAGTCACGCTTATATCCCCGAAGAGGTAGGCAGAGGTATATTGCTACACCCACTTTTCGCCAGCTTTATTTTAGTCCCACGTAATAGGGGGCTAGCCTATTGCCGTGCCGGGCACATTACCAGACTCCGAGCTGCTACTGAGAATTTCCTAGCGGAAAAACCCAATAACACTTTGCGCGACTCGGGAATCGAACCCGAGACCTCCCAATCCCACGCGCACATTTATGCCGCGAGAACAACGAGGCAGTCCAGTTGATAAAACATAATAGGAATAAATATGTAAGGCTTTGAAAGAAAGTTTCACTGAATTTTGTAAACAAAGTTTGGTTGGTTTTTAAACCAACTTTTCTACTGCTTATTAGCTGCTAGAAAACTTCGAATTCACATTAAGCTCTATATACCTAATATAACATACTTACGTTAAAATGATCTTCACAACAATATAAACGGGATAATGGAGATACATTATATTCTCTTCTCATCATCTTACACCATAGATTTAGAACTTTCGGATTAGTTGGAATACGAAAAAACACTTTATCGGGTGTACATATACTAGTGTTTTTGCACTTTGGTACTATACAGTACTTGTAAGAGGGTTTTTTTACTTTTTCCATTACCAATACAACAAATAAACTGAAAATACGGCTGAAATAACTGAATATGCTTAGAGTTCACGTCACGTGCTCTGCCAAATGACGTAGACGAAAGCGCGCGTTAAATGGCGGCGTTTGAGCGGCTCGATTTTATTAACTGTTTTCAATCTCACTTTGCAAAATAATTTGAATACTTTTAAACCTATTTATATTTTTTTCTGAGTTATAAAGATGATAATGATTAAATTAAGTCATAAAAAAAAATCATGAATATTCCCTCGTATTTTTTTATGTTGTCTCCATACAAATTTTTAAAGAAAAAATTCTCTAACTTCCGTTAACGTACCCATTTCATAAAGAGTATATTTTTAGGCATGTAATTAGATTCCTCCAGCATTCTATGTGAAAAAAATGTCACATAAAAAATAAAAATTGAATGTCTATGAAACGCTGATTTCAGCCCACAGTGCGACGCCCCGCGCGCGACAGAGACAACTACACCTATCATCAACTCACTTATTGTATCATATAAACACGATCCTCGTTTTGAGACAATCAAAATGTATGTATGAGATGCGTTTGTGTGTTATGTACCGCTCACTGCTGGCGGCGCGGCGCGACATTCGCCCGACGTCGCGCAACTGTCGCGCAACTATCGCGCCGCGCACGCATGTGAGACAACTTAAATTAAGTTAAAATTAATCTGTTATATTAGACACGAGCAAACAAACAAAAAAAATTATAAAAAGGTGCAATTTCAAAATTTCCAAAAAAAATAATGAATTGGTATAATAAATTGGACATTTAAAATAATAAAAGGAATATTTCCATGATTGGTGAATGTGAAATGTTGTTTTTTTTATTATGATGATATATTGCATTAGGGTGGTCGAGGTTTCTTTCTGCCGTCTCGTGTATAATTAAATATATAAACATGAATTATTTGTTGATGCGCCTCCAATTTTTGTATTTGTTGTAAATAAGAAAGAAACTTCGTCCAGCCGGCCAGCTTTCCCTCACTGTGATTTTTTCTTATTAGAGAAAAAACAAGTTCAAAAAGCTATATATTCCATATGTTTGATTAGTCGGTAAGTGTAAGTGTAAGTGTATGGAGCCTGCGCTGTGCGGCGAGACGAAACGATACGTTTTTAGTCAAATTTATATAAAATGTAATGAATATACGCGTTATAGAGCACAAATGTGTGTGTCTGTTCGTTCGTACGATCGTGTCGCCGACCAGTCGGCCGACAGTCGCTCCACAAATCTCTCCAAATCGGTTTTTAATTAAATTATAAGCGCATGAGTGAAATACAAGCGAGAGAATGTAACAATTTTTATATATGAGCGAGAAAAAGTAAAAAAAAAGAAACATCCACCGAAGTCTTTTCGTTTTTTAAGTACATTTATTATTAATTGTAAGTATTACATATATAGTTATTGTAAAAACATATTGGTTATAATTAATAATATAATAAGCTGGCTATTAATAATATAATAAGCTGGCAACCCTAGCAACGTAAACACGTCTACACACGATTAAAATTGATTAAAATTAATAAAGTATTAGATAATTGTTAAATAAGGTGCTACAAGTGTATAAAACTAACAACATAACCTCGAAGTGGTGTGTGCGAATTGAACGCGTTCATTTCCTGGACAAAACTGTGAGTTATAACACAAACACTTTTGCTTACGACCGTTGTATAACATTTTGAAAACCACTCACACAAACACATCCAGCTGTTTTTGGAAGAATTTTGGAATCATCAACACACTCACTCATACGCACAAACATAAACATCCCGTTTTTACTTTGACAGCTAGATACAGTGCTACCAACAAAAAGTGATAAATAACACTGATATTCTCGATTGACCACAGACAAACCTGATCTCATAATCGACTAACGGATGATATTCTCGACAAAGAGTATAGCTCACATTAATTCTGGCTGATATTCTCGCCCAAAAATATTACAGCATATTATAAAATGGAAGACTTTGACAATATCACTCATAGACAACCCTTAAAAAAATGCAAGTCCTTAGAAAATATAGACATGAGTATTTCAATAAACTCATCTTATTCAGATGAATTCCTGAGTAGGAGACTAGACGTATCCACACATATTACTGCATTGTGCCGAGATGAGATGAACGCCGAAATAAATAAATTAAGGACAGACCTACAATCCACGCAAAATGAATTAGAAAATGTCATTCTTGAAAATGTTGCTCTGAAAACTCAAATTGGTCAGCTGTCCCAGGAAATAGAAATATTAAAGAATATATGTAGAAGTCCTTTATCAACTCTTCGTCAACCATCTACGCAGAAACGTAATGTCAAACGTCGAATTACTGATTCCTTTAAAGACTCCCCACTCATAACACAAAACCAACCAAATCCACAAGAACACAATGAACAGGTGCCGAATCAAAATGAAGATATTCAAAAAACACATTCAACGGATACACTCATTGAGCAATCAGTCAACAACACTCAAGAGAACCCTTGTGCCCAACCGACACATGTAGCGTTATCAAATGACATCAATGAACATTTACAAACTACTAAAAATGACAAGAACACCCGAGAGCCGAACATTTTTATTTTAGGTGACCAGCAAGTACGCGGTTTGGCAAAAGAAATTAAGACTCAGAGAGGTAGAAACAAATGGAATAACATATATTCTGTAACAGGCTTGTCAAAACCATGGGCAACCAGTACACAAATACTATGTGATATCGACCATTACACAAAAACATTACACAGCGATGACATAATTGTATTAGGCATAGGAAGTAATGAAAAGAATCCGTACTTGTTTTTATCAGAGTTGAGTGCCGCACTTCATAAATTAAAAAAATGTCGAGTGTTTGTATTAAACATAATAAACAACAAGTATTTGAATGTTGACAAATTAAACACTAAAATAAAGCTCTTTGTAAATAACTTTTCAAACTGTAAGTTCATAGATACAACTGAGAATATATATAGAGGCCAAAATTATAATTTTATATCTAAAAGATTCATCTCTTTCAAATTAAATATAGAAATAGATAATATTAACTACCAAAAAAAAATAGACTCAGCACTTAAGCTCAGACGCACTCGCACTTTAACAAATACTGAAAGTTCAATTATGTATGAAAAGAAAAAAGGAACGATTCCGTATTATTTCGATATTCAAAAAAAAAATAATGACCCGTGCCCTATAATAAACGAGGAACCTAAGTTTTTTCGAACCGAGCCGTAAATGCACTTTACTGCATCAAAATATTGCCGGTATACTAAATAAAACGGATTTACTAGAAATAACCTTACTAGAGCTAGACACAAAAGGAACAAAGGTGGATATACTGTGTTTCTGTGAAACTTTTATACGGCAAGGAACAGAATGTAATCTTAAATTGAACAATTATAAGCTGGTGTCCTCTTTCTCAAGGCCACACCAACGTAGAGGTGGAACCTGTATAATGGTTAAAAAAGATCTAGAATGTAACCCAATCCTCAACTTACCTAAGCCATTGCTGAACCATTTCGAATACTGTGCCGTTGAAATTGTCACACTTAGAGTATTTGTAGTATGTATATATCGTACACCAAATTCAGACGTAAGCTTGTTTTTAAAAAACTTAGAGAACCTATTAAGGAAAATAACCAAACGAAATAAGAACCACATTATAGTATGTGGAGATTGGAACCTCGACATGATGAAGGTAAGTAAAAATGTCAAAGAACTAGAATATATTTTGCAAAACTATGATATCCATAATCATATTACTAAACCTACTAGAAAATTATCTTGTATCGATCTTATAGCAAGCAACATACGTGATGTTCAGCCCCAAATACATATTCTTGCATTATCTGATCACGAGACTGGTCAATCAATTTGTTTCAATTCTTATGTCGATACTACAAAATGCAAAAAGCAATTTTCATTCGAAAAAAGGAGAGATCTAAGCCAAGAAAATATTAAAAAGTTTGTGTCTTGTATATCAGCGCTCTCCTTTTCAGAAATATATGAGACAGATGACACTAACGTAGCCTTCGATCACTTTCATAGCATACTATCCCTTTTTTACAATTTGTGCTTTCCCGTCCTGAAAATTAAAGTAACAAATAAACCTTTAAAATGTAAATGGATTACAAAAGGTATAAAAAGATGTTGCATTAAAAAACGAAGCTTATACTTAAAATATAGATTTAATAATTCTAATAAAAATCAACATTTAAATAATTATACCAATTACGCTAAAATTTTAAGACGATGCATTATTCACGCCCATAAAATTAATAATACACGTTACATAATTCAATCCAATAATAAATGTAAAGCTGCATGGAATATTATTAAAAAGAATAGCATAGAAAAAGATAATGTACCAGAAATTACTTCGATTACAATTGACCAGTGCAAATACACGCATGCTGATACAATAGCTGACAAATTTAATGACTTTTTTATTAATTTGACCAATAAATCTACTGACTGCAATACAAAAACTAACATTAACTATAAACACACTATTGATGACGTTTCTAATAGCATTTTCTTGACCCCTACGAATGACCATACAGTATGTAAAATTATCAACTCTTTAAAATCCACTAACTCAACCGGATATGATGATATTAATACAAAGGTACTTAAACGCTGTTCAGATATTTTGGCCCTTCCAATTAGTCACATAATTAATTTATCATTTACTCAAGGTATATTCCCCACAAAACTAAAATTTTCTATTGTCAAACCTCTGTACAAACAAGGAGATAAAAGTGATATGAATAATTATCGCCCAATAACTCTCATTCCCGTAATTGCTAAAATTTTTGAAAGAGTCATGTATGATAAGCTGTACTCCTTTGTGACAAGTAATAAAATATTAAAAGAGGAACAGTTTGGTTTCAGAAAAAATAGAACAACAACTCTTGCATGTTTTTCGCTTATTAGACTGATTACTTCAAGTCTTAATGAAAAAAAGCCTATATTATCTATATTTCTCGACATGTCAAAGGCATTTGACTTTGTGAACCACAAACTTCTGATTTACAAATTGAATCGTTACGGAATAAGAGAAAATGCGTTAAATTGGCTGCAAAGCTACCTAAAAAATCGCGAACAATGCGTGGAGATTTCGAGACATACGGTATCTGAAAAAATGGTGCATAGATCCTCCTACCGCCGAAATACCAATGGTGTCCCTCAAGGCAGCATATTAGGCCCGTTTTTGTTCCTGCTATATATTAACGACTTGCCTAACAACACACATGACTGCATACTATATGCCGACGATACCACCCTTAATATTAAATCTACAGGTAACAATATTGATGAATTCCAGAACGAAATAAACAACACATTAAATAACATAATACGATGGTTACAAGATAATAATTTACACGTCAATTTAAAAAAAACAAAGATGATACAATTTCAACCTTATAACAACAAACGTCCACAATTACAAGTCAGATACACAAATGATACCATTGAGGAAGTTGAAACTGCTAAATTCTTGGGCATAACAATTGACAAAAATTGTAATTGGAAAGCGCACATTGATGAATTGTGTGCTAAGATACAAAGGTTTGTGTACGTGCTCAGCAGAATAACCCGCGTGGCTGGTATCGATGCAGCCTTATATGCATACCATGGTTACGTTTCCTCAATTCTGCGCTATGGGATTATAATATGGGGCAATTCCGTTGATATTATCAAGGCATTTCGAGCCCAAAAGAAATGTATGCGGGTGATAAATAAAGCACACCCGTTAGATAGCTGTGTTCCTTTATTTAAAAAGTTTAAAATATTGCCTCTGCCAGCCTTATATATATTTGAAATTTGTATCTTTGTACATAAACACATAAATTTATTTGAAATGCATAACGATGTTGTAATTAGGAAAAGTCGGCAAACTCATAAGCTAAATGTACCCCAACAAAGGATTTCATTATTTTCAAATAATGTATTTTGTATGGCAATACGCATTTATAATAAATTACCCAATGCGTTTAAAACATTGAATTTTATAACATTTAAAAATACATTATTGAAGTATCTATTAGAGAAATGTTATTACACAACCAATGACTTTTTGAATGAAAAATTTGACATAAATATCAAACTGGACATTTAACATTACATAATTGACATTGTTTTTAGTTTTTGTATTTATAATTAATGAATATTTTATCTGCAGTACTATTATTATGATTATTTCACCGTTAACTCCTGTGTTCTGTATGCATTTGTACGCTGGAAACAGCAGAATATTATGGACATCATTGTTTTTGTAACACCTATTGTAACAATATTCTGACAAATAAACGTATGATTATGATTATGATTATGATTATATTTTCCACACGACTAACTCTTATTGTGAGTTTAAATCTGAAACAGCGATTGGCATTATTAATTTTCGTTTTTATTTTCTCATTATCTTTTTTTGTCAGTAGTAGTAACATTAAAGTAGTTTAAAACTAATAAATGACAAAAAAATACAAATTTTTGAAAAATAGAAAAAAAATATGATCTCATTTTGTAGTTTTCTTTGAATCACTCATCTTCCACAGAGACATAAGCATAGAACCGAAGTCGACGATCATGTACACACTGTATAGACAGCGCGTTGGGCACAGGGCAGTAAGGCTGCGGTTCCACTGAGGCGGAGCGGAGCAGAGCGGAGACGAGCTGTGCCGTGATTCACTCATCACATGGCTTGAAATAGAAGAGATGTGGAATTCAAGCCATGTGATTGGTGAATCGCGGCACAGCTCGCCTCCGCTTCAGTGGAACCGCAGCCTTAGAGTTCCCTAAATCCTGCACTCAAACATAGGACCCCTGCGAAGCAGCGCTCCGTCATCTCTCACAGTGTAGCAGCCTGTTTCCTGGCGTTTGTACGCGGGCCTCCATGCCACTTTTATTTAGGTATGTGTATAGAAGATGAAAACAACAAGCAAAGTAGTAAACTACGAGTAACATCTATGCACATACATAAAATTGGAGTGTCTGTAATATTAAAATACATAGCTGCTTTTTACTAAATGCATATGGATGTATATACGTTACATATACCGAAATGACATTTATTAAAATTTTTGTGTGTCTGTCTGTCTGTTTGTTCTTGCTAATCTTTGGAACGGCTGAACCGATTTTGACGGGACCTTCGCTGGCGGATAGCTGATGTACCAGGAGTAACTTAGGCTATAAATTAATTTATAATAAAACAAGAAAAGCAAAGTAGGTACCTACTTATCTTAGGTGGATAGGAGGTGAGGAGGCGCACCGTGCCGTCAGTCGGCGCCGACCTTAAAGTAGCACTGGAAGCGACGATGTCTTGCTGAGCGATTCTCGCCCTTATGGTGGTCTAGCGGGAAGTTGTTCGACTGTACCTACACGGCCTACACCTATTCTATTTATGTAATTATAATACATATAGTGCAACAGACAAATTATTTTTTGCATTTATAGAAATTGCTGCTATTTTTATGCAGGAACAATCAATGGGAACCATAGTCCATAAGGAATTCCATTAAATATCAGTGCTGCGAGAGCAAAAACTGTAAATTCATTCAGAAATCAAGTATCATCATCATCATCAGCCTTAACAGTCCACTGCTGGACTAGGCCTCTCCTTTGAAAGGAGGAATTGGCGTACTATACCTCGCTGGCCAAACGGGTTGGTATAGGGTTTGTATACAATTCAGTGGGTTTGTATCAAGTTATGCTTCTCTCACAGTGCTGCTCTATGCATAATATACTCCCTCTGTCGGCTCTTACGACACCCATGGGATGATATGGGGTGGTGACAATCCGTATTATTAATCCGTCACCACACGGACGAAATCATGTTATCGTTTACTTGAATATTGTGTTCATGCACTTTACAAAAACGTACGAGAACCGGTTTTTACACAAACTATTTCAAACTGTTTTTGAAATTGACTTATGATGACAGTTCGTGGCTACCTTGGGCCATGACCGAAGTAAATAGGTCATGATGGGACATGTCATGGAGGCTACGTACAAAATGCATACATACAGGGTGTAAAAAGACCCTTGACGAAAACTGAAATCCCATGTTGTACCGATCACTACGAACATTTTTTACTTCGGCACCATACCTGGGAAATTACTAGTTCAGGAGATATTGAGGCTAAAAGTTAGTATGGAATATTTCTAATTAGGTACAAAATCGGTGCATTTACCTCGTCAATATGTTCTTTAGATGCCCTATGACCCGATGGATAAGTAAGTATGTAACTATTTCGAGCATTGCACGCGCGCGCTTTTAATTGCGGTTTAAAAAATGTTAAAGCTTAAAAAAATCGTTTTTCAGGTACTTATTATTTTTGGTTAGTATCTTCTTCTTCTGATTTCTTCTTTAAAAAAGACAACTCCCGCACTAGGACTAAATCCTGTGTCGCGGGGGACTTTACAAACATACAACTAACGGACACAATGAACACCCAGACTCGAAACAACAATTTGTGAATTACACAAAGTGTTGCCTTGTGTGGGAATCGAACCCACAGCACTCGGCGCAGTGTCAAGCGGCGAGGCGACCGCTTAAGCCACTACGCAGAGGAGGAGGCCTAGTCCAGCAGTGGACTGTTAAAGGCTGAGTGATGATGAATAACTATATTATAAAATTTATAAACTAGACGATGCCCGCAGTTACACCCGCGTTATTTAAGGCTACTGCTCCGCTCCCTTCGCTCATAGCGTGATGTTATATAGCCTATAGCCTTCCTGGATAAATGGGCTATCTAACACTGAAATAATTTTTCAAATCGGACCAGTAGTTCCTGAGATTAGCGAGTTCAACCAAACAAACAAACAAACTCTTCAGCTTTATATATATTAGTACTAGCTGACCCAGCGAACTCCGTATCGCCTTTTTAAGAGTTTTTATTTAATTCCCTTTTTTCCAAGCCCCTTTTCCAAAGTTACCATTGACTTAGCGCTTAATCTCTTATCATTGCAGAGTCTATAAATTATGAACAAACAAACATAGATTTTTATATAATATTGAATTCCCCATTCCTTAAAATATCGGAGACGATACCCATATATATCGACTTTAAAAAAAAAACCCGTCCACCATCTTTGATTTCCTATCCGCCATCTTTGATCACGAAATAGATGTTGCATTTGGATTCACCATCCCTTAAATCATCAGAGACGATACCCATATTGATTTTTTGATTTCTTCCCATCCGCGATCTTTGATTTCCCATCCGCCATCTTGAATCACTAAATTGATGTTGTATTTGGATTCCCCATCCCTTTAAACATCGGAGACGATACCCACATTGATTTTTAAAAACATCTCATCCGCCATCTTTGATCACGAAATAGATGGTGTTTTTGGATTCCCCATGCCTTAAAATATCGGAGACGATACCCATATCGACTTTAAAAAAAATCCCGTCCGCCATCTTTGAATTCCTATCCGCCATCTTTGATCACGAAATAGATGTTGTGTTTGGATTCTCCATCCCTTAAATCATCAGAGACGATACCCATATTGTTTTTTTTTAATTTTCCCATCCGCCATCTTTGATTTCTCATCCACCACCTTGAATCACGAAACAGATGTTGTATATGGATTCCCCATCCCATTTAATATCGCAGACGATACCAATATTGATTTATTAAAATTTTCCCATCCGCCATCTTTGATTTCCCATCCGCCATCTTTGTTCACAAAGTAGTTGTTGTATTTCGATTCCCCACCCCTTAAAATATCGAAGGTGATACCCATATTGATATTTAAAATTTACTCATCCGCCATCTTTGATTTCCCGTCCGCCATCTTGGATCACTAAATAAATTTCATATTATTAATCAGCGTCCCGAAAAACTCGAAAACGATACCCATATAGATTGTATCCTATTCGTTTAGCCTTTTTTGCCTTTGACCCAACCCTCCCCCTTCTCGTTTGACCATTTTATTATTGCTATCATGGGCAATAACAATTTTTAAAATCCGATTGCTAGTTCCTGAGATTAGCCGACATTATCTTATAGCCTTTTTAGCCTTTTGCCCGGCCCCAAAGGGTCGAAGCGTTATGTTATATAGCCTATAGCCTTCCGGAATAACTGGGCTATCGTATACAAAAATAATTTTTCAGATCCGACCGGTAGTTCCTGAGATTAGCGCGTTCAAACAAACAAACTAACAAAGAAACAAACTCTTCCGCTTTATTATATTAGTATAGATAAGATAGTACAATACTATCGAGCATTTTATAATGTTCACTATAGATAGGTACTACCTATCTATAGTAGACATTATAAAATGAAGTTCCCTTTACTGTCTGTCTGTATGAACGGGATAAACTCAAGAACTGCCGAACGGAATTTTGTTCGGTTTTCACCTATACATAGTGTGATGGCTGAAGAAGGTGAAAGTGTAGGTATAAATTCACGCAGGCGAAGTCTAGTCAAGTATTGTATTAGTATTTTATCGCTATTTGTACAACACTAGTGGTTAGTCATAGTGACAGCCAGTGTGAGTACGCAGTTCCGGATACGATGCCCTATGGCCACTGTCCAGTGTCCAGTGTCCAGCAGTGGTCAGTAGGTGCGGATGGTATATCAGCTCAATAAAACGCCTCTGTAGATGTGTATGTGTACATTAGGGTGTCGGGTTGTTGTCCCTGGTAGTACCGGTGCACGGTGGCGCCATGTGAACCCTCGTCTGTCGTGTCGGTGTTGTAGATGTCGTTAGTGAGGCGAGTGCTACGAGCGCTGCGAGGCGCGGCGCGACAGCGGCAACGACTCGTGTGGCGCCTGTCCGAGCGCACGCTCAAGGTGCTGCGCCCCACCGACCGCCTCACCTCGCTGCTGCCCACCATCGAGGAGCAGCACCTGCAGACCTCACACTCCTCGCACTCCCCCCCCTCGCCCGCCGCCGCCGCCGCCAGCGACAGCGAGGACACACACGACTGGCCGCGTAGCCCCGTGCTGCCCGTCGCGCTCTACACAGACAACTAGACCACCACCATGTGGTGCCGTCCCGCTCCGACGCACTGTGGGCTCAAATCAGCGTTTCATAGACATTCAAATTTTTTTTTGAAAGTGACATTTTTTTCTCATGGAATGCTGGAGGAATCTAATTACATGCCTAAAAATATACTCTTTATGAAATGGGTACGTAAACGGAAGTTTGAGAATTTTTTCTTTAAATTTTTGTATGGAGACAACATAAAAAAATACGATAACTCTGCTATCGCACAATTGGCCCTAATTCCCTTCTAGGGGATTAATCCTTGAATTATTTATGATTTTTTGACATACTCGGTATCACGGCCTCAGGTGCGCTTTTTTTTTTTTTTAAATTAGCGTTTTTTTTATATGAGGCAATTTCTTTGGACCAATTTGGCTTAACATAATATATATGAATATAACCCGGATATTTGGATCATATTTAGCCAAATTGGTTCAAAGAAATTGCCTCATATAAAAGAAAATGCTCATTTTAAAAAAAAAAAGCGCACCCGAGGCCGTGATACCGAGTATGTCAAAAAATCATAAATAATTCAAGGATTAATCCCCTAGAAGGGAATTAGGGCCAATTGTGCGATAGCAGAGTTATCGTATTTTTTTATGTTGTCTCCATACAAATTTTTAAAGAAAAAATTCTCAAACTTCCGTTAACGTACCCATTTCATAAAGAGTATATTTTTAGGCATGTAATTAGATTCCTCCAGCATTCTATGTGAAAAAAATGTCACATAAAAAATAAAAATTGAATGTCTATGAAACGCTGATTTCAGCCCACAGTGCGACGCCCCGCGCGCGACAGAGACAACTACACCTATCATCAACTCACTTATTGTATCATATAAACACGATCCTCGTTTTGAGACGTTCAAAATGTATGTATGAGATGCGTTTGTGTGTTATGTACCGCTCACTGCTGGCGGCGCGGCGCGACATTCGCCCGACGTCGCGCAACTGTCGCGCAACTATCGCGCGGCGCACGCATGTGAGACAACTTAAATTAAGTTAAAATTAATCTGTTATATTAGACACGAGCAAACAAACAAAAAAAATTATAAAAAGGTGCAATTTCAAAATTTCCAAAAAAAAATAATGAATTGGTATAATAAATTGGACATTTAAAATAATAAAAGGAATATTTCCATGATTGGTGAATGTGAAATGTTGTTTTTTTTTATTATGATGATATATTGCATTAAGGTGGTCGAGGTTTCTTTCTGCCGTCTCGTGTATAATTAAATATATAAACATGAATTATTTGTTGATGCGCCTCCAATTTTTGTATTTGTTGTAAATAAGAAAGAAACTTCGTCCAGCCGGCCAGCTTTCCCTCACTGTGATTTTTTCTTATTAGAGAAAAAACAAGTTCAAAAAGCTATATATTCCATGTGTTTGATTAGTCGGTAAGTGTGTATGTATGGAGCCTGCGCTGTGCGGCGAGACGAAACGATACGTTTTTAGTCAAATTTATATAAAATGTAATGAATATACGCGTTATAGAGCACAAATGTGTGTGTCTGTTCGTTCGTACGATCGTGTCGCCGACCAGTCGGCCGACAGTCGCTCCACAAATCTCTCCAAATCGGTTTTTAATTAAATTATAAGCGCATGAGTGAAATACAAGCGAGAGAATGTAACAATTTTTATATATGAGCGAGAAAAAGTAAAAAAAAAGAAACATCCACCGAAGTCTTTTCGTTTTTTAAGTACATTTATTATTAATTGTAAGTATTACATATATAGTTATTGTAAAAACATATTGGTTATAATTAATAATATATTTTCCACACGACTAACTCTTATTGTGAGTTTAAATCTGAAACAGCGATTGGCATTATTAATTTTCGTTTTTATTTTCTCATTATCTTTTTTTGTCAGTAGTAGTAACATTAAAGTAGTTTAAAACTAATAAATGACAAAAAAAAATACAAATTTTTGAAAAATAGAAAAAAAATATGATCTCATTTTGTAGTTTTCTTTGAATCACTCATCTTCCACAGCGACATAAGCATAGAACCGACGTCGACGATCATGTACACACTGTATAGACAGCGCGTTGGGCACAGGGCAGTTAGGGTTCCCTAAATCCTGCACTCAAACATAGGAGCCTCTGTCATCTCTCACAGTGTAGCAGCCTGTTTCCTGGCGTTTGTACGCGGGCCTCCATGCCACTTTTATTTAGGTATGTGTATAGAAGATGAAAACAACAAGCAAAGTAGTAAACTACGAGTAACATCTATGCACATACATAACATTGGAGTGTCTGTAATATTAAAATACATAGCTGCTTTTTACTAAATGCATATGGATGTAGGTATATACGTTACATATACCGAAATGACATTTATTACAATTTTTGTGTGTCTGTTTGTTTGTTTGTTCTTGCTAATCTTTGGAACGGCTGAACCGATTTTGACGGGACCTTCACTGGCGGATAGCTGATGTACCAGGAGTAACTTAGGCTATAAATTAATTTATAATAAAACAAGAAAAGCAAAGTCGGTACCTACTTATCTTAGGTGGATAGGAGGTGAGGAGGCGCACCGTGCCGTCAGTCGGCGCCGACCTTAAAGTAGCACTGGAACCGACGATGTCTTGCTGAGCGATTCTCGCCCTTATGGTGGTCTAGCGGGAAGTTGTTCGACTGTACCTACACAGCCTACACCTATTCTATATTTTATGTAATTATAATACATATACATAGTGCAACAGACAAATTATTTTTTGCATTTATAGAAATTGCTGCTATTTTTATGCAGGAACAATCAGTGGGAACCATAGTCCATAAGGAATTCCATTAAATATCAGTGCTACGAGAGCAAAAACTGTAAATTCATTCAGAAATCAAGTATCATCATCATCATCAGCCTTAACAGTCCACTGCTGGACTAGGCCTCTCCTTTGAAAGGAGGAATTGGCGTACTATACCTCGCTGGCCAAACGGGTTGGTATAGGATTTGTATAAAATTCTGTGGGTTTGTATCAAGTTTTCCTTCTCTCACAGTGCTGTTCTATGCATAATATACCTACTGCCTCTGTCGGCTCTTATGACACCCATGGGATGATATGGGGTGGTGACAATCCGTATTATTAATCCGTCACCACACGGACGAAATCATGTATCGTTTACTTGAATATTGTGTTCATGCACTTTACAAAAACGTACGAGAACCGGTTTTTACACAAACTATTTCAAACTGTTTTGACGTGACAATGTCTTATAAATTGGTTTGCCGGGTGACACTTCAAGAAACTGCGTTACGCTCCGCTCACGTTATGCGCTCACAATGAGAGCGAGTGAGAGGCACGCGTCCCGCCTAAGAGCGAGAGAGACAGACATAAAAAGTGAAAGGCACGCGTCTTTCATCCTTCTTCCTACTATACGAATGAATATTCACATTAAAATTATTTTACCACTCAAAGTCGTTGTCACGTAAAACTTTCGCCCGTATACCGACTTTACAGGCAACCAATTTTTTTTTGAAATTGACTTATGATGACAGTTCGTGGCTACCTTGGGCCATGACCGAAGTAAATAGGTCATGATGGGACATGCCATGGAGGCTACGTACAAAATGCATACCTACATACAGGGTGTAAAAAGACCCTTGACGAAAACTGAAATCCCATGTTGTACCGATCACTACGAACATTTTTTACTCCGGCACCATACCTGGGAAATTACTAGTTCAGGAGATATTGAGGCTAAAAGTTAGTATGGAAATTTTCTAATTATTTAGGTACAAAATCGGTGCCTTTACCCCGTCAATATGTTCTTTAGATGCCCCATGAGCCCATGGATAAGTATGTAACTATTTCGAGCATTGCACGTTGCGGTTTAAAAAATGTTAAAGCTTAAAAAAAATCGTTTTCCAGGTATTATTTTTGGTTAGTATCTTCATCTTCTTATTTCTTCTTTAAAAAGACAACTCCCGCACTAGGACTAAATCCTGTGTCGCGGGGGACTTTACAAACATACAACTAACGGACACAATGAACACCCAGACCCGAAACAACAATTTGTGAATTACACAAAGTGTTGCCTTGTGTGGGAATCGAACCCACAGCACTCGGCGCAGTGTCAAGCGGCGAGGCGACCGCTTAAGCCACTACGCAGAGGAGGAGGCCTAGTCCAGCAGTGGACTGTTAAAGGCTGATGATGAATAACTATATTATAAAATTTATAAACTAGACGATGCCCGCAGTTACACCCGCGTTATTTAAGGCTACTGCTCCGCTCCCTTCACTCATAGCGTGATGTTATATAGCCTATAGCCTTCCTGGATAAATGGGCTATCTAACACTGAAATAATTTTTCAAATCGGACCAGTAGTTCCTGAGATTAGCGAGTTCAACCAAACAAACAAACAAACTCTTCAGCTTTATATACACACATCAACAAAGTCTAGGGATATCTTAATCCTAAATTATTTACGAGTTTATAGTTTAGAACCTTGTTAGTTTCCACAAAAAGTTTATATACAGATTAAAACCTCTTTTATTCTATTTTCAAAATTTGAACATGGAAAGAAAAAAAACAAAATAATAAACAAAATATGGCGGCAAATTTGCTAGTAATTCGTTACATTAAAGAAAGTTAAAACTGTTTTATTATAATTATTAATGAAAAGGGTTTTTAATTGTTTTTCTTTTTTAATTTAACGTGACGTACGAACTTTAAAAGTCATGTCACGTCGTCATTTGAGTCGAGATGAAATGTTACGAGCCGTGGGCATGTTAGAAAATGGTGCAATTCAACGCGTCGTTGCTGAGGCCCTACATACCAGTCAAAATGTGATATCAAGGTTGTGGTCACGTTATCGCAGTACTGGAGATGTGGCCGAACAGCACACAGGTAGATATCGTGTTACTACGCAGAGACAGGATCGATTTCTCCAAATGACCGCCAGAAGACAACCCAATATCACAGCGCTGCAACTAGTGCCAAGGCTCCAGGAGGACCACCAGCTGCTGGTAAGCGACCAAACCGTGCGAAGAAGGTTACATGAAGTTGATCTTCATGCTCGAAGACCATTGCGTGTTCCAGCATTGCGACGTGGCAATCGCGGTCGGCGGCTTTCGTGGGCTCGGGAGCATTTACCATGGAGTGACGAACAATGGTCTTTGGTGCTGTTCACCGATGAGTCCCGGTTTGGGTTTCACCCGGATTCACGAAGAACACGCGTTTGGAGAGCTCCAGGGGGAGTTAGCCGTCTACGGCACCCTCAGGAGGTCCACCCATACCAAGGCGGGACAATCATGGTGTGGGCAGGAATTCGTTTTGGCGGACGAACCCAACTCGTTTGGATCCAAGGCAGCATGACTGCACAAAAATACCACGAGGAGGTAGTAGAGCCCGTTATTGTCCCACACAGAACTCAAATAGGCCATGAATTTCTACTCATGCACGATAATGCTCCTTGCCATACGGCGCGGCTGGTATCGACCGCTCTCCGAGAGCACGATATTCAAGTTTTGGATTGGCCTGCACAGTCGCCCGACTTAAATCCTATCGAGCATGCCTGGGACATGTTACAACGAAAAGCTTTGAGAGATTTTCCACCAAATTTGACGACTGAACAACAACTTTACGAACACTTGCAAAGGACATGGGACCTCATACCGCAGCAAGACATTGACAATTTAATTTTAAGTATTAACAATCGATGTCGATGTGTAATCAATGTAAGAGGTGGCAACACTGATTATTAATGATTAGATTTTACAAGATTTTTTCCATTTTTATTAAAATTAATAGTTTTTTAAGAAGAAATGTTTGTTGTTATCATACTAATTTTCCATGATGATTAAAAAAAATATTTTTTTTATTTAAAACAAAAAAAAACACGAAATGTTTTTTATTTTTATTAAAGACCTTAAAATAATCTATGATTCTTCTATTTACTGTATCAGAAAATTCTTCATAGATTTTTAGATATTTGATGAAATATAAAATATCCCTAGACTTTGTTGATGTGTGTATATTAGTACTAGCTGACCCAGCGAACTCCGTATCGCCTTTTTAAGAGTTTTTATTTAATTCCCTTTTTTCCAAGCCCCTTTTCCAAAGTTACCATTGACTTAGCGCTTAATCTCTTATCATTGCAGAGTCTATAAATTATGAACAAACAGACATAGATTTTTATATAATATTGAATTCCCCATTCCTTAAAATATCGGAGACGATACCCATATATATCGACTTTAAAAAAAAAACCCGTCCACCATCTTTGATTTCCTATCCGCCATCTTTGATCACGAAATAGATGTTGCATTTGGATTCACCATCCCTTAAATCATCAGAGACGATACCCATATTGATTTTTTGATTTCTTCCCATCCGCGATCTTTGATTTCCCATCCGCCATCTTGAATCACTAAATTTATGTTGTATTTGGATTCCCCATCCCTTTAAACATCGGAGACGATACCCATATTGATTTTTAAAAACATCTCATCCGCCATCTTTGATCACGAAATAGATGGTGTTTTTGGATTCCCCATGCCTTAAAATATCGGAGACGATACCCATATCGACTTTAAAAAAAATCCCGTCCGCCATCTTTGAATTCCTATCCGCCATCTTTGATCACGAAATAGATGTTGTGTTTGGATTCTCCATCCCTTAAATCATCAGAGACGATACCCATATTGTTTTTTTTTTAATTTTCCCATCCGCCATCTTTGATTTCTCATCCACCACCTTGAATCACGAAACAGATGTTGTATATGGATTCCCCATCCCATTTAATATCGCAGACGATACCAATATTGATTTATTAAAATTTTCCCATCCGCCATCTTTGATTTCCCATCCGCCATCTTTGTTCACAAAGTAGATGTTGTATTTCGATTCCCCACCCCTTAAAATATCGAAGGCGATACCCATATTGATTTTTTAAATTTACTCATCCGCCATCTTTGATTTCCCGTCCGCCATCTTGGATCACTAAATAAATTTCATATTATTAATCAGCGTCCCGAAAAACTCGAAAACGATACCCATATAGATTGTATCCTATTCGTTTAGCCTTTTTTGCCTTTTACCCAACCCTCCCCCTTCTCGTTTGACCATTTTATTATTGCTATCATGGGCAATAACAATTTTTAAAATCCGATTGCTAGTTCCTGAGATTAGCCGACATTATCTTATAGCCTTTTTAGCCTTTTGTCCGGCCCCAAAGGGTCGAAGCGTTATGTTATATAGCCTATAGCCTTCCGGAATAACTGGGCTATCGTATACAAAAATAATTTTTCAGATCCGACCGGTAGTTCCTGAGATTAGCGCGTTCAAACAAACAAACTAACAAACAAACAAACTCTTCCGCTTTATTATATTAGTATAGATAAGATAGTACAATACTATCGAGCATTTTATAATGTTCACTATAGATAGGTACTACCTATCTATAGTAGACATTATAAAATGAAGTTCCCTTTACTGTCTGTCTGTATGAACGGGATAAACTCAAGAACTGCCGAACGGCATTTTGTTCGGTTTTCACCTATACATAGTGTGATGGCTGAAGAAGGTGAAAGTGTAGGTATAAATTCACGCAGGCGAAGTCTAGTTAAGTATTGTATTAGTATTTTATCGCTATTTGTACAACACTAGTGGTTAGTCATAGTGACAGCCAGTGTGAGTACGCAGTTCCGGATACGATGCCCTATGGCCACTGTCCAGTGTCCAGTGTCCAGCAGTGGTCAGTAGGTGCGGATGGTATATCAGCTCAATAAAACGCCTCTGTAGATGTGTATGTGTACATTAGGGTGTCGGGTTGTTGTCCCTGGTAGTACCGGTGCACGGTGGCGCCATGTGAACCCTCGTCTGTCGGTGTTGTAGATGTCGTTAGTGAGGCGAGTGCTACGAGCGCTGCGAGGCGCGGCGCGACAGCGGCAACGACTCGTGTGGCGCCTGTCCGAGCGCACGCTCAAGGTGCTGCGCCCCACCGACCGCCTCACCTCGCTGCTGCCCACCATCGAGGAGCAGCACCTGCAGACCTCACACTCCTCGCACTCCCCCCCCTCGCCACACACGCGCAGCCCCGTGCTGCCCGTCGCGCTCTACACTCACAACTAGCTGCCGTCCCGCTCCGACGCCCCGCGCGCGACAGAGACAACTACACCTATCATCAACTCACTTATTGTATCATATAAACACGATCCTCGTTTTGAGACGTTCAAAATGTATGTATGAGATGCGTTTGTGTGTTATGTACCGCTCACTGCTGGCGGCGCGGCGCGACATTCGCCCGACGTCGCGCAACTGTCGCGCAACTATCGCGCCGCGCACGCATGTGAGACAACTTAAATTAAGTTAAAATTAATCTGTTATATTAGACACGAGCAAACAAACAAAAAAAATTATAAAAAGGTGCAATTTCAAAATTTCCAAAAAAAAATAATGAATTGGTATAATAAATTGGACATTTAAAATAATAAAAGGAATATTTCCATGATTGGTGAATGTGAAATGTTGTTTTTTTTATTATGATGATATATTGCATTAGGGTGGTCGAGGTTTCTTTCTGCCGTCTCGTGTATAATTAAATATATAAACATGAATTATTTGTTGATGCGCCTCCAATTTTTGTATTTGTTGTAAATAAGAAAGAAACTTCGTCCAGCCGGCCAGCTTTCCCTCACTGTGATTTTTTCTTATTAGAGAAAAAACAAGTTCAAAAAGCTATATATTCCATATGTTTGATTAGTCGCTAAGTGTGTATGTATGGAGCCTGCGCTGTGCGGCGAGACGAAACGATACGTTTTTAGTCAAATTTATATAAAATGTAATGAATATACGCGTTATAGAGCACAAATGTGTGTGTCTGTTCGTTCGTACGATCGTGTCGCCGACCAGTCGGCCGACAGTCGCTCCACAAATCTCTCCAAATCGGTTTTTAATTAAATTATAAGCGCATGAGTGAAATACAAGCGAGAGAATGTAACAATTTTTATATATGAGCGAGAAAAAGTAAAAAAAAAGAAACATCCACCGAAGTCTTTTCGTTTTTTAAGTACATTTATTATTAATTGTAAGTATTACATATATAGTTATTGTAAAAACATATTGGTTATAATTAATAATATATTTTCCACACGACTAACTCTTATTGTGAGTTTAAATCTGAAACAGCGATTGGCATTATTAATTTTCGTTTTTATTTTCTCATTATCTTTTTTTGTCAGTAGTAGTAACATTAAAGTAGTTTAAAACTAATAAATGACAAAAAAAATACAAATTTTTGAAAAATAGAAAAAAAATATGATCTCATTTTGTAGTTTTCTTTGAATCACTCATCTTCCACAGCGACATAAGCATAACCGACGTCGACGATCATGTACACACTATATAGACAGCGCGTTGGGCACAGGGCAGTTAGGGTTTCCTAAATCCTGCACTCAAACATAGGACCCCTGCGAAGCGGGGCTCCGTCATCTTTTTTTTTTTCTGCCGAACAAATTGACTCCATGCTGCCTGATGTTAAGCAGTCAGTGAAGTCCCATAGTGATGGCCATCATCCCAGCAGCCAGCATGGCATTATGGCATGATGGCCCTCACCTTGACGGCCTTGAGTAAAGCTTTTTCACGCCCCGCTTAAAGGACCCGGGATCATAAAGTGGAGGGAAACACGTGGACTGGTAAAGAGTTCCACATCTTAATGGTACGGCAGAGATAAGAGGCGCCGAACCGTTTGGTGCGTGTTGGTATCTGTTCTACCGTGTAAGAGTGGCATCTAAACCCAGCACGTGTCGTTCGGGATAGGAAAGGAGAGGGTGGGATTAGTTGAAAGAGCTCTTCGGAGCACTCACCGTGATAGATATGACCGTGATCTCTGGCACACACACAGTGTAGCAGCCTTCTTCCTGGCGTTTGTGCTGCCGGCATCTGCCGCAGCAACTTGCACAGCCGCACTGCTTACACTCACAACACCTCGTGAATGCCGGGAGCGAGATAACCTTGCAAGTTGCAACCCGCATGGTACGCCGGTATACGCGGCCGTTCATGCCGGCGGTTTTGTTTGCTGCCGGGCGCACCGCGGCTTTGCCGGTGGCACTGTGTTCTTCTTTTCTTTGCTGGATTTTTAATAAACGAAATGTCTCACACACTGTTAAGTTTTTATCATTTCTTAAGAAATGGCGGGCTTATCACTTTCCGATTTTCGACGAATTATTTTAGGATAGAAAGTCAGGGAACAGAGGAAACACCATATACAGCCAAGCGTTTATAAATTGAGAATAGGGACGGTTTCGAAACGAAAATAAAAAACACTATCAATTTTGATAATCCATGCATAAAAAAATACATATATTCTTATGATCTTGAAAACTGGTCACGTGGTCACGAGGTAAGTTGGTTCTGTAGATTTCGAAAAAAAACACTCCTTTTGAGCGTCAGCGCACACCAAGAGCAGAGCAGAGCATTTTGTGAAATTATTGAAAAATTTAGCTTATGATAATTCCATACATTTCAAAATTGAATACTCGACCAAGCTTGATGCTCGAACTGCAAGTAACTAAATGTTCGAGTATGCGTTCTACATGCGCGAGCGTGCTCGAGCCGCCGCCGGCGCCGACGCGTGTCGCCCGCGCTCAGTATCAGGGCGGTGAAAGCTCCCTACATGGGTAAATTTCATATAAATCAGCACCATCTACCAATGATTGTAAGAACTAAAGGAAAAGCAACAACTGAACGGTAATTTCGCCAACTTTGTTAAGATCTCCGTGGTGCAGTGGATAGTGTATTGGGCTCATATCTGAGAAGTCCGTGGATCGAATCCACGCTAACCACGAACTACATTTTGTGATTTTTATATTTTTTTACTTTTAAATTGCATATTTTACATAACAGTTGTCATTTACTTATTTATTAACACCAAAATTAAACATTTATTTTATTCTGAAAAATGAATCCACTACTAACGCCATCTATACGATCGAATAAAAATACAATTGATTTGTACGCCATCTAGAGTCGAGGTCAGTCAGGATGCCTATTGAACTTCCATTTCGAACTGAGAGTTGCGCATCTATACCAGTATAGGTGTATAATCTATGCTCAGTATGCCACAGCGAGAAGACTGTGTGGACGTGCGTTTACTACTTATGGCGCGGCCGGCGTCAGTTGAAAATCATGGACGAAGAAAAGTTGATCAGTTTGGTGCAGCGTTTTGAACCCAGAGCATTTTCAAACGGAGCTTGTTCACGGAAGGGCGAGCATGCCGCCTGGTCGAGCAATCAAAAGTTTGCTCGACCATGCGCGAGCATTTTGCAGTTCGGTGTGCGCTGACGTTTATAGTGTCCGTTTCGATGGCGCGGCCATGACTTTTTTTTTACAAAAATGGTAACAAGATTTTGTAAAATTTTGTAAAAGTAAACTCCCAAAACCATAAATTTGTCAGTTATGGTTAAAAAGTTATAAGGGTTTGAATGGCCGCGCCATTGAAACGCTCCGAACCGCGCGGCCACGGAGATCTTTAAAACTAAGTATTGCAGAGACCTGAAATTTTGGTAAGTAACAGATTGAATTTGTAAAAATTTAGAAAAAGATCCTGAGCTTATATTTTAGGAGCTGTAACACTAAATAAGCCATGGCCGCGCCATTGAAACGGTGAAAAACACATTTTCGCCGATATCTCGCAGTAAAAGCAACGCAGACGTCTGAAGTTTTTTGTAAAACCCAGATTTGAATTTGTCAAAACCAGTAAAAATAAAACATGAAATCCTAGGATTATATTTCTGGAGCTATAAGACTAATACGCCATATGGCCGCGCCATTGAAACGGTGAAAAACACGTTTTCGCTGATATCTCACTGAAAAACCGATGCAGACGTCTGAAGTTCTTTGTAAAACCCAGATTTGAATTTGTCAAAACCAGTAAAAATAAAACAAAATATCCTAGGTTTATATTTCTGGAGCTATAAAGACTAATACGCCATGGCCGCGCCATTGAAACGGTGATAAAATGCGTAATCAGCGATATCTCGTCGAAAAAGCATTGCAGAGGTCTGAAGTTTTTTGAAAACCTAGATCTGAAAACTTTTACTAATTTTTACAAAATCTTGTCACCATTTTTAAAAAAAAAAACGTCGTGGCCGCGCCATCGAAACGGACACCGTTTATAGGAATAGGAGAGAAATTAGGGTATGGCAGTGGGAAATTATTTCCCATTATTTGTATGCTCTCAACTTTTGATACATATCTACTACAAATTCTATACTTAGGTATTATAATAGGTTAGTTGCTCCTACTTTGCTTGTTGTTTTCATAAAATAAAACAAGAAAAGCAAAGTAGGTACCTACTTATCTTAGGTCTTCTTCTTTCTCTTAGCGTTATCCCAGTTTCAATCTGGGGTCCGCTTACTAAGTCTAACCGGATTTGGCTGAATATTTAGCTTTTCCGCAGAGCGACTGCCTGTCTGACCTCCGCAACCCGAAGGGATAGCGACATTCCATGGTTTAGACTAGTGTCAGTTTATTTAGAAGGTACTGACGCCCTGTAACGACTGTCAGAGATCTTCATGACAACCGGGACCGACGGCTCACATTGACTGCTGGAAACTTATATGGTGTGTCCCAAGTGTCGGAGCTTGCGATGCGGCTAGCCCAACATAGTCGTGTTTAGGGAAAATATATACAAACGTGCTGCCGAAACACGCGACGCGTGAATCATACTTATACCACACATGTGCTGACGTCCACTCATGTGTTTTTTTTGTATAGCAACTCGTATGTCGCGTGTCGCGTCAGCACAGACACACGCTCGACCTGCACGCGCGTTGCGTGTCGTTAAGGACGAGAGGCTAGGCACGCTCTGCGGGGGCGGATGCCGCATAGCAGAAGGCCGTCTACGAATCTTAGGCCAGCAGTCAATGTGTTAACGTGCTCTCCGAGGCACGGGACAAGCGATAATTAACAATTCAATACGCACATAACTCCGAAAAGGCATTTGTGCGCGCCGTGGATTCGAACCCGATACCCTCTGCATGGCAGTCTGTTGGTATATCCACTCTGCTATCGCTGCCTTACCTACTTATTTTAGGTGAATATAGTAATTAAATGAAACAACAGCATTTAGAAAAATGTCTTAAACACTGAAACATTAACATGGTTTTTCTTGTTAGCTATTTGTTTCTGGCATCTATATTTGAATATCTGAAATTAAATATATAAAAGGAAGTTGGTAAGTACCGATAGCGAGTCTAGAAGCACCACAAATAGTTACAAAGTGACTTCAGCCATATCAAGTGAGAAATCACGCAAATGCAGTCACACTACTCTCAAGAAAGCTCCTTAACTAACTTACTCGCCACAAGTTTGTGTTATGGCCGGTTTACACGAACTTAGTAGCTACGCACTTAGTACTTGTAATACTAAGCCTCAATATGACAAGTAACAAGTACAGTAAATCGTGTTGGGGCTACCGGCTTTATTTTAACCGGTCATTATGACCGGTTTACACGTACCTAGTATCTAAGCGCTTAGTACTTGTCACTAATACTAAGTCCTCATGTGTATACAAGCGGATTAGGGCTTAGTATTCGTGTTTGTGTATAGTGCAAGTGCATAGAAAACGATCCTATTTACTAAGCGACAAGCCGAAACCCCTAACAAGATTTACTAAGCACTTGTCGCTTGCTGACCGTGTGTAAACAGCTTGACAAGATAGTTAGTGACATCGTTCCATTTCGAATGTCTGGTCACTAATAACTTCTACTGGCTCCAACGTGTAAACGGTTACTTGTTACTTGTCATATTGAGGCTTAGTATAGTGACAAGTACTAAGCGCTTAGTTACTAAGTTCGTGTAAACCGGCCATTAGTTATGTAAGACTACAAGCATAGTTACTATGCTACAAGTACCAACACCTATTTAAGTACTTATATAGTGCAAGCGGTGCAACAGACAAATTAATTATTGCATATATAGAAATTGCTGTTTTTTCTATGCAGGAACAATCAATGGTAGGTACCTAAACTATTTCCCACTTAAGAAAAGTAAATAATATTCTACCACATTCACACAACACCATCTAGTCCCAAACTAAGCAAATCTTGTACCTACTATGGTTACTAGACAATGGATAAACATACATATATACTTTTTTTTTGTAAATACATGCATATTATACATAGAAATAACCAGACCAAGACAAACATTCATGTTCATGCACACAAATGTTTGACTTGAGCGGAAATCGAACCCGCGATCTTAGGCGTAGCAGTCGCTTACACTCCCGCTGCGTCAACCGGTCGCGGTCGTCAAAAATAAAGACCATATGTAATACTTACCATTAAATAACAACAAAAGCAAAAACAGTAAAATCATTCAGAAAACAAAAAATGTTTACATGAATATTGTGTTTATGCACTTCACAAACGTCTGAGAAAAAGAGTTTTTACACAAAATATTTCAAACTATGTTTTTGAAATTGCCTATATCCAATCTCTTTGAAATTGCCATACGATGACAGTTCGTCGTATATAAAAAGGTACTCTTCTGTGGTGGCTACCTTATTGGGTCATGGCGGCCGTGATCGAAGTAAATGGGTCATCAGTCCCGATGGAGCCCACGTACAAAATGCTGCCTTATCATCATCATCATCGCCCTAGCGTTATCCCGGTTGCATCCAAGACTTACACGCCTTGGAGCCCGAGGTCTGCTTACCAGTCCAACCAGATATGACTGAAAATCAACTTTTCCACACAGTCTGCCGTCTGACCTCCGCAACCCAAAGGGTTAGTTATATATTATCAAAATAAAATCAAATATCAAATAAACTTAACGATATTCCATGGTTTAGTTTATTTGAGGGTAGGTACTGACTCCTCTTGACGGCTGTCACAGATCTTCATGACAGCCGGGACCGACGGCTTAACGTGCTCTCCGCGGCACGGGGCAAGCGTAAACTAACAATTTAATACGCTAATAACTTCGAAAAGTCATTAGTTTGCGCCATGGATTCAAAGCCATTGGATACCCTATGAATTGCAGTCCGTTCCCAGATAACAACAAATTTGCAGCAAGTTTAAATCAAACTTCCTAGTTTCACTGTGACAAACTTGCATGAAGTTTGTTTTCCAAAGGATTTGGATGACGACGAGTACAGATTGGTGGTCCGACAACAGCTGGTCGTCGAGCGACTCCTGCTGTATCTAGGAGGTCAACCGACCACCAACCTGTGCTCGTCGTCATCCAAATCCTTTGAAAAACCAACTTCATGCAAGTTTGTCACAGTGAAACTAGCAAGTTTGATTTAAACTTGCTGCAAGTTTGGCAAGTTAACATTGTTATCTGGGTTGGTATCTCCACAAGGCTACCTATCGCTGCCTACAAAATGCTGCCTTATATGTTGTATATTTTGTTCCTGAGGTTGATACTGATCAGGGTTATCAATACACAAGAAAAACCAGTAACACTTTAGCCCGATATATAGTAAGTATAAGATAGTACAATCCCAGATAACAATGCAAACTTGCCAAACTTGCAGCAAGTTTAAATCAAACTTGCTAGTTTCACTGTGACAAACTTGCATGAAGTTGGTTTTTCAAAGGATTTGGATGACGACGAGCACAGGTTGGTGGTCGGTCGACCTCCTAGATACAGCAGGAGGTGCTCGACGACCAGCTGTTGTCGGACCACCAACCTGTGCCTTGTACCTGTGCAACCTTTGCAAAAGCAAACTTCATGCAAGTTTGATGAAAGTTTGTCACAGTGAAACTAGCAAGTTTGATTTAAACTTGCTGCAAGTTTGTTGCTATCTGGGATACTATCGACAGGGCCGTTCCGACCCAATCCAGCGCCTGTGTGCGAAATCTATGAAGCGCCTGTGCAGCGGCGTAGGCTAGCTTGGGTGGCACCCGGAAGTTGGCGGATGACCTTTTCTTTTTTTTTAGTCGACAATGCCGGGCTAACTCTAACTCTCGATGTCGTATGAAATTTTTTTTTTTGGATGGTTGGCACTCCCTACTCCACTGCGGCGCCTGCGAAATCTGTTGAAGCGCCTTTTTTGGCATCCTTTTTCGAAAATAACTGTTATAATTAACACATATCTCGGCGTGCGGCGCCCCTGTCACCCTGGCGCCTGTGTGCGCCGCGCACATTGCACATAGGGACGGTTCGGCCCTGACTATCGATAGTATGTGTACATAGAAGATATTATAAAATGATGTCCCCTTTCCTTCCTGTCTGAAATGACATTTAATTTCTGTTTGTATGAACGCGGTAACCTCTAGAACTGCCGAACAGATTGTTGAACGGTTTTCACAAATAGATAATGTGATTCCTGAGGTAGGCTTAAGCCACTAAAGTGTATAAATTCTCACGGCCGAAGTCCAGTCGATAGAAAGTTGTAGTAGTATAAGGCCTCTGCCTCGAATCTTGCGTGCAGCGGGGCGGAGGCGGTGGCGGCGCGGGAGCGGTGCGGGCAACGCCGACTCGTTCTCGAAACCAGCGAGCAGATCGCGCGGCGCTATAGCGGCGTAGTGTTGTGTTCGTGGTTGTGTAGTCGAGATATTTATTTTTATTCGCGAACGAAATGTCTGAACAGGAACGACAACCTCTTTTTGATTCAAAAATAGTCATTAGTCACAAAAATAAATTGCACACAACACTGCAATGCAGACGCGCGGGTACCGCTTGACTGGAGTGCACCTCTCGTTGCCCGCCGACGCACGGTGAAATCAAAATGTGTGTGTTTTTGGATTCTACTAATGAAAACAATATTTTTTTATTCTTTGACTTTTTTGATAAAGTTCATACTTACCGAGATAAAATTGTTTGAAGTTTGTATGAAACTAGTCGAAAAAAAAAAACTAAATTGATTTTTTGATACTATCACTGTTAACAAGTCAATACAACAAAAATGGAACAATAAAATATCCAAACCACCCATTACAGGTCACGACATATTATGCTTTCTCGGAATTTTGACAAAACCAGGTAAACCAATTAATTTTTAAAGTTTCAGATATATTATGACTAATGATGACTTTTTTCAAGTGTGGCAAGTGGATTAGGCCTACTGGGGATACCACATTAAAAATACCGCGCCTAATCTTTAACCTCTCTCCACCTTATTACAAAACATGGACTAAAAATAGATCGAGGTTTACTCCTTAGCTTACCTGCGTAAAATTGATCATACGTGCACTATTAAAACTTTTTTGTAAAACGATTGCCACTAAAATTCGTTGTAACAAATGTCAAATAAATATAAATAACTACCTTCGTCTAAAAGTCCTTTTAAAAATTCTCCATCGATACCTAAACCTGGTTTTATATTTAAACCATGTTTTGTAATAAGGCCATCTGGGTTGTGTAGAATAAAAGATAAAAAAAAATATTTCCGCCAAAACGCAAAAAAACGCAGTTCGCGATATAGTGCATAAATAGCCAAAAAATATACATACATATATACATACATATCGTCACGCCTTTTATCCCCGAAGGGGTAGGCAGAGGTGTATTTCTACACCCACTTTTCGCCAGATATAGTTTAGTCCCACGTAATAAGGGGCGAGCCTATTGCCGTACCGGGCACATTTCCTCCAGACTCCGTGCTGCTCAGGCGCGGTCGCAGCCTGAAATTTTGGAGGGGGTCACTCACTAATAGAAAATAGGTATTTGGATCGCCATTTAAAGCGTAAATACTGGTAAAAATTTCGAAATACGTCGCCATTTTAAAGGATTGTGAGTGGTTGGGGGAGTAGGGGGGAGGGTTCGGGTTCCCTCACCATATTCACCCGCCGGAAATACTTGGTTCCTTTAGAAAAAATAAAAATTATATGCTCTCCAACCATCAGTGTGTATGGTGGTGCCAACTTCCACATTCTTCACACTAGTTTAATAAACTGAGGTTGACGGAGCCCTGCTACGCAGGGCTCCTAATTTCGGACTAACGGTCAAAAGGTTCTCGTTTAACATAACCTATTTAGTTACTTCAATTACAGTCGCACCTAACCTAACCCTAACCCTTCAATTTTGATTATAATGGCTCCATCGTTCACCGATGATTTTGCCAATGTCAGGGTGGAACAAGAGATCAAAATAAATTAATTAAAAAAGTAAAAAAAAAGGACTATTGACCGGTACTAGTAGCTATGGTTTCTCTTTGGAAGGCCAAATCTCTGAAAAGGGACAACACAGATGTTAGTAAAAAATATATGTTTAGACAAACTTATAAATATTAAGGTATATTGCTTTAGTAGGGAAACATAAGGAGGGAGATGAGAAGGGGCAGGGGCCTAGATTTTAATTTTGTTAAGGGAAATGAATTTGTATAAAATTTTAATAAGGGGTGTGTGGGCTAATGACAAAAGGAAATTTAGGTTTACGGGTCTGGGGATGTTATTAGGAAGGAGATCATACAGAGGAGTCACTAACCTTGGACATGAGAAAAACATATGTTCTAGTGTGCCCTCATCTAAGCCGCATTCGCAAATGGAGTGATCTCTAACGCGGATTTTAGCCAAAAATACTGGAGAACAAACAAATCCCAAGCGCATACGTATTATAATGGAAGTTGCCAATTTATTTATGTAATTATGCTTAGTAAACCAGGGTTTTGAGGGTATGGTAGGTTGGATGGAACCATAAAATTTACCTTTGACTAGTTTGGAAGTCTGCCACAAATCATTCCAAGCTCCAACCAACGAAAGGTGCGTGTGGGAGCGTAGGTCACGTGAAAAGCAGTGGTTGTATGAAACGCAACCAGATTCGGCCGCTGCTTTAGAACAGTAGTCCGCGAATTCATTGCCTGTTATGCCTGAATGACTAGGAATCCACGCTAAGACTACTTCTATACCGGCCAAGTGACATCTATATAATGTTGCTCTAGTTTGGAGGGTGATTGGGAAGGAATCGTGGGATTTAAAGGGATTTTTTAATAATGCAGCGAGGGAGCTCTGGGAGTCGGAGAGAATTAGCACCTTATTCAGCTTATGAGATTCTACGTACTTGACAGCTTCTAATAAGGCGATAGACTCTCCTGTAAAAACGGAACATTGCTGGGGAATCTGAAAGCTAAGGATAATTCGGAATTTAGGGAGCCAAACTGCGGAACCTACTGAAGAGCCATTAGTCTGCTTCGAAGCATCAGTATATAGTGTCACCCAGTCGGCCCAGTCTCTAGACAAAATATCCGTTAGTTTGAGATTGGCTTGACTGCAGTTCTTGCCAATACCGAAGTCAAGGTAAATTTTAGGTTGGAAGATAAGGGAATCGAATTCTGTCAGGAAGAGGGGATTAAGAGAAGATTGAAAAATGGGTATGGACAAGTCCTGGAATTTTCTGAGAGAAACTATGAGAAGCGGAGGGTCCTTGTGAGACCAGTAAGAGGAAGAAGAGATTAGGGGCGCTAGGGAGTGGAGAATAGGAAGGAGGGGATGAGTATTGGTTTGGAGGACGTTGAACAAAAACCTGTCCGCCAGGTATTGGCGGCGGAGGTGAAGGGGAGGGTCTAGGCATTCAACCTGCAAAGCATTAATCGGAGAGCATTTCACAGCACCGGTTATAATACGCAAGCATTTGGACTGGATCTTTTCCAGCTTGGACAGTGCAAGTTTGTTGCAAGGTTCAAGCAGGAAACCCGCGTAGTCAAAATGACTGCGAACTACAGCGTTGTATAAAAGCTTTTGGCAAACAGGGTGGGAACCCCAACGAACCCCTGAAAGGGCCCGCATGACATTCACACCCCTCTCGCCCTTCCGTTCAATGTAGTGCAAGTGATGGACGCCTGACAATTTGGCGTCGAGAATGACACCTAAGAATTTGACATGATCGTCAAGGGGAATGGTTTCAGCACCTACAGAAAGCTGGATGTGGGGAATGGTACGTTTGCGGGAGAAGATGACAGCTTTGCATTTAGGAATTGAAAGGGAGAGGTTGTGATCGAGAAGCCACTGGTTTAAATAGAACAATGCCGAGTTCATATGAGATGAAGCTTGTGATAAGGAAGGGGAGGAAAGATAAAGGACAATGTCATCTGCATACTGGAGAATTTTACAAAAGGGGGAAACAGTAAGGTCTAGGTCGTGGGTATATAGGTTGTAGAGGATAGGACTTAGCACTGAGCCCTGTGGAAGACCTTTCCATACGAGTCGAGGGGGTAGGAGGGAGCCCTGATGTCGAATGGATATTGAACGGCACATCAAGAGGTTGCATACGATATTGACCAGTCTCTCGGGAATACTCAGCTGTTGCATTTTCTGCCTGAGTAGCGGAAGCTGGACGTTATCATAAGCTGACGAAATGTCAAGAAACACACCGATAATTTGTTCCTTTTTGGAGAAAGCAACCCGTATTTCAGAGGTAAAGATACTTAGGCTATCCAAAGTACCTTTACCTTTTCTGAACCCGAACTGTGAGTTGGACAGTATGCTTCTGTTCTCCAATATCCATTCGAGGCGATTTTTGATCAGGTTTTCCATGATTTTGGCTAGGACCGAGGAAAGGGCTATAGGTCTGTAGGAAGAAGGGTCCTTTGGATTTTTGCCTGGTTTGAGGATAGGGATGATAATTTGTGATTTCCAGGAAGCTGGGATTTGGCCTGACAGAAAGAAGGAATTCAGTAGGTTAAGGAAAAAGGTCTTGCTGGAGTCTGAGGACTTGCAAATGAAGGAGTATGGGATACCGTCTATGCCAGGAGAGGAGTCACGAAGATGGTCTAGAGCGCAGGTGAGTTCGGCAGAGGAGAAAGGGGCGTTCATGGGATCTGGAGGGTGAGAAGGTAATGGGGGTGAAGGTGTGGGTGAGCATTCTAATTCAGGGACGTAGGGTGGGGCCAGATTGCACTGGAAATCATGGACAAAGGAGTCAGGATCGTTTGATGTGATGTTTGGATCCTGGAGACTATTGCGGAATGTCTTGATCCTTTTCCACACAAAGGAAAGCGGGGAGCGAGGGTTTAAGGATTCGCAAAAATTCCGCCAGCCTTGGGACTTCTTTGTGGATAGGAGTCTTGAAGTGGAGGCTGCGGTTTTTTTGTAGGCGATGAAGTCGGTCATGTTAAGGGATGAAGCAAACTTGTTCTCCGCCGCCCTGCGGGACCGAACGCTAGCTGAGCATTCAGAGTCCCACCAAGGCGGAGAAGGAACCAGTCTGCGGGAAGGGGATTTGGTGGGGATAGAGGAATCGGCGGCGGATAATAGGGCAGAGGTAAAACGGTCGTACAGGTCTAGGGAATTGGAAGGATCCACGGGGGGCAGTATACTGAGCTCAGTATCCAGCACTGTGGCAAATTGATCCCAGTTTGCGAGTGGAAGACGGTATTTGAGGAGAGGTTGGAAGTTGGGAGTCATTGGGGGGGAGGAGATGATTGTACAAAGGAGACTAGGATTGGGAGGTGGTCACTACCAAAAGAATTTGGCAGAACCGACCAGGAAAGACGGGAAACTAAGGCAGGTGAGGCGAATGAAAGGTCAGGCACACTGGGATTCTGTGTTGGGGAGACTCTTCGGGTAGAGGTTCCATCATTTAGGACGCACAGGTCTATGCTATCCAGGAGGTCAAGTAAAGAAGAAGAGAAGGGATCGTTGCAGTGTGATCCCCATAGAGTGTGTCGGCAATTGAAATCACCTAACACCACAATGGGGGGTGGGACCGCGGAAAGAATGGATGAGAGGTTAGAGATAATAGAAGAGTTTGGATGGGGAATGTATACAGAGACATAGGAGACATCTGCCACTCTGGCAGCGACAACATTTAGGCCCGGATTATGGGCGGGTAGGGGGATTTGGGAAAATGTGATACATCTATTGATCAACAGGGCGCAACCCGCAAATCCGTCCTCTCTGTCGTCACGGAGGCATGAGAAGCCCGGGACCCTAAAGTGGGACCCGGGCCTCAACCATGTCTCCGAGACCGCAAAGACGGCTGGCTTGTAGCGGTTGATCAAGTAGATAATATCATACTTGTTGCGCCTAATGCTTCTACAATAGGGTATTTGACTAAAAAAATCTAATTAGTCCGTCAGTTAGATTATCGAAAAATATTGGACACGTATATTTTCTTTAGTCACGTAAACAAAAAATGAAGACGACAAACTTCGCTGAAAACTCGTGTGACGTCACTTGCCAGTACACTTTTTACTGGCAAGTGACGTTACAAGCCCCCACTCTTAGACGTTTCTCCATCTTTGATGCGTTTTATCTTCGTAATTTTTTACTGATTTGATAAAACAAAAAATACGTATCCAATATTTTTCGATAATCTAACTGACGGACTAATTAGATTTTTTTAGTCAAATACCCAATTCCATTGAAGGACTTGGAGACCCATTAGACATATTGTTACGGGAGATGACGGTAAGTAATTGTTCTACAAGAACAGTGAGGTTGTACGGTAAGGTGTCGGAGAATTTGGAGAGCATGTTTATCAATGAACACAACAGTAGCTCGATCAGGTTATCATTGGGAGTAGGAAGAGGGGTAGTCTCGGTGAAGGAGGGGTAAGCACAGCCATTGGCTTGGGTTGAGGAGGGAGCAGCACTAATAGCATTATGGGCTTGGACGTCATAAGACTTTCCAAGTTCTGGTTTAGAGCGTGGGGGTAAAAATACAGTTTTTCTGTAGGAGGTAGTAGGGGTAGCAGAAGGTTGGGATAATGGGGGGAGAGGGGAGAGGCTTTGAGTTTGGGAGAACAGGGGAGGAGATTGGGGGGTGGCGGCGACATCTGCGTAGGCACGTCTTGCTTGCGGAAATCTAACCGAAGCTTCCATGTAGCTAATGTTTTCTTGAGACATTATCATTTTGATGGATTTCTGTCTAGAGTGCTCAGGGCATTGGCTATCAATGGCAGTGTGTCGGCCCCCTCGGCAGAGGAAACAAGACACCTCAGAGTCTGCAACAGTACAGGTCTCACCGGGGTGGGGTTGGGAACATTTGTAGCAACGCGCCTGTGAACGGCATTGTGCAGCTATATGTCCGAATCTGCAGCATTTTCTGTATTGGATGGTGGGAAGCTGGTAGGTAGATACGGGAAGGGAAGCATTGTAGCAATATACTTTCTCAGGGAGGGATTGTCCTAAGAAAGTCAGAACTACAGAGTTGGAAGGGATCCAGGTAGTTTGGGAGTCTTTTTTGGATTTAACATTTAAGCGCCTTGCCCTAATAACTTCTCCGCAATTAGAAGGGGTGGTAATACCAGAGACAAGTTCCTCTAAACCCTAACCCTATAGGCGCTCGAAAGCAAAGGAATGCTGCACAAATTTGACATTAGCTGTCAATATCATCCATCCAAGATGGCGGGTGGCGTTTCGTTTCATGTGTTTGTCATAAAACCTAAAAATTACATTTGAAAAACTGTACTGAAGCATAAAAATTACGTTCCGTTTCGCATAATTGCCAAAGTATTTAAGACTTTTTGGAAATTGTTTAAAAATATTTAAACGCAACTCCGGCAGCCAAAAATACTTTTAGGGGATTAAGACTAACTCCCTTAAGCCCCCTATACCACCAATACCCTCAAATTCAGGCGACTCGTTTTAAAATCCAACCCAAAATACTTATTATATTTGTAGTTTTTTTAATTATACATGTAAATGTCTAAAAATCATTGATGTACATCAAATTTTACTTTATTAGCAGATTTCTGTAAAAAAATATTTAAAAAAAAACCTTCTCCTGTAAAATTTAGTTTTTGTCGGTTGCGTTAAAATAGCGGGAAAGGCTCGATACTACTTACAATGACTTACTATAAAATTATCATTTAATGAAGCACTGTTCTTCAAATTAAATTATATGTAGTAAGTATTCGACAATTTAGTTATATTTTAATTTTTTCTCAATCACAAAACTTAACAAAAAGAATCACAATTCACAACTAAGTAGACAGCCTTTATCTTGAATATTTACAATAAACCAACAAATTACATTATTAGAATATTGTTAAATATCATATCGATTTTGCTAGGATTACCAAAACTACGTAGGTAGTTCGGTTCCTTGTTTCTAAACTAGATGTAATTTCCAAGTAATTTTGGCCATCGTACCTACTATAGTATTTTCGCTGTATGATGATAGGCATGACAGTTCTCATTTTACGTATCACGCATACTACTTTCAAGTTATGAAAATAAATTGCCAAAAAAAAAACAATTATAAAAAAATATATATATTAAAAATTACAAATTTAATTGATACTAGTATGTCTCTCTCTATTTTCATAATTATTATTAACTGTAAATAAATTATTTAAGTATAATAAAATATAATCCTCAAAATGTCAGATGCATGAAACGAACCCTCTGTCAGTAGAGATTGACACCATTGAATCGGCATGAAATCGATTAATCGGAGCGGCCATCTTGTGATCGAATACGTCAGTACGAGCGCCTTGTATGTGGTTTGTGATTCTGCCTGTTTGACGTGTTATTTTTATTTTTTTGTTGTGTTTTATTTGGTAGGTACAATGCCAAAAATAACAAAATAGATAGTTTTAAACTCTTAAAGCCAAGTGAGTAAGTGCTTCGTTTGAGGACCTTCTTTGAACGAGATCGTGCAAACGGGGACCCGGTAATACCGATCGACAGTGTTGATTACAGAGTTGCGGCAGCTCTGCTCTGGACATCGGCAAGGCTTCAGTTTCTCGAATATCCAATGAAAATTCTGGAGAAACTAGTTTTGAAGACAAGAAGCTGGTCACTCCGAAGAAACGTGAGCGTAAAGCTTCAATAACTGACATAGATAATTCCAATGTGGTGGCAATACGAAATCCCTATATTGATAAAATTAATCAGTCGTAGAAATAACACAATCGACAATATGGTAAAGGTTTCGAAATACGTCGCCTTTTTCGGGGTTTTGAGTGATTGGGAGGGGGAGGGGGTAGGTCTCGGAACCCCCCCTCACCGTTTTCACTTGCCGTAAATACTTGGTTTCCTCTAAAAAAAAATATCTCCAAACATCGGTGTGTACGGTACTGCCAACTTCCACATTCTTCACACTAGTTTAACAAACTAAGGGTGACGGAGCCCTGCGAAGCAGGGCTCCTTTTTTCGGCTTAAGGGTCAAAAGAGAACCTACTATAACCTATTTAGTTACTTATTACAGAACCCTAGGTACTCGAAAGCTATGACGGCAATGACGCACAAATTTGACGTTAGCTGTCAATATCATTCACACAAGATGGCGATTGCGTTTCGTATCACGTTTTTCACATAAAACCTAAATATCTCTTTTATTGATTCCACTAGTTTAATAAAGTGAGGTTGACTGTGGTTAAGGGTCAAAAGAGAACCTCACACAACCCATTTAGTTACTTTCACATAAAACCTAAAATGACGTTCCGTTTTGCATATTTGAATGAAGAATTTTTGGAAATTGTTTAAAAATATTTAGACGCAACTCCGGCATTCGAGTGACAGTGACTAATAATAAAAAAAAAATTGTGAATATAATTTTGCCAAAACACTTTTAATATGAATTTATTTCTAAGATGTAAAATCGGTAACTACGTACGATTGCATGTCGTTTGCCAATTAAATCGATATTTATAAATAATCGCTTAAATTTCCTTAGGTTACATCACTATAATTGTCAGTCATGAACTGTCATGCATATCATGATACAGCGAAAATACTATAGATAGAGTCAGCAAAGTATAAATTTATCGCTGTTAGGGGACAGCTAGAAATGTCCTTTTATTATTTGGCAAATTTTTGAGATTTTGACATTTGACCTTAGATTTTGGGGGGGGTCATGTCCCCTGTGACCCTCCCCTTCGGACCGCGCCTGGTGCTGCTACTGAGAATTTCGTGACAGAAAAACCCAATAACACTGCCCGACCCAGGAATCGAACCCGGGACCTCACGATCCCACGCGCACATTTATGCCGCGAGACCAACGAGGCAGTCGTATAGGGTTTGATGTCGAGTTTTCCGTCTCTACGCAAAGATGGTATTTGCATCGTGTTATCCCTTAGTCGCCTCTTACGACACCCACGGGAAGATAGGGGGTGGTGACACTTGTATTCTATGCTGTCAACCACACGGCAAAAAATATCTTCTATCATAAACTTTCATTGTTTCCTTAAGATAGTTTAAGAATTACGAACAATTCTCATTTTATTGTTTTCTTCCATACAAAAAATTCTTTAAAATTATATAACTCAAAAAACACGCGTTTAATCAAAAATCTGTATTAATATTTTTGAGTAGTATTTGATCAAAGAATCCAAAAATGAAATTATTTATATTCCACTTTAGATTTTTCGAAATCCCTAAGTCCACTAGCGAACTTTTTCAGCCCACCGTGCGACGCGCCGCTGCCGCGCCGCTGTTTTCGAGGGCCGCGTCGCTCCATTTGATTTTATGCATTAGACACTGCCGCTCCCGCGCCGCCGCCGCCACCGCCCCGCTGCACGCAAAATTCGAGACAGTGGCCTAATAGCCGATGGTAAGTAGTAGTATTAAGTACATCATCAGCCCTGTATACTGTCTCACTGCTTGGCACGGGCCTCTTCTCTCTATGAGAAGGGTAAGGCCATAGTTCACCACGCTGGCCAAGTGCGGGTTGGCAGACTTCACATGTCTTTCGAGAACATTATGGAGAACTCGCAGACATACAGTTTTCCTTCACCGTTTAGCAAGCGATAATTAACAATTTAATACGCACATAACTTCGAAGTCATCGGTGCGCGCGTGAATTCGAGCCCGAGACCCTCTGCATAGCAGTCCGTCGGTCTCTCCACTCGGCTATCGCTGCAGTATGATATCGCACCCTTAAAACATAAATGACACTATACGAAAATGTTCATTTTACAGTATGGCCGTTTTAAGTTTTTTTAAGTATTGTATGGGTGATATGGAACTAAAAAAATGTAAATAAAACTTCGTGATCGGCTTAAAATAACAGTTTAACTAACGCTGTTTCAGAATCCAGTGGCATACAATAACATTATTGATTATTTATAAATGGAGAAGCATTAAAAAAAAATGTTTTGCATAGTGTCGGTTATAGTTTCAAAGTTTTTCAAAACTTTTTGCTTAATGACCTCTAAGTTGTTATTTTACCTACATGGTAATGATAAAAAAGAGACAAATAAAACAATATAATTATTGAAATAATAAAGAATACTATTTATTTCGCACTCGCTAACAGTTTTAGGTCAAAACTACCACAAATACGCATAGTAACAAATCGGTCTAAATCTAGAAAAAGGTATTATCAAAATAACAGAAACTTAGAATTTGTGTTTGAATAAAGTGCGTAATTTTACCATAAACAACATTATATTAAAATCTTGTTCTTACGACTTACTAATTAGTAGATACAAGTTATTAGAGGTATTCCAAATTAAATACAAGGGTTAAACGTCTTTCAAAGTAGGAACTGTAAAAGTTACGTACGTACAAATCAGGGTATTAAAGGCTGAATAATCACAAAAGTCAGCAATAATAAAAAACCGTTTCTTTGGTGTTGTTTACATCGAAATAGAAAGCCATTTTGGGCTTTCTATTGGAACCAATATTTTTGTATTGATATCTGGGCTTTATCTTTGTTAAGTTACGAGTTATATATTCTCTTTGTCGCATCAATGAAACCATGCCCATAATCATCGATTCATAGCCAATAATAACATAAAATAAGTTTTCGTGACTCTTCAGAAATTCTGTCTGAGCATTTCAGCCGACATGCACTTCAACAAAGTTGCTTAATCATTTTAGCTGGATAAGCGGTTTTCTTTTTTGAGTTTAAAACATATTTGTGTCGTCTGCATTTCTTAAAATCTTCACAATATTTGTAGTAACGTTCTTAAATTTCTGCTTTCGTTTTTTTGTAATGACATCAACTGGCTGAGCTTGAACTTCTATTGTAGCATGGTTCGGGCAGAAACCGTCAATATCCCTTGTTACAGAAACATCATTGATTTCGCCTGTGTCATTTGTATCAGAATGCATGATTTTAACGTTATCGGCACGTCTGGAAGAGGCAACATGATCGCCATCATTTGGACCAAGACAAACAAACAAACATGGACATTCGAATCAGCACGAAGAGGATCACTTCTTTGATGATTATTAGAAACATCAACAATCTGAGTGAAGGAAATACCATAAATGTTTGAAGTGTTTGGCATTTGATCATTCATGTTACCATTTGGGTTCTCTGTTTCGTCATACGGATTAGTAGGGTCGATATTATTACGTGTATCTTTGGTACTTTGAATTTGTTGGATGTTTGGACACTCTTGTGCAGAGAAAGCTGAAGTTGAACTGGATGGTGTGCTTGAGATAGAATTTGAGGACGAGCTGGAAGCTGAAGACGATGACGTCGAGCTTGAGTTCGATCTGCGGCATTTTTTATTTGATGAAAAGTATGTTCTATCATCGTCTGAGGCGGGAGAAAAGTCACCATAGTCATCGTTTGTTTGGTTGAGACAAGTGCTAGTTGAGGGTGAACTTCTCATGATGTTCAAATCGGACGCACTCGTTGTTGAAAGGGGTTCCAGAATATCGGATTTTGTATAAGAAGCAGGCTTTGTATTTTGAGATTCAGCATCGTCTTCATTGTTCTGAGTTGATAATTGTATGATCCCTCTACATCTACTTCTCTTCGGATCCAAAAAAATGGCCTTAATTTGACGAATTTCTAAACAAAATAGTAACTAAAATGATTGAATAACTGACACTAAACTCAACTTGCCATTTATGCAATTACATACTGCAACAAAATTGAAAGCAAATTTATCGGTTAAATGGCAATTTACAGAAAATGCCTGTTATTGAGTATGTATTCAAATAAAATCTTAGTTAAAGTTAAAAAATAACTGACACTTAACAAAAAGTGCCACTTATGCATTTACGCACTGCGAATATTTGAAAGCAAGTTTATTTAATAAGTGGCACTTAACACAATGTGCCAGTTTTTAACTCACCTCGACAAGGGTTCCCTGCGGTGATTTGTCGCGAACTGGCATAGTGCCGGTTTATGAATTACAGACCGCAAAAGTTCTTACAAATTCATAAGTGACACTACCGACATCTAGCGAAAATGAAGCGCGTTAGAGCTACATGGGTCTTTGCATTAGGCGCGTTTCGTCTTACGCATTTTGACTATATACTTATCTAAAAAGTAGCATTTTTTGTATAGTGCCACTTATGTTTTAAGGGTGCGATATTATAATATCGATAGTAATGATTTTATTAAGGCCGGCGCGCACTGACGTCGCGGCATGGCACGCCATGGCAAAGGATTTTATTAGTGATCAAGTCATTTTCATTCTTATTTCAATGAGTTTAGGATTCATATTACTTTATTTCGATACAATCGTACCGCAGCCCGTCGCGGCATGCCACGGCGTCCCGCAGTGTGCCACGACGTAATCAGGAGGTAAATAAGTTCCTGAATTCACTTTTAGTAAATCTTGTTCTCATAAATAATGTATCCAGAATGGTTTTCTCTTCGACATATCAGTTTGTATTTGTCGTTCTTCATCTTCAGCAAGAAGTGCTACTGATACTAAATTCCAGTCAATTGGGCGCCTGGGTATGACGCGGCATGCCGCGGCACGTCGCGGCGTCCCGCGGCATGCCTTGCCGTCAGTCGGCGCCGGCCATTAAACAGTAGGTAGAATAAAAAGTGCTAACAGTAGTACCAGACTAGTGGTCTTGTGGCGCAGTGTTTAGTCATAGTGACAGCCAGTGAGAGTGCCCTTCGGGTCGCGGGTTCGATGCCCATAGTCCATTGGCCAACAGTGGGCTACAGGTGATACAGCAATGAAACATCCCATGTGTAGGTATAGTAACATTTATTACATTAGAGGCTCAATTCTCATAATCAAAATTGTTCAAAATTACTTAAATTTAAAATAGCTATGAGCACTTTTTTGATAGGCAAGTTATTATAGGCATATTTGTTTATAAATTATATTACATAAAAAATACGTCTCATCTGGTTATCAGATCGGTGAAGGTTCTACGTCTCCTCTACTATAAATTAACTAATATTTCAACGCATCAAGGAATGTTATCGTGACTAGATCGTAAATTGAATAATGTGTCAACTTCGAACTATAGAAGTCAAATTAGACGATAATGACATTAAATTAGTAAAATACCGATTCTGAGTCAATTCAAAATCTAATTTCGTTCAAAATATAGTTTCAATGTCATAAAATACGAAAATAGGGTTGTTTCCAACTATTGAGTTTGATTGTGAGAGTTCATCGAGCACTTAATGAATGTCAAAAACGACCTTTGCCACGGGATTTCTATGAAATATGGCGTAGTGACGTCATAGTGTTTTGCTGTCAAGTAGAATACTGATTATCAATAAATTGACGATACTAAAAAATTAAAGTTTTAACATTAATTGATGAATGAAACTACTATTATTTTGACATGTTTCACTAGATAAAAATACTTAGGTACTTGTATAATTTATTTCACTTGCAGGAAACTTCCCTATTGGCCTTCTGATAGTATATAGGTACGTGGCTAACAGTCGGGTCGCGGGTTCTACTCCCACTGCCCAATGCCCACTGTCCAGCAGTGGTCAGTACGGATGGTATATCAGTTCAATGAAACACTGTAGAGGTGTATAGTTATATTTATTATACTGGTGGCAGTGTACATGAATACATTAGGGTGTAGGGTTCTTGTCCCTCGTGAAGAAGCGCTCGATGTTAGTCTGCACGAGCTTGTCCCTCGTCTTGTCGCGGCGGACGAGTCTCCTCTTGGCCCTGGGGGGCGAGGCGAGCACTTCCGGTCTGGTGATGGGTGACGTGGCTTCCGGCGAGTACTGCAGCACCCACTGCGTGTATGTCTTGTCGTGTTTGTTCGTCTGCAACAGTCATACTACATAAGTACATAATATAAACTTGCACAAATACATACAGGGTGTAAAAAGACCTTTCACGAATCTGAAACCCCATGTTGTACCAATCACTACGGACAATTTTTTTTTTACTCCGGCATCATACCTGGGAAATGAATGGATCAGGAGATATTGAGGCTCAAAGTTAGTAAATTAGGTACAAAATCGATGCATTTACCCCGCCAATATGTTCTTTAGATATAACCCTATGGATAAGCAGGTATTTCGAGCATTGCACGCGCGCGCTTTTAATTGTGGTTTAAAAAATATCGTTTCCCAGGTATTATTTTTGATTAGTATGACTTGGCATGATGTCCACAACGAGTAGACTTCGGCTTGGTGATGGGTCTTGTGACCTCTGCATATACACACTAGCTGACTCGGCGAACACCGTACCGCCTTTTTAAAGCTTTTTTTTCCTTTTCCAGACAATTCTGAACAATAGACATCAGAGCTTAAGAGATTAATTGCCGGCTAAAGTTGTTATGCCATATAAATTATTTCTAGGGTAGAAAAAAATAACTAACTTATTGTTTGGATACATAGATACCACACGAATATGAGTGACAGAGGCAGATAACTTATCTAGAGATATTATAAAACTACAAATCATCATTCTCTTAGCGTTATCCCAGTTTCAAGCTGGGGTCTGCTTACTAGTCTAACCGGATTTGGCTGAATATTAGCTTTTCCACAGAGCGACTGCCTGTCTGACCTCCGCAACCCGAAGGGATAGTGATATTCCATGGTTTAGACTAGTGTCAGTTTATTTAGAAGGTACTGACGCCCTGTAACGACTGTCAAAGATCTTCATGACAACCGGGACCGACGGCTTAACGTGCTCTCCGAGGCACGGGCCAAGCGATTAATACGCACATAACTCCGAAAAGTCATTGGTGCGCGCCGTGGATTCGAACCCGATACCGAAAATTATGGGTTGTTTGCATGTTTAATGCCACATAAGACAAAGCTTTTTTTCTTATGCTCCTGCTACACCTACGTCTTAATGCGTTAATTAGCGCGTTAATTTAGGCGCTACGCAGATGTGGCCAACGTTTTAACGCGTTAAAATACAAATTTCCAATGCGAATTTTTTAACGCGTTATTGGCCTTTGCCATTAACGTTAACGCTAACGCAGGTGTAGCAGTAGCATTATGATAAAGAAAATAATGTTTATGTGGAACCAGCCAATGTAGGGGTTTATTATATAGTAAGTCTTACCGCGCACTTGTTCGGAGAGCGCCATTGTCGGACGGGTTGCTTGTGCTTCGGCTCTGATAGTAGCTCATCGAACAGGCCGTTCAGGATGTCACTGCGCACATACAAACACACACATATATGATATACAGTAGAAGTGAATGGGACAGGACGAAGGGGAAGACCTAGGACGTTCTCTGACCAGCAGGCCGATTCAGAATGTCACGATAAGTAATCGTACGATATGTCAAATTATTGTCCTCGTCTTTTAGCCGCCTATCAGAGATATTTTGAACAAATATTCATTGAATTTGGTTTATTTATTAATTTACTTCCTGAATGCATAAAATTGATAGGAAATGCGATAGTTTTGACAAAAACTGAGGTAGCCCGTTTGACAATTAACGGAATCGAATGTCAAATGAGATATCGAATGATTCTGAATCGCCCCCCAGATTGGAGACATACCAAAAACAGGACAGATGAGAAGTACCTTAAACAGAAGAGCATGCATGAGAAACTTGATGGGAGTGAAAGAAACAAGAGAGATATGTCAGGATCGTTGCAAATGGCGTTCCGTAGTCTCTGCCTACCCCTTTGGGAAACAGGTGTCATCATCATAACAGTCCACTGCTGGACTAGGCCTCTCCTTTCAAAGGAGGAATTGGCCTACTATACCACGCTGACCAAACGTGTTGGTATAGGGTTTGTATCAAGTTTTCCATCTCTTACAGTGCTGTTCTCTGCATAATATGCTCCCTCTGTCGACTCTTACGACACCCATGGGATGATATGGGGTGGTGACATTCCGTATTCTTAATCCGGTACCACACGGACACAGGTGTACAGGGGACAAATTAGTTTTTTTTGGAATGCGGTCCGAAACTCGGGTCGAACGAGGAACAAACCGTTAAATAGTTTTGTATAAAGAAATCGCGCAAGTTTAAAATCGATTGCAGCTTGTCTGTCAGGCACTCAGTAATGTAAGGATTTTATACAGAATGTAAAAAGACCCTTAACGAAAACTGAAATCCCATGTTGTTCCAATCACTATGAACATTTTTTACTTCGGCACCATACCTGGGAAATTACTGGTTCAAGAGATATTGAGGCTCAAAGTACAAAATCGATGCATTTACCCCGCCAATTATTCTTTAGATGCCCTATAACCCCATGGATAAGTAGGAATTTCGAGCATTGCACGCACGCGCTTTTAATTGCGGTTTGAAAATGTGAGATCTCAAAAAGAAAAATAGTTTCCCAGGTATTATTTTTGGTTAGTATGACTTGGCATGATGTCCACAACGAGTAGACTTCGGCTTGGTGATGGGTCTTGTGACACCCTGTATATGCAGACTAGAGGACGCCAGCAACTGCGCCTGCATATTTTTTTAATTTATCTGTTTTGACCGATACCGTGGGTATTTCGGGAAATCCCCTCTTAGTGCACCCCTACGGTCCCCAAGGAACATACATGCCAAATTTCAACTTCCTGCGCCCAATAGTTTTGGCTGTAGCTTGTCTGTCAGTCAGTCAGTAACGCAAGGATTTTATATATTAAGATAACACTCACTGCACGATCCTGCGCTTGACGCTGAGCGGCTGCGGTTTGTTGAACCTGTTCCTCAACTCTTGCACCAGATGTTCTTTCTCCAACACCTCGCTGCCGAACTTACTCTTCAGACCTTCTTCCAGAATCTTCGTCGGAGAGTCGAACTTATTCTTGAGCCCTTCTTCCAGAATCTTCGTCGGAGAGTTAGAGGGAGACCACCGTAGTTTTATAGTTCTCTCGCTCGCACTTGAATCGTCTGAGGTGGGACGCCGCGGTGGTTTTAGGTTGAGGGTTTCCCTGCTAGTAGATGTTGAGCATGATGCTGAAATATCATAATGCTGTTGTTTATGTGTAAACATAGTAGATGGATAAGAGTAGATATGCTAATTTACCTGTTACGATAGACTCCTAAATTAGACAGTTATTGGATTTTATCGGCGCTAAACTAAATCTAAAAGCAATTCCTAACAATATTCATAGACTTTACAAACGCGTTTGACACAGTTTATCTTCGTAAGATCTTACCAAAGTCTCAAAGCATAGGTATTTGACATGTACAACTGAGTTTATTTACCAGTTTTCTCACAGTTCAGAAGCAGCGAGTGAGGGTAGTGAAACCTCAGTGTTGAGGCTTCTTTTATTTTGGAGTGCCACAGGGTAGTGTTTTAGGACCTTAACTATTTCAGTGCTATATTAACGACCTATGCAAACTACAACTACTAAACTGTAAAATCATTATTGTGGTTAAGTTATAATTTAAGGCATTAGTTCTTTTATGGTTTTTATTTTGTAAGTTAAAATCTTTGAATGCCATGGGCTGAGATGGCAAATGTGCTGGACTAATTGACACTTTGAACATCCATTTACTACATTTTAACAAATAAATGATATTAAAAATTTTCAATTGAAATATTTAATATGCCAATGACACTACTATTATTTTTTACCCGACTACAGTGAAGCCAAAATGAAGGGTAATTATGGAGAATCATGGCCTGGTGTAGTCAAATTATGAGAGGTCTAAGGGTCAAGACAAGAGTACTTACTCTGTGTGTCCTGTTTTTCAGCCGCTGTAGTTTGCGAGGTAGAACACGACGGACTGAAACGGAAATTATTATCAATTAATATGTAATTTTGTTGAACATATAGGTACTATTATTAGGCGAAATTCATCATGAGACGGGGGTGAGCGAGGGAGCTCTTTAACTCTCGCTATCCTCTTTGAGAGGAACAATAGAATAAAAAGGGATATGGCGCGGAGTAAAAGAGAGGGTAGGAGTCAAAGAAAGGTGAGAAAAGAAAGAGAGACAGGACAGCGCGACCGAAAGACAGAGAGAGAGATGGAGATAAAGCGAGTCACGTCTATAGACGTGTATACGTATAGATACGTTTACAACTCACGTGTTCACGTTGATGTGTCGCTTAGTTCGACGCAGCGACATGCGGCTCGGCATGACGGGGCCGCGGCGAGTACGGGACGAACTAGCCGCCGGCTCTGACACCATCACTAAAAACACACACATATAAAAGGATTACTTCACTATTAGTCTGTATATGAAAAGAATATGTTACTGACTGATTGACAGACAAGCTACAGTCAAAACAATTAGGCACAAAGAAGCTGAAATTTGAATTGCCAGAGATTCCCAAGGAAACGAACGGGAAAAGTAAATCAAAAAATATTGCGGTCCTAGTTGCGGGCATCCTCTAGTATTATTATATTGGAGATGTCATCTCCAAAGTATGTGCGTATTACGTTGTTAATTATCCCTTGCCCCGTGTCTTGGACAGCACGTTAAACGGCTTGTTAGAACTAGTATAAATCAAACATAGTCCGTTCAATATAGACATTTGAAATAACAATAATTGCCGGAGAGCCAAATATTGGTGGAGAGCTAGGGTTTACTTAAAAGTCCACATCGAGAAACTTACCGTTTTTGAGAAAAATCCAAAAATCCTCAAATTTTGACGTTTGACCCCGAATAACTTTTGTAGCACACATGGGATCGATGGGACGATGACTTTATTTGTAATGGTAAACCCTAGCTCTCCACCAATATTTGGCTCTCCGGCAATTATTGTTATTTGACCAGTATCTTTTTGTTTAAATTGACCGGACTACAATGTAAATTGTAAAAAGAGTTCACTAGTTGGAGATACTGTCTATGCCGAGATGTTGTCATTCTGTTCCATTGTTTTATACTTTATATTGTGTCAACTGTTTTACTGTAATGACTGAACTCTGAATAAACGTACAGGCGCGGCTGAGTGAGTGAGTGAGTGAGTGAGTGAGAGAGATATCGCGTATTACCAGTGTCGAGGGTGTTGGCGAGCGCGTCGAGGTCTGCGGGCGCGAAGGGCGCGCACAGCCCGCACACGTACAGGCGCGGCAGTATGAGTGAGTGAGTGAGTGAGAGAGATATCGCGTATTACCAGTGTCGAGGGTGTTGGCGAGCGCGTCGAGGTCTGCGGGCGCGAAGGGCGCGCACAGCCCGCACACGTACAGGCGCGGCTGTATGAGTGAGTGAGTGAGTGAGAGAGATATCGCGTATTACCAGTGTCGAGGGTGTTGGCGAGCGCGTCGAGGTCTGCGGGCGCGAAGGGCGCGCACAGCCCGCACACGTACAGGCGCGGCTGTATGAGTGAGTGAGTGAGAGAGATATCGCGTATTACCAGTGTCGAGGGTGTTGGCGAGCGCGTCGAGGTCTGCGGGCGCGAAGGGCGCGCACAGCCCGCACACGTACAGGCGCGGCTGTATGAGTGAGTGAGTGAGTGAGAGAGATATCGCGTATTACCAGTGTCGAGGGTGTTGGCGAGCGCGTCGAGGTCTGCGGGCGCGAAGGGCGCGCACAGCCCGCACACGTACAGGCGCGGCTGTATGAGTGAGTGAGTGAGAGAGATATCGCGTATTACCAGTGTCGAGGGTGTTGGCGAGCGCGTCGAGGTCTGCGGGCGCGAAGGGCGCGCACAGCCCGCACACGTACAGGCGCGGCTGTATGAGTGAGTGAGTGAGTGAGAGAGATATCGCGTATTACCAGTGTCGAGGGTGTTGGCGAGCGCGTCGAGGTCTGCGGGCGCGAAGGGCGCGCACAGCCCGCACACGTACAGGCGCGGCTGTATGAGTGAGTGAGTGAGTGAGAGAGATATCGCGTATTACCAGTGTCGAGGGTGTTGGCGAGCGCGTCGAGGTCTGCGGGCGCGAAGGGCGCGCACAGCCCGCACACGTACAGGCGCGGCTGTATGAGTGAGTGAGTGAGTGAGAGAGATATCGCGTATTACCAGTGTCGAGGGTGTTGGCGAGCGCGTCGAGGTCTGCGGGCGCGAAGGGCGCGCACAGCCCGCACACGTACAGGCGCGGCTGTATGAGTGAGTGAGTGAGTGAGAGAGATATCGCGTATTACCAGTGTCGAGGGTGTTGGCGAGCGCGTCGAGGTCTGCGGGCGCGAAGGGCGCGCACAGCCCGCACACGTACAGGCGCGGCTGTATGAGTGAGTGAGTGAGTGAGAGAGATATCGCGTATTACCAGTGTCGAGGGTGTTGGCGAGCGCGTCGAGGTCTGCGGGCGCGAAGGGCGCGCACAGCCCGCACACGTACAGGCGAGGCTGTATGAGTGAGTGAGTGAGTGAGAGAGATATCGCGTATTACCAGTGTCGAGGGTGTTGGCGAGCGCGTCGAGGTCTGCGGGCGCGAAGGGCGCGCACAGCCCGCACACGTACAGGCGCGGCAGTATGATTGAGTGAGTGAGTGAGAGAGATATCGCGTATTACCAGTGTCGAGGGTGTTGGCGAGCGCGTCGAGGTCTGCGGGCGCGAAGGGCGCGCACAGCCCGCACACGTACAGGCGCGGCAGTATGAGTGAGTGAGTGAGTGAGAGAGATATCGCGTATTACCAGTGTCGAGGGTGTTGGCGAGCGCGTCGAGGTCTGCGGGCGCGAAGGGCGCGCACAGCCCGCACACGTACAGGCGCGGCTGTATGAGTGAGTGAGTGAGTGAGAGAGATATCGCGTATTACCAGTGTCGAGGGTGTTGGCGAGCGCGTCGAGGTCTGCGGGCGCGAAGGGCGCGCACAGCCCGCACACGTACAGGCGCGGCTGTATGAGTGAGTGAGTGAGTGAGAGAGATATCGCGTATTACCAGTGTCGAGGGTGTTGGCGAGCGCGTCGAGGTCTGCGGGCGCGAAGGGCGCGCACAGCCCGCACACGTACAGGCGCGGCTGTATGAGTGAGTGAGTGAGAGAGATATCGCGTATTACCAGTGTCGAGGGTGTTGGCGAGCGCGTCGAGGTCTGCGGGCGCGAAGGGCGCGCACAGCCCGCACACGTACAGGCGCGGCTGTATGAGTGAGTGAGTGAGAGAGATATCGCGTATTACCAGTGTCGAGGGTGTTGGCGAGCGCGTCGAGGTCTGCGGGCGCGAAGGGCGCGCACAGCCCGCACACGTACAGGCGCGGCTGTATGAGTGAGTGAGTGAGAGAGATATCGCGTATTACCAGTGTCGAGGGTGTTGGCGAGCGCGTCGAGGTCTGCGGGCGCGAAGGGCGCGCACAGCCCGCACACGTACAGGCGCGGCTGTATGAGTGAGTGAGTGAGTGAGAGAGATATCGCGTATTACCAGTGTCGAGGGTGTTGGCGAGCGCGTCGAGGTCTGCGGGCGCGAAGGGCGCGCACAGCCCGCACACGTACAGGCGCGGCTGTATGAGTGAGTGAGTGAGTGAGAGAGATATCGCGTATTACCAGTGTCGAGGGTGTTGGCGAGCGCGTCGAGGTCTGCGGGCGCGAAGGGCGCGCACAGCCCGCACACGTACAGGCGAGGCTGTATGAGTGAGTGAGTGAGTGAGAGAGATATCGCGTATTACCAGTGTCGAGGGTGTTGGCGAGCGCGTCGAGGTCTGCGGGCGCGAAGGGCGCGCACAGCCCGCACACGTACAGGCGCGGCTGTATGAGTGAGTGAGTGAGAGAGATATCGCGTATTACCAGTGTCGAGGGTGTTGGCGAGCGCGTCGAGGTCTGCGGGCGCGAAGGGCGCGCACAGCCCGCACACGTACAGGCGCGGCTGTATGAGTGAGTGAGTGAGAGAGATATCGCGTATTACCAGTGTCGAGGGTGTTGGCGAGCGCGTCGAGGTCTGCGGGCGCGAAGGGCGCGCACAGCCCGCACACGTACAGGCGCGGCTGTATGAGTGAGTGAGTGAGAGAGATATCGCGTATTACCAGTGTCGAGGGTGTTGGCGAGCGCGTCGAGGTCTGCGGGCGCGAAGGGCGCGCACAGCCCGCACACGTACAGGCGCGGCTGTATGAGTGAGTGAGTGAGAGAGATATCGCGTATTACCAGTGTCGAGGGTGTTGGCGAGCGCGTCGAGGTCTGCGGGCGCGAAGGGCGCGCACAGCCCGCACACGTACAGGCGAGGCTGTATGAGTGAGTGAGTGAGTGAGAGAGATATCGCGTATTACCAGTGTCGAGGGTGTTGGCGAGCGCGTCGAGGTCTGCGGGCGCGAAGGGCGCGCACAGCCCGCACACGTACAGGCGCGGCTGTATGAGTGAGTGAGTGAGAGAGATATCGCGTATTACCAGTGTCGAGGGTGTTGGCGAGCGCGTCGAGGTCTGCGGGCGCGAAGGGCGCGCACAGCCCGCACACGTACAGGCGCGGCTGTATGAGTGAGTGAGTGAGAGAGATATCGCGTATTACCAGTGTCGAGGGTGTTGGCGAGCGCGTCGAGGTCTGCGGGCGCGAAGGGCGCGCACAGCCCGCACACGTACAGGCGCGGCTGTATGAGTGAGTGAGTGAGAGAGATATCGCGTATTACCAGTGTCGAGGGTGTTGGCGAGCGCGTCGAGGTCTGCGGGCGCGAAGGGCGCGCACAGCCCGCACACGTACAGGCGCGGCTGTATGAGTGAGTGAGTGAGAGAGATATCGCGTATTACCAGTGTCGAGGGTGTTGGCGAGCGCGTCGAGGTCTGCGGGCGCGAAGGGCGCGCACAGCCCGCACACGTACAGGCGCGGCTGGTCGGCGCACGCTGAGTGTTGGCCCACACTTCCGCATAACGCGCATAGCGATATACTCCACGCGCTGTGGAGAAAACATATCGTTCTTACGTGGACATGTTTTATAATAAAAGGCAGCTATAACCACACATGTACAGTCGAACAACTTCCCGATAGACCAGCATAAGGGCGAGAATCGCTCAGCAAGACATCGTCGCTTTCAGTGCTACTTTACAGGCACACTCGTATACAAAACCAGTTTCTAGTGTGCCTCGACTGTATGAGCGAGCCAAGGATTTTTTCTTCAAAGTGGTCCAGCGCCGACTTGTTTGATTGTACAAGTTTAAGATCAGAAACAGCGATAGCTTAGTGGAGATTTTTACACACTGCTAGGATATCGGGCTTAAATTCAAGGCGCACACTGCTCACTTTCCGAAGTTATGTGCACATTATTTTTAGTTATCGCATGCCCCGTGCTTCGTAAAACACGTCAAGCCGGTTGGCCGGCCTGGCTGTCAATTGTTACCGGGATTCGACATCCTTGAATTGCTGACACTGGTTTAAGCCATAACATATTGACCATATAGTTACAGCTTTGATGCTAAGGTCGGACGGTAGTCGCGGAAAGCTAAAGTTATGTTATATATAGTTAGATTATTCGCGAAACCCGGGCTACAAGGCAAATGAGATAACGCTAGGTCAAAGGTGATGATGCCGCGATGAGACAAGAAGTTCACTTATAAACTTCACTCCACGTATGGCGGTTCTGAATGGAGAAGTCATCACATCATTCAAAACCGTTGTAGGTTCAAACCTAGTAGTGATTGTAGAGTTTCTCGCGACACAAGATTTATACGTAGTGAGGGCGGCGTTAAAAAACTTTTTATTTCAAAGGAAATAAAAAGTTTTTGCTCCTAGTCACGAAAATCGTCTTACATTCAATTATGGGTGCCAAAATATTTTTGTTCATTTACAACGTTGCTTAAAATTCAAAGGTTTATTTTAGAATTTTAAGCCACGTTGGAAATGAACAAAAATATTTACTAATTTCTTGAACATATACTGCATAGCATCGACAAAAAGATACTAGTGAATGTTTTTCAAAGTTTACACTTGGATATGCCGAAAGCATTCGATTATGTAGACCATGAGATCGTTACATAAAATAAAGAAATACAGCATCCGCGGCAACTATTAACTCTTTTAAAATCGTAACTCACAAAGAGAAATCAAATCAGTCAAATAAATCGAATATGCTGTGACAAAAATCCGAAAATTATTCATCATTGTTAGACAATACGATTTGGGGTATCACAAGGCGGCGTGCTGGGACCACTACTGTTCCTTGTATGTCATGTCAATAATGTCATCGCAGCCAATTAGCTTCATTAGCGTTTAATTAACAGCCGTTTTATTAAACAGCTAATTTAATTTTACTACTGTCCTCATTTCACCTTGGAATCATTTCACCCCAGGCGATATCACCCAGGTGAAATAACACGACATAAGCCGAGAACTTTATTCACTTTGGAATTTATTCATCCAGAAGAAAAAAGGCAACATATTCATTCTATTTATTTGTTAATTTTATCACACGTTTAACATTAGAACATAACTTCACGCCTTTTATCCCCGAAGGGATAGGCAGAGGTGAATACACAACCACATTTCGCAAGTTATGTTTAGGTTCCAATGTAATAGGGGGCGAGCCTATTGCCATTTACCAGGCACATTATTAGGCGAGCGATAATTAACAATTTTACATACACACATAACTTCGAAAAGTAAGAGGTGTGTGCTGGGGGTACCTGCGGATCGAACCCGAGACCATCGTCTCGGCAGTCCGTTATTGCAAATTGAAATTAACTCATTTCAAAACAATGGCACAACGTGCTCTGCAAAGCACGGGGCAAGCAATAATCATTGACTTATCTTTGTCTCTCTATGATCGCGGATGTACTGTGTATGTAGCGGAGTATGCCGGATAATAAATATCGGATATTTGAAACAAAGGTACATGGTACATACCCTGAAATAAAATATACAACTACTGCTGAAGACCACGAAAGTTTAAATTCATATAGTCATAATCGAAATTTAATACACACATCATCATCATCATCATCATCTTCAGCCCTGTATATATACTGTCCCACTGCTGGGCACGGGCCTCTTCTCACTATGAGAAGGGTAAGGCCATAGTCCACCACGCTTGCCTAGTAGTCCAGTCACTTTAGGCAAAAAACGGGGTCAATCTCGGAATTTGAGATAATAAGCTGGAAACTCGTATACAGCTTCATTTAGGCGTTCTAAAAGTTGTCTCAAAAGTCACATATTATCTCGTGTCTGCGTCGTAAGTTATTCGAGGTCAAAGGTCACGAAAATCGGTTTTTTGCAATTATCTCCGTTTCTATGGTTCCAATCACTTCAACACCTATTACGAAAATTGAAGATAAAAAAATTTGCCACAACTTTTGTCTCATCTCTTTTTCTGTACGCTCAACCCTTTTCGAGATAGAGAGCGGAGAGCACCCAGCGCTCAGGCATATATACTGTTATACAAGGTCAACCGTGAATCTCGGTGAATAACACCTTGTATATAGAAATAAGTCAAGTAAATATAATTTAAGTTAATTTTTATTTAGTAGCTGTAGTTTTGTTACAATTAAAATTAAAATTAAATGTACATTTAAATTCTTCAATAACTTGAAGTTCAAAAATATCAATTTTCTTCTTCTTCTTCATCATCATCTCCTGGGAAATTGAAAATTTCAATTTCATCTTCATCATCTTCGTTTACCTGCATGATTGTCTCCAAACCTTCTAAAATTTCTGGATCAAATGCAGTTTCTTCCTCAGGATCGTCTTGCAATACAACAGCATTGAGACAAGCTTGCCCATTGCATTGTCCGCAAGCTAAAGTGCATTGTAAGCCCGATTTTCTGCATCCGCAGCGTGACCTTGTATAACAGTATATATGCCTGAGCGCTAGGTGCTCTCCGCTCTCTATCTCGAAAAGAGTTGAGCGTACAGTAAAAGAGTTGAGACAAAAGTTGTGGCAAATTTTTTTATCTTCAATTTTTATAATAGGTGTTGAAGTGATTGGAACCATAGAAACGGAGATAATTGCAAAAAACCGATTTTCGTGACCTTTGACCTCGAATAACTTACGACGCAGACACGAGATAATATGTGACTTTTGAGACAACTTTTAGAACGCCTAAATGAAGCTGTATACGAGTTTCCAGCTTATTATCTCAAATTCCGAGGTGAATCCCTAAAGTAACTGGACTATAGTGCGGTTTTATTACAACGGTTAACATTATGGAGAACTCGCAGATATGCAGGTTTCCTCACGATGTTTTCCTTCACCGTTAAGCAAGCGATAATTGACAATTGAATACATATTTAAGTCCGAAAAGTCACTGGTGTGCGCCGTGGATTCGAACCCGACACTCTCTGCATAGCAGTCTGTCGGTCTCTCCACTAGGCTATCGCTGCTTTTAATACACACATAACTTTAAAAAATCATTTTCGAGGATTCTAACGGCAGTCTGTTGGTATCTTCACTAGGGTAGATGGATTAAATAGTAGTATTTATTTATTAATTAATTCAACACAAAACAATATTAACAGGATACACCCAATGCGATTGAAATTGTCATACACACATAAAAATATACAAATAAGCAAAAAAAACAAACAATAAAAAGCAAAGCAATAACAATCCATCCCACCCAGTTTATTTTTTGCAACTCATGGTAGCCTATGTCCGTCTCCATGGTCCAATATATCTCTATATTAAATAACAACCAAAGTGCCGTGTGGTTGACGGCATAGAATACAAGTGTCACCACCCCCTATCTTCCCGTGGGTGTCGTAAGAGGCGACTAAGGGATAACACGATGCAAATACCATCTTTGCGTAGAGACGGAAAACTCGACATCAAACCCTATACGACTGCCTCGTTGGTCTCGCGGCATAAATGTGCGCGTGGGATCCCGGGTCCCGGGTTCGATTCCTGGGTCGGGCAGTGTTATTGGGTTTTTCTGTCACGAAATTCTCAGTAGCAGCACGGAGTCTGGAAATGTGCCCGGTACGGCAATAGGCTCGCCCCTTATTACGTGGGGCTAAAGTATATCTGGCGAAAAGTGGGTGTAGAAATACACCTCTGCCTACCCCTTCGGGGATAAAAGGCGTGACGTTATGTATGTATGTAAATAACAACAAAATCGGTTCAGTCATTTTAGCGTGAAAACGGAACATACATACATACAAACTTTCAAATTTATAATATTAGTAGGGATTTGGTTTTTAGCGAAAAGTCGATGAGTGCACTAATTTGTCGCGGGATTTTAGACTATAGGAGGTGTATACATACCCATTATCAGCGTCGTGGCTTCTCCCCATGGGACAGGCACAGTCTTGTGCAGAGCAAGTGACGGGGCGTTCATATATCTCCGCGAACGCATTCTGTTCTAGCTCCCATGCAGCGTCTCTGTAACAAACATATTATTTATATCGTAATGATTTATTTTTTGTGTTTTCGTTATTATTATATACATTTTTTTGCTGAAATATGTCATGATTGTTCTTTCATCACTGCCTACAATCAGTAGGAAATGGGGACAGGTATTTAAAAATATGAACTGTGTGCGGCCTCTCAGGGCCGCCCTCACATTGGCTTCAACTTCGACGCCGCGACTACGTCGCGTCAGCCGAGCGTTCTTTGAGAACGCTTTTGTATTTTGAAGAACGCTTTTGTCTTTTGAAGAACGCGTTTGTCTTTTGAAGAACGCTTTTGTCTTTTGAAGAACGCGTTTGTCTTTTGAAGAACGCTTTTGTCTCTTGAAGAACGCTTTTGTCTTTTGAAGAACGATTTTGTCTTTTGAAGAACGCTTTTGTCTTTGGAAGAACGCTTTTTTCTTTTGAAGAACGCTTTTGTCTTTTGAAGAACGCTTTTGTCTTTTGAAGAACGCTTTTGTCTTTTGAAGAACGCTTTTGTCTTTTGAAGAACGCTTTTGTCTTTTGAAGAACGCTTTTGACTTTTGAAGAACGCTTGTCTTTTGAAGAACGCTTTTGTCTTTTGAAGAACGCTTTTTTCTTTTGAAGAACGCTTTTGTCTTTTGAAGAACGCTTTTGTTTTTTGAAGAACGCTTTTGTCTTTTGAAGAACGCTTTTGTCTTTTGAAGAACGCTTTTGTCTTTTGAAGAACGCTTTTGTCCTTTGAAGAACGCTTCTTGTCTTTTGAAGAACGCTTTTTGTCTTTTGAAGAACGCTTTTTGTCTTTTGAAGAACGCTTTTGTCTTTTGAAGAACGCTTTTGTCTTTTGAAAAACGCATTTGTCTTTTGAAGAACGCTTTTGTTTTTTTAAGAACGCTTTTGTCTTTTGAAGAACGCTTTGGTCTTTTGAAGAACGCTTTTGTCTTTTGAAGAACGCTTTTGTCTTTTGAAGAACGCTTTTGTCTTTTGAAGAACGCTTTTTGTCTTTTGAAGAACGCTTTTGTCTTTTGAAGAACGCTTTTGTCTTTTGAAGAACGTTTTTGTCTTTTGAAGAACGCTTTGTCTTTTGAAGAACGCTTTTGTCTTTTGAAGAACGCTTTTGTCTTTTGAAGAACGCTTTTGTCTTTTGAAGAACGCTTTTGTCTTTTGAAGAACGCTTTTGTCTTTTGAAGAACGCTTTTGTCTTTTGAAGAACGCTTTTGTCTTTTGAAGAACGCTTTTGTCTTTTGAAGAACGCTTTTGTTTTTTGAAGAACGCTTTTGTTTTTTGAAGAACGCTTTTGTCTTTTGAAGAAAGCGTTTGTCTATTGAAGAACGCTTTTGTCTTTTGAAGAACGCTTTTGTCCTTTGAAGAACGCTTTTTGTCTTTTGAAGAACGCTTTTGTCTTTTGAAGAACGCTTTTGTCTTTTGAAGAACGCTTTTGTCTTTTGAAGAACGCTTTTGTCTTTTGAAGAACGCTTTTGTCTTTTGAAGAACGCTTTTGTCTTTTGAAGAACGCTTTTGTCTTTTGAAGAACGCTTTTGTCTTTTGAAGAACGCTTTTTCTTTTGAAGAACGCTTTTGTCTTTTGAAGAACGCTTTTGTCCTTTGAAGAACGCTTTTTGTCTTTTGAAGAACGCTTTTGTCTTTTGAAGAACGCTTTTTTCTTTTGAAGAACGCTTTTGTCTTTTGAAGAACGCTTTTGTCTTTTGAAGAACGCTTTTGTCTTTTGAAGGACGCTTTTGTCTTTTGAAGAACGCTTTTGTCTTTTGAAGAACGCATTTGTTTTTTGAAGAACGCTTTTGTCTTTTGAAGAACGGTTTTGCCTTTTGAAGAACGCTTTTGTCTTTTGAAGAACGCTTTTGTCTTTTGAAGAACGCTTTTGTCCTTTGAAGAACGCTTTTTGTCTTTTGAAGAACGCTTTTGTCTTTTGAAGAACGCTTTTGTCTTTTGAAGAACGCTTTTTGTCTTTTGAAGAACGCTTTTGTCTTTTGAAGAACGCTTTTGTCTTTTGAAGAACGCTTTTGTCTTTTGAAGGACGCTTTTGTCTTTTGAAGAACGCTTTCGTCTTTTGAAGAACGCATTTGTTTTTTGAAGAACGCTTTTGTCTTTTGAAGAACGGTTTTGTCTTTTGAAGAACGCTTTTGTCTTTTGAAGAACGCTTTTTCTTTTGAAGAACGCTTTTGTCTTTTGAAGAACGCTTTTGTCCTTTGAAGAACGCTTTTTGTCTTTTGAAGAACGCTTTTGTCTTTTGAAGAACGCTTTTTTCTTTTGAAGAACGCTTTTGTCTTTTGAAGAACGCTTTTGTCTTTTGAAGAACGCTTTTGTCTTTTGAAGGACGCTTTTGTCTTTTGAAGAACGCTTTTGTCTTTTGAAGAACGCATTTGTTTTTTGAAGAACGCTTTTGTCTTTTGAAGAACGGTTTTGTCTTTTGAAGAACGCTTTTGTCTTTTGAAGAACGCTTTTGTCTTTTGAAGAACGCTTTTGTCCTTTGAAGAACGCTTTTTGTCTTTTGAAGAACGCTTTTGTCTTTTGAAGAACGCTTTTGTCTTTTGAAGAACGCTTTTGTCTTTTGAAGAACGCTTTTGTCTTTTGAAGAACGCTTTTGTTTTTTGAAGAACGCTTTTGTCTTTTGAAGAACGCTTTTGTCTTTTGAAGAACGCTTTTGTCTTTTGAAGAACGCTTTTGTCTTTTGAAGGCCGCTTTTGTCCTTTGAAGAACGCTTTTTGTCTTTTGAAGAACGCTTTTGTCTTTTGAAGAACGCTTTTGTCTTTTGAAGAACGCTTTTGTCTTTTGAAGAACGCTTTTGTCTTTTGAAGAACGCTTTTGTCTTTTGAAGAACGCTTTTGTCTTTTGAAGAACGCTTTTGTCTTTTGAAGAACGCTTTTTCTTTTGAAGAACGCTTTTGTCTTTTGAAGAACGCTTTTGTCTTTTGAAGAACGCTTTTTCTTTTGAAGAACGCTTTTGTCTTTTGAAGAACGCTTTTGTCCTTTGAAGAACGCTTTTTGTCTTTTGAAGAACGCTTTTGTCTTTTGAAGAACGCTTTTTTCTTTTGAAGAACGCTTTTGTCTTTTGAAGAACGCTTTTGTCTTTTGAAGAACGCTTTTGTCTTTTGAAGAACGCTTTTGTCTTTTGAAGAACGCTTTTGTCTTTTGAAGAACGCTTTTGTCTTTTGAAGAACGCTTTTTCTTTTGAAGAACGCTTTTATCTTTTGAAGAACGCTTTTGTCCTTTGAAGAACGCTTTTTGTCTTTTGAAGAACGCTTTTGTCTTTTGAAGAACGCTTCTCTTTTGAAGAACGCTTTTTCTTTTGAAGAACGCTTTTGTCTTTTGAAGAACGCTTTTGTCCTTTGAAGAACGCTTTTTGTCTTTTGAAGAACGCTTTTGTCTTTTGAAGAACGCTTGTCTTTTGAAGAACGCTTTTGTCTTTTGAAGAACGCTTTTGTCTTTTGAAGAACGCTTTTGTCTTTTGAAGAACGCTTTTGTCCTTTGAAGAACGCTTTTTGTCTTTTGAAGAAAGCTTTTGTCTTTTGAAGAACGCTTTTGTCTTTTGAAGAACGCTTTTGTCTTTTGAAGAACGCTTTTGTCTCTTGAAGGACGCTTTTGTCTTTTGAAGAACGCTTTTGTCTTTGAAGAACGCTTTTGTCTTTTAAAGAACGCTTTTGTCTTTTGAAGAACGCTTTTGTCTTTTGAAGAACGCTTTTGTCTTTTGAAGAACGCTTTTGTCTTTTGAAGAACGCTTTTGTCTTTTGAAGAACGCTTTTTCTTTTGAAGAACGCTTTTGTCTTTTGAAGAACGCTTTTGTCTTTTGAAGAACGCTTTTTGTCTTTTGAAGAACGCTTTTGTCTTTTGAAGAACGCTTTTGTCTTTTGAAGAACGTTTTTGTCTTTTGAAGAACGCTTTTGTCTTTTGAAGAACGCTTTTGTCTTTTGAAGAACGCTTTTGTCTTTTGAAGAACGCTTTTGTCTTTTGAAGAACGCTTTTGTCTTTTGAAGAACGCTTTTGTCTTTTGAAGAACGCTTTTGTCTTTTGAAGAACGCTTTTGTCTTTTGAAGAACGTTTTTGTCTTTTGAGGTACGCTCGGCTGACGCGACGTAGACGCTGCGTCTACGCGGCGTCGACGCCGCGGTGCCGCTGCCTTGACGCTGACGCCCAATGTGAGGGCGACCTAAATCGTCTAGTACACCCGCGTTATTTATGGCTACTTTGCCATACTTGTGGCTCATAATGCAATGGTATATTAAGACAGGACTAATAGCAATATTTTATTTTACTTTATCTTAGCATTAGAAATCAGGATCTGCCGAGTCCTACAAAAGTCTAAAGACTCCACCCAAAAAAAAAAATGTACGCTCTAAGCGCGTAAGGTATTATATTCTATGTAGATTTTGCGCTGAATCGAATGAGACCATACTTATACCAATCTATACACATAAATAAAATTGAAGTGTCTGTTTGTAATATTGATTATTATGTAATAAATTCCAGTTATAGGATATGTAGGCAAGCTTTGCAGCTCTTTCTGTTGTTTTTTTTAATAGTATAAGGCGGCAAACGAGCAGACGGATAGCCTGATGGTAAGCAATTACCGCCGCCCATGGACAGAAGCAACACCACAGGAGTCACACCACAGGAGTTACCTAAAAAAAATGGATAGATTGAATTCAATTCAGGGATAAAACTAAATTAACTTACCTATCAGGCACATAGTATCCCTGGTTGATGACCGCTTCATAGAAATTCTCCTTGTCATTGCACAGCGGACACTTCAGATAATGCATGCCAGCGCTTAAAGCCATTCTCTGCAATAAAATTATTTTCTCGTTGTATAGGCAATTAATTTCGGAATGTCTAACTAACATCACGCTATGTGTCACGGGAGTGCTGCTAATAAAAAATCCTCGGTTTCCCGCGTCACAGGAAAAAGGGAAATATCGGGGAATTGGTCCCCGATATTCCCCGCTTATTTTTCCAAATTTTTCGTGTAAAAGCACTATTTTATAGCAACTCATATTCTAATATCATTTACACACTAAGTAAATACGTACAAACTGACATTTGACTGCAGGTACAAATACCAAATTTTATAAAAATCTGCAGTGGCCCTTATGTTTTGTGTTTATTTGCAGTCTAGCTGTATTTGTCAAGTCCGATCGTAGTTAAAGTAAATATTCTCCAAGATAAATGGGTTAAGCTCATCAAAAAATATTTCTTAATCCCCGCTCATGGTCATTCACCGTGTTCTCCCCGCATTAACCACCAATTCCCCACTAATTGGGGATTGCTCCCGCGATTGGTGGGTATGGTGGTACAAATTTCGCTGGGTCAGCTAGTTAGTAATAACAAATTTATAAGTTACCTGCAGACAAGATCTGTGGAACCAAGCGTCCCTGGCGCAGCAAGGCGGCCAGAATGTATTAATAGTGGGGTATCCATCCACCGCTTCGTAGCAGATCACGCATACCGACTGGTATTCCGAGTCGCCTTCTGAAATATTCATTAAAAATTAATTATTTATCATCACCATTATAATTTCAGGGAATCATGTCTAATAATGGCAGCAATAGCCGAGTGGAGAGACCGACAGACTGCTACGCAGAGGGTCCGGGTTGGAATCCACAGCACGCACCAATGACTTTTCAAAGTGCATATTAAATTGTTAATGATCGCTTGCTAAACGGTGAAGGAAAACATCGTGAGGAAACCTGCATGTCTGAGAGTTCTCCATAATGTTCTCGAAAGACATGTGAAGTCTGCCAATCCGCACTTGGCCAGCGTGGTGGACTATGGCCCTACCCTTCTCATAATGAGAAGAGACCCGTGCCCAGCAGTGGGACAGTTTATATACAGCACTGATGATTATGTTGATGTCAAGTAATAAAAAAATTGAACCCTTATAATAATCACTGTTATCTTCCAGTCGAAAGCAGGTCTCATTAACTTTTTATTATAGACTCACGCCTGTGTCCCCGAAGGATTTGGCAGAGGTGTAATATTTACACCCAAATTTTGCCATGAATATTAGATCCCACGTAATAGTGGGCGAGCCTATTGCCATTACCGTGCCAGTGCTGCTACTGAGAATTCGCAAAAAACCAGTAACACTTTTGCCCGATCCGGGAATCGAACCCGGGAGCCGATGAGGAGTCACACACGCTATTCACTGGACAGGTAGTCACATAAATAAAATAAATTAAAATTGCGAATGGCGGTCGGTACTCGGTAGTCTCTGCCTACCTCTTCAGGCAACAGGCGTGAGCCTAGGTATGTATGAATTTTTCTTTTCTACATACATACATACATAGACTCACGCCTGTTTCCCCGAAGGGGTAGGCAGAGGCATATTAAACGCCCACTTTTCGCCAGTGTTTTGATCCCACGTAATAGGTGGCGAGCCTATTGCCGCTTATTGGGACATTTTGTTTGCCAGAGCCTATTTTCTTTTCTAACTTACCAGATGTATTTTCCAATGAAAGTTCCTTCAAATCTTTGAAGTAAAAATCTTGTTGCTGCATCTTTTTAACTTTGTTATCTTGAGCCTTCCTAGCTTTCGCTTTCATCATTATAGAATCAGGAATTTTCTGCTTAGGTGCGTGCTGTTGACAGTAACTCCTGTGGAAGAATTAATTAGTTATACACGGTGATTTGTAATTGCTTTTATTCCTTTCGGAGATGATTCTAGGGCTATAAATATATAAAATTGCCTCCGTGGTCCAGTGGATAGCGTATGGGACTACTGATCGGAGGTCCCGGGTTCGATTTCCGGGGCGGGCAAAAGTGTAACTGGGTTTTTCTGAATACTCAGTAGCATTAAGAAGTCTGGTGATGTGCCCGGTAACGGCAATAGACTCGCCCCCTATTACGTGGGACCTAAAAATTCATGGCGAAATGTGGGTGTAATATTACACCCACTGTGTGAGACTAAAAAAAAAATTTGATTTTGCCCAAAAATAAAACCGTTTTATTCCAAAATGGTGGAATATTTGACGCCTATATGTAGGGAGTCGGTTCCATGGGAATAGTAAAAAGGATCAACACAAAACAGTACCTTCAGATGAGACGGAAAACTGGACTAGTCTGTCATACAATTTTATTAATATTACTTACTCTCGATATTCAATTAATTTAAGGTATAAATGCCTCTGGTTTACCGCCGTTTCGGCTGTCTTACAGCGGTCGTGGTCACGACGGGACCCACAGAGTAATAATTAGTGACCGACCAAAAGTTTCGGTTTCGGCCAGTTTCGGCCATAAAACCTAGTTTCGGTTTTAGTTTCGGTTTCGGCCAAAAATGGCCAAAACTTTCCCTGTCTCTTGACTCTTGTGTTCGTGAATTTTCGTACGTCGTTCGGCAAATTTCGCCGCTAAATGGAGTAACTGGTACTCGCACACTTGCGCCGCCAGTTCAGTTTGCCGACGTTTATTCGTTAACGGATTAAGTCGAGGTAATATTTTAAATCATCATTCTATTAGCGTTATCCCAGTTTCAATCTGGAGTCCGCTTCCTAATCTAACCGAATTTGGCTGAATATTAGCTTTTCCACAGAGCGACTGCCTGTCTGACCTCTGCAACCCCAAGGGACAGCGATATTCCATGGTTTAGACTAGTGTCAGTTTATTTAGAAGGTACTGACGCCCTGTAACGACTGTCAAAGATCTTCATGACAACCGGTACCGACGGCTTAACGTGCTCTCCGAGGCACGGGACAAGCGATAATTAACAATTCAATACGCACATAACTCCGAAAAGTCATTGGTGCGCGCCGTGGATTCGAACCTGATACCCTCTGCATGGCAGTCTGTTGGTATCTCCACTAGGCTATCGCTGCTAAATTTAAATAATAATGTTATTTAAAATATTACCTCGACTTAATCCGTATTTTAATTAATATTAAAAAATAATAATTGATTAATAAATATTAAAAAATACATGTAACTGTTTAGTAAGTAAAGTACCTACTTCGTACGTGTATTTTTATAATACTCTTAGCTCTTATGACTGGCAATATCAGGAGAGGACGAGGTAGTATGTTCAGGGTGTCCGGTGACAGAAGTAGGTTTTCAATTAAACTATTCTCCCTAACCGCTGAACGTAGGTGTTAAAAGTGGACCGCATTAGCTTAGTCATTCCTGCGGATTTTTAGCTACAATGTCGTTTTCAGGGCACATGATTCGTGTGCATTATATTCGTTTCACAATACCTATTACAATGTTAGTAGGTCACTGTGCTAATGGAATGATGTTAAATACATAAAATAACTATTATGATTGAACAGAAAGATGGATATTAAAAGCGAATTAATTACGTAGGATGATTAAATGCGAGTGTATGATGTATTGTGCCGTGTGTTTGACGGCATAGAATACAAGTGTCACCACTCCCTATCTTTCCGTGGGTGTCGTAAGAGGCGACTAAGGGATAACACGATGCAAATACCATCTTTGCGTAGAGACGGAAAACTCGACATCAAACCCTATACGACTGCCTCGTTGGTCTCGCGGCATAAATGTGCGCGTGGGATCAGGAGGTCCCGGGTTCGATTCCTGGGTCGGGCAGTGTTATTGGGTTTTTCTGTCATGAAATTCTCAGTAGCAGCACGGAGTCTGGAAATGTGCCCGGTACGGCAATAGGCTCGCCCCTTACTACGTGGGACTAAAGTATATCTGGCGAAAAGTGGGTGTAGAAATACACCTCTGTCTACCACATCGGGGTTATAGGCGTGAGACTAAGTATGTATGATGTATATCAAATGATGTTACATAAAAAGAAGTAGATACGTTATAGGCGTACCAAAAGCAGGACGCTAAACATAAGCCAGTTGGCAAGTCTGACATATGTGTGTGTGACGTCGCGAGCCGGCGCGGGCGCGTTAAAGTGAAACTGACACATCTTGCCACGAGTTTTATTGCCCGTTCTTTTTAGTGGTTCTACCTATTGCTTTGCGAACGAAGCAGTAAATGTAGACGCATTAAGTAATTCAATTAAAAAAAATTGACGTTCATAGGCGTCACCTTGTGAACTAGATGAATAAACGATTTTGACTTTGACTTGTCAACCGAAATTAAAACAAGATATAGAGTTATCGATGTGTGCGTTAGTGTTTCCGTTTCTACGGATTGGTTACTACATAGGTAACGTATCTACCTTTTTCTTGTAATATCATTGTGTATATCAATCAAACAATAGTCGCGAAAGTTTAGAATCTACCAGTCTGATCAAAGTATAGTATGTTAAGTCCTCTTATTGTTGAGGCTTCATCATTGGCAAAAGGTATGAAGATGATAATGAAAATATGGCCATGTTTTTCTTCATCGTCACATATATCATAACTAGACGATGCCCGCGGTTACACCCGCGACATTTAAGGCTCTGCTCCCGTCGCTCATAGCGTGATGTTATATAGCCTATAGCCTTCCTCGATAAATGGGCTATCTAACACTGAAAGAATTTTTCAATTGGACCAGTAATTCCTGAGATAAGCGCCTTCAACCAATCAAACAAACTCTTCAGCTTTATATATTAGTATAATATTTAGCTTTCCACTGTCCACTGCTGGACGTAAGCCTTACAAGTGTTACTGTATACTCACTTATAGTTTCCATAGAATAATGAGACAGAGTTCTTCTCTTTGCCACAAGGAAGGTGGAACTGCTTCCTGCATTGTGAGATAGAGCACCCAAGGTTAGCACCAATCTGATTGCAGTATGAACATTTCTGAAATAAATTAGTAAATTTTTATAATAATGCTATTGTAGACTGACATGATCAAATTTTTATTTTATTTTTAGTGCCTTAAAGGGAGACCCACTACACCAGAATAGTAACAAATGCATTGTGGTTGGTAAAAGAAATGGAAGAAGAGGTATAGAAAAAAGAATTGGTAGAGGAGTGGAATGAAGGACCAGGAAAAGGGGATGGAGTCTCCAGCAGTAATACTGGAACACCGTAACGGAATATGTACTATGATATTCTGTGATATGTTAGTGCTTCTCCAGGTGGCCGAGGCATTCATGCCGAAATCAACAAGGGTCTCTAAGTTAGTAGAGAAGATTAACAGAAGCAAAACATTGGTACTAGAGTAAGGTAAAAGCACTAATGCTTGACACTGAACTAATAGATGACATTTTCACAAAAAAACTTTTCTAATAAGAAAACTAATCATCTAAATAACATTGTTACTGATGTTTAAGATACCTAGTGCTATCTATGATACATGTTTAAAAGCTTCTGTACACATTCAGAAGCGAATTTCAAAATTACATCAGTTTACAACAAACAACGTGAGTAGGTTGGCATGTTGCGCGTAATTCTTAGCGTTTTTCGTAAGGCAACTGACTTTGAACAGGTACAATTTTTTTATTATATTTATGATTATAGGCTATTGTTAGTTTCAATATTAAAAATGTATGAAATGATTGATATATTAGGACTATTTCCTTGTTATTTTGGCTTGTTTTTATATAATTTTTAAGTGGTGTCTACTATTAGTACCCAAAATGAGTCAAAACCTAAAAGATGACACATGTGTCACCTACTAGGGTAACATCAATCCGATTTTTTTAGCTTATTTTAATGCATATTTAGCCTTATCTTGTAGAAATAAAGTTCCTGTCTTAATTTCATTTGTTTTAATCTACTCTAACTAAAATTAGACAGTGTCAACTATTAGGGTATATTAGATGTCAAATATTAGTTTTTAGTGTCAACTATTAGGGTATAATAGATGTCAACTATTAGTACCTATGAATATCAGTGCATCCTATCAGATCTCCTGATAGTGCCGTGCCATCCACGTCACAATTTTGACAAAATCTCTTGCATAATTATGGGTAAAGTCATGTCAACTATTAGTGCCAATTGATGTCAATTATTGGTGGATTTGATTTTCGACACTGTCATCTTTTAGTGTTTATGGTAAACCTAAGAAAATTGAGAATTTTGTTGAAAATGCAACAGCTTTAAAATAATTTAATATAAAAATATCAATGTCTGAATGTTGCTCTATTTGAGAAAATATTAACAACTGTATTTTTTTGATAAATACATTTTATATTAGGCAAATGAAGTTTGATTTGACCTTAATGTGTCAAGCATTAGTGCTTTTACCTTACAGTAAACAAAAATTTTTAACAAGTATTTAACTTTATACCAGCACAGCATAGAAAATATAAAAAAATGTTTTAATCTAACTAGTTTTAATTTATCCCCATAAGTGCTTTCACCCATTGCGTTGCATTAATAGAAGCTATGCGTAATGTTTCGTAATAAACTGTGTTAAATGTATTGCTGGGTTCTACTTACATGTTTTTTACACCTCTCAACTTCAATGAGTATATCTTCATATAGAAAACCGAACAAGCCCTGTTCGTCTTTGCCTTTTTGCATCAAGCAGGATGATAATAACTGCAACAGAAATATTGTATTATGAATTGTATAAAATTCAAACAATGCTATTTTATTTCTGTATGTTATAAGTAGAGTCAATCACAGGAAGGCAATAAGATTTTTTTCAAGTTGGCCACAACTCATCTGTTTTTTTTTTTTATAGGCTAACGCCTGTGTCCCCGAAGGGGTAGGCAGAGGTGTAATATTACACCCACATTTTCACATGAATTTTTAGGTCCCACGTAATAGGGGGCGAGCTTATTGCTGTTACCGTGCACATCACCAGACTTCGTGCTGCTACTGAGAATTCGGCAAAACCCAGTAACACTTTTACCCAACCCGGGGATAAGACCCAAGACCTCTATCTTCTGGACCACGGAGGCAGTACTGATCTGTTCTAATTTTATAAAGATGAATTCTTTGTTTGTTTGCTTGAATGCCTCTGCATAGCAGTCTGTTGGTCTCTTTACTAGGATATTGCTTGATTGGCCACACTTGGCCAGAGTGATGGACTATAACCATACCCTTCTCATAGTGAGAAGAGGCTCGTGCCCAGCAGTGGGACAGTATATAGGGCTGATGATTGTGATGATGATAGCTTGGTAAGGTTGATACAATCATTATGGAAGATCTATGTAGATATTGAAACACTATTAATGAGAAAGTTCAAAAGTGCCAGGGGCCAAATTGTAGACAACATTTAATGAACAAATTGCCTATCAACAATGTAACCTTTTAAATTTTTTTTACTTAACTAGGGGTGCAACCATGGGCACAACTAGGACACCTATTGCTCATAGAGTGATGTTATTTTAACACTAAGATTTTTCAGACAACCATTTGTTACTAGCATTGTGCAACCAAACAAACAAACTTTTCAGCTTAATAATATTAGTCTAGATAAAGATTAATAGGATAAAAATAATAATCTGCATCATTGTCTAGCTACAATGAGATAAAAAATAACACGGCAACAGAATATGTTCAGAATAATGAGACTTAGCTAAGTTTTCTTTTTTATGTAAAATGTATGTAAAGTGTCTCAATAACTTCTGTGTTTTCATACAACGGATATCTTCTAAGAGGCAATGTTTGGCAGAGCTTAAACCAAATGTTGATAACAATTAAAATAATAACACTATCGAGACCCGTTACGAAAATATAACCATGTAGATCTATAAAAACAGAAAGTATGATAACTTGTTACACATAGATTAGATACTTACAGCGCAATAATAATGACATTGTATATCTCCAATAGCATATAACTTTCCATACAGGAGTTCATCGTCCACTTGTTGCTTACAAAAGGCACACGGCAACGTTAAACTAGTAATTAATCTTGCCACTGTGTAATTTTTAGTACCACTTTTTCGAGGAGCCATATTGACTAAATAATACCAAGTCTAAGGTAAATTATCTTACGTAAAAATCTTTAAAAAACAACGTACACTTCAATAGCCATAATTACAAAACATAATTAGATATAACTTAACATATAAATGTAAATATAATGCACTATCACTGATAGCGTGTGCAATAACATTTACTAAATAAAGTAAACATGGCGTCTTCCTGACTTGACAGTACATTGGCGGGAAAACATCGCTTTCGTAATTTTTTACGGAATTCGTTCGGAAATATCTGAGAAATAAACCGAAAAGAAACCATGTTTCCATTAAGGTTGCCTGCAAGAGATCGCACTTTGCGTTAAGGCCGCCATTGTACATTTACTATTTGTACCAACTGTATTTGCACAATAAAGTTTTATCTATCTATCATGTTTCGTAAAATTAATTATTTCTGTGAAATTAGATTTACTTTGATATATCTGTACACCGGAGGCAAAGAATCTTAAGTCACATTAAGCTAATTGTTCAGGGCACATGTTTAAAGTCTTAATTGGAACACTATTCACGTATATCACTTGATAACACAATTGTGTGAAATTTCAAGCAAAATTTTATTTGTTGTTTAAAAGTAGGTTAATATGTAGTTTCTTTTTACAAAATGATTTTATTAAAAATATTATTAAATAATTAAATAATGGACTTGGGATATTCTACCTGTAAACACATAAGACGAATTTTCTTTTTCTCATAGTAGGTACAATAAAAATCATGTTTCATTAATCACACGTTTTATTTATTCATAATCACTATGTATCGTCGTCAGGATAGTCCGATGCAGTAGAAGATTGTGGCAATTTTTTATAATAATCATGACAATGTGAAGGCGAGTATAGTAGTAAATCCTGGATATCTGTACTTGAAGTTCTGGTTCATAATTTGTAAATTTTCTGGAAACGTCAACTCCTTCCTCTTCTGACGCCTCAAGTCTATCATTTTAAAATGTTCATATGAATTTTTAATAGTGTGACGGCCGGTGTCATGTCAAGCTGTCATCACTACAGTTGTCAAGGACTACTGTAATAATTAGCAAAGAGGTTTGAAGACTATTTTATTTAGTGTGACGGCCGCACAGTGTTTTATGAAGACCATTTTTCGGACACCGTCTTTTTATTAAAGAAGCTCATAGATATATTCAATAAAAAGAAATATTTCGTATCCCCATTAAGCTAGCATCTCTAGTTTTTTAGAAAAACTTTTAGAGAAACTCTTCATATTTTAAAGCGGATATTTATATTCCTCTTAAACTAAGCTTGATACGCAATAATAATGTTACAAGCACCGATAGCATCTCTTTCACTGCACATTTTACAGTTAAAATGAACCTCATAACTTGACTAGATTCAAATTTAAGCGAGATTTTGGATTTTTAGATTTTCTTACTTTTCCCGAAGATTCTACCAAAAGGGGAAAAGTTATATATACAGAAATGATGCTCTTTACTTTCCTCATATACTCAATAAATTTCAGACCCCAAATCCATGGAATCTAGAAGCTATGCCATATAACTGTTTTTGCTAGGTTTTTCATATTTATATTCTGGATTTTAATGATTAAATTTTTATTCAATATAGATTTCTTTACAACATATAATTTAGCTATAAAATCAATATCGAATAAAAAATTTATCATTATAATCCGGAATACAAATGTGAAAACCCTAGCAAAATCAGTTAATTTGGAATAACTTCTAGATTCCATAGATTTGGGGTCTGAAATTTATTGAGTATATGAGGAAAGTAAAGAACGTCATTTCTGTATATTTAACTTTTCCACTTTTGGTAGAATCTGCGGGAATAGTAAGAAAATCTAAAAATCAAAAATCTCGCTTAAATTTGAATCTAGTCAAGTTATGAGGTTCATTTTAACTGTAAAATGTGCAGTGAAAGAGATGCTATCGGTGCTTGTAACATTATTATTGCGTATCATGCTTAGATTAAGAGGAATATCTTTTTTTCTAAATTTCCGCTTTAAAATATGAAGATTTTCGAAAAAGTTTTTCTGAAAAACTAGAGATGGTAGCTTAATGGGGATACAAAATATTTCTTTTTATTGAATACATCTATTAGCTTCTTTAATAAAAAGACGGTGTCCGAAAAATGGTCTTCATAAAACACTGTGGGCCGGTGTCATGTCAAGCTGTCATCACTACGGTTGTCAAGGACTACTGATGTCTACACGACAAAAATGATGTAACCAAGAAAGACAGTTATCCTTGACAGTTATCCTTTGCCTAGAATAGACGACACGTTAGACACGTTATGCGGAATGAAGCGGTTCACAACAATAGACCTAAAAAGTGGTTACTGGCAAGTGGAAATGGACCCGAAAGACAAAGAGAAGACAGCTTTTTCAATGGGCAGAGGGCTTCGGCATTTCAATGTTATGCCTTTCGGATTGTGCAACGCACCAGCTACTTTCGAAACCGGGCTTTTAGGGGAAGCTTGTCTGGTGTATCTCGATGACATAATTGTAATGGGCCGAGACTTCGATGATCATCTCACGAAGCTAGAAAGTGTGCTCAATAGATTGAGAAATGCAAATCTGAAGCTCAGTCTTAAAAAATGTTCATTTTTCAAACGACAAGTTAACTACTTGGGCCATGTCGTCTCTGAAAAAGGCATCGAGAAGGACACTGCCAAAATTTCGGCGGTTAAAGATTGGCCCATGCCTAAGGACAAGACGCAGGTGCGCTCATTTATGGGGCTTTGCTCTTATTACAGACGTTTTGTGAAGAATTTCTCGAGCATCGCAAAACCCTTACATGAGCTGACGGAGCAAAAACGACCATTTAATTGGGATGAAAAATGTCAAACTGCTTTCGAAGAGTTGAAGACGAGTTTATGCGAAGCGCCAATTCTTGCATATCCCGACGTCAATGGAGAATTCATTGTTGACACAGACGCAAGCAATATGGGTATTGGTGGAACTCTCTCCCAGATACAAGTAGATCGGGAGGCTGTTATTGCCTACTTTAGCAAATCGCTGTCTAAACCTGAAAGGAACTACTGTACCACACGAAAGGAGCTTCTAGAGGTAGTGAAAACTCTCCAGCAAAACACTCAGCAACTCGAATCTCGACTCGAGCAAAACTCGCAGCAGGTAAAATCCGAACTCCAGCAAAACACTCAGCAACTCGAATCCAAACTTCAGTAAAACTCTCGGCATGTCCAGGAGAACTCGCAGCAGCTTAAATCTCAGCTTAGCAAGATAATATAGAGCCAGGATGAGATTCACTATTATATATCGGAGAACGCTCGTAGGATCGCCGAGATGGAGATGTGTATCAGTGAAGTGCAATCTCGTGTGGCTACCATTGAGGAATAAATGCTGTCCCACAAGGCGTCAGTATCGGAAGAGATGCACAGCCGCATAGAGGAGGAGTTCAGGAGGATTAAGGCCAACGTCCCTTCAGTCACAGTCGCCTCATCAGGTGCTGATAATTTTAAAGTGCCTCCTTTCGATGGTACCTCATCTTGGGAGGCGTACAGGATGCAGTTTGAAGCCGCTTCTTCTAGCAACAGTTGGAACAGAGAGCAGGCAAAGAATGCACCCACCCTAGAGTTACGAGATGGTGCAATATCAGTGCTACAGTCCGTGGGAAAAGACGCCACATATGAACAGCTCATCGAGGCTCTAGAGTCCAGGTATGTAGACGCGCATTTGTATTCCGTGCTCAGTTGCGTAGCCGCTGCCAGCGCCCTAACGAGTCATTGCAGCAGTGGTCTATAGAAGTAGAAAAGATGGTAGGAAAAGCTTACCAGTCGGCACCCCCGGCACAAGTCCAAAGCATGCGTCTCCAGGTGTTCATTGATTTTTATACAACATACATACATACATATCGTCACGCCTTTTATCCCCAAAGGGGTAGGCAGAGGTGTATTTCTACACCCACTTTTCGCCAGATATACTTTAGTCCCACGTAATAAGGGGCGAGCCTATTGCCGTACCGGGCACATTTCCAGACTCCGTGCTGCTACTGAGAATTCGTGACATAATAACCCAATAACACTGCCCGACCCAGGAATCGGACCCGGGACCTCCCGATCCCACGCGCACATTTATGCCGCGAGACCAACGAGGCAGTCCAACAGTTTATACAACATAACCTTACAAAACGAAATTAAGTAAACTTACCCGTATTTTGAGTTTTATCAGCGGTTGAGGAATTTCCTGCTAATTCTAGTATTTTAAAAATACGGCTGCGAGATGCCATTTTGTATAAATTATTAGTTAGTACGTTAACAAAACTGAAGGATCACTTGAAATAACCGTAGTATTTGTATACTCTTTGGAAATAACCGTAATGTCAGTCATGCTTGTTTGTCTTCCATAGTGACCTTAAATTCTTTAGAGACTAGCGCTATCTGTTACTTAAACTCAGTACTATTTGGTTTATAATATGCGTTCAGTATATTGCATTAAATTACTAAACTTTTCAATAGCGCATTATTTTTTCGAATTTACTCACGTTTTAGTAACAATATTTTTTAGTATTTTCTCGACCTACGAATTACATTTAAAATATGATATAATTTTATTACACCAGAACGCAACCATTAAAGTTTCGCCATGTTAATGGGTTGCCCCTATCTACTAAGTGAATAGGAATAGTAGGTTAAAATATTTTCTTATCTTAAAGAGGGAGTTATTTATTAGATAGTTTTTCTATTAATTTGTATTGTACATTACATTTAAATAAGAAGTACACTATAGTAGTGTTAAATTTGTTGCTTAAATAAATACATTTAATATATAATATTGTAATTCAATAATATATTTCCACTATGTAACTGATACTTTTAACTACAGATCATATAGGTACAGACATTTCAAATTAATATAAATAATGATAATATAACTACATAGGTACACAAATACAATTTATAAGTTAATGATCGTTTATTTTGAATTTAGTAGTTATTTGTTGTAAATTATATGGCAACATTTCTTGAATCATGGCTGTTGGTGTCATAAAAAAGTATATTGTGGGTAGTTGTTGAATCCTGCGACAGCGCTTGATTCTTGTTGTTATTTTCATTTTCTGTTTATTGTTGCTTTTGTTGGTACATACGTTGTGGTTATGTTTGTCATGTTTGTGATTTCTCCACGAAGTACGTCTTCACGTCGACACGCGCTACTGTACATCAGTGGAATTTTGGAAGTTTTACTTTGTGAAATAGTGAGATATTGACTCTAAAATGCCTCATATATGCCTAAATGACTGGTGCAGAGAAATCAATTATCTTAAGAGTCTGACAGTCACAGTCCCCTTCGACGTTCCCCCAAGGCGGATTGGATTGGAAAAATCCATCCATTTTTCTATTGGAAAAGCTATTGATTTTGATAAAAGTGATCCTATTAAAGAATTAGCACATATTCATTACATAAAATATAAAACCAGGAATAAATAAATAAAAGTAATATTTATTCATCAGTTTATTTTATTTACTCTGCCTAAATATGTCAGTAAAATGTATTTGCTTTTTAATTTCTACATTTTTGTTAACAGGTTTGTTATTTTAATACATATTTGTATTGAATGAAGTGAAATTGAAACTAAATACGTTTTTGACTTTAAAGGTCAAAAATTTCCTTTTAAATAAAACAACGTCAAACCGGAAAAGGAAAAGTACCAAGAACCGAGAATCTAACTCGCTAGCAGTAACGAGTTTGGTAACTAGATGGCAGCTCTAGTCGTACAAAATCGAGAGATGGCTATCTATACCCACAATATACTTATCTATGATGTCAGTAACGGTGCTTTCTGGTGCTTTCATATTTCATTACGTTCAGAAGCAACAAACTATCCTATTTGGACTTAGGATGCGTTCGCTTTTTACAATTGAGCGACACAAAAGCATAAGTCCAGAGGAGATAGTTTACCGCTGAAGTGATCCGGACTTAAAACATATTCACCGATTACTAACTATTTTGTTTTTTTTATTGGACTTACAATAGTTTGCCACTACGTAGATTGATAAGAGGTTGTTCCAATGACATCAAAAAATGAATTTCGAAAAAAATGGACTTAGGATACTATACCTCCGGTATACAGATATATATTTATCTTCGCAAGCCCAAAAAAAAACATTGAATGTTACACAATCATATTTAGATCATTTGGTCGTTTCTAAAAAAAGCTTATGATATATCTTTTCGGCGGCGTAGTACCTAATTTAAACGACCATCTCGTCGCCTTACACTGCGTGCTTTGCACTTTGCATGGTTTCGATCCCTACACAAACAATACTTTGATCGTATTTTAATAATATAAATAATAATAATATATAATAAAAAAACCGATGATTGAGAAAATGTATAGGTTACTTCACTATAATAGGGCTGTCCCTAAAAATTACTAATTCTACCAAGTCGGCTCATGATCTCATTGTTCCAAATAAAAATAAGCTTGTCTATGGTAAAAATTATATTAAAATTATGTGCAATTAATCAAACAAGCAGCAACACTATATTAAAAACGTCAAGATAACTAAAAAAAATAGCCGGAAGGCAACTTAGTTTTTATTTTTATTGTTATTTGTTTAATTAGTCTTATAGTACTACTTTGATAGTAACAACCATAATTTTATCTAGTCTTAGAGCTTATTTTGTGTCCAGAGTAATTTAATTGCAAATATCTGCGCTTGTGACGGCTTTATAGCGTCGTAAAAATGTTGAAATAGTGTCCTTTGTTTGGAGTCTAACTACTTCGCTAAGATATATCGTGATTTCAGCACGGAAAACACTTGAAAAAAGCATTAAAGGTGTGTCAAAGCCTTTGTGAGCCTTCCTTTGTTAGAAACAAGTGGGAAAAGTGGTCATACAAGCTTATTCGAGTAAATTTTGCAAACGAAAGACTTCAACCATTTCGCAACTACTTTATATCTATTTGTTGTCACAATTATGGCTGTATTGCTCAATTATCGTCGTGAAAACCGTCTTAAAGGGTTGCGGAACATGAAAACGCCATTAGTTATCCAATAAGAGTCTTATAAGTCGCATTTTACACACAAAATGTCTGCTTTGGAAAACACCAAGGATGTTTGGCCCATTAGCGGTCAGAGCCTTGATCCGAAGTATGAAAAATGTCGTAATATTACAGAGGAGATATACAAGAGGATAAATATCACATTTCAAATAAAGAAACTAGAGTCTGCAGGCCAGAGTGATCTCTCCGACCATAGGTGAGAATTCCATACATTATTTTTTTAGATAAATCTGCTTTAAGTGCATTTTATGTATGTATTTGCATACTTTAGTCAAATCACAGATAATCTGTTAAGTAAGAAAAAGCATACATACTTAATAAAAATTATAAATATAATCAAGCATAATTGGATAGAAGCAAGTGGCAATCTGTTGTCTCTGCCGACCCTGACGGGAAAAAGGCGTGAGCATATGTATGTATGTAAGAATAATTTCCTTGTTTCATGCAAATATTTTCTTTTTCTTAAATAATAAAATATTATCAATGTATTTTTAAAAGAATTACATATTTAATTAGTTACAGTTTATTACTCATACACAACTGGATTTTATTAAAATAGAAAAACATGTTATGTTAACAAATATGAGAAATGTCAAATATACTAATTACCATTTTATGATTGTCAAATATTTATCTTTATGGAAGGTTAATGTATTAACCTGTAGCCATTACTGATATGGTTTGAAGTACAGTGGACACTCGGTACTCTAACAAACGTTTTTCAGGGCATTGTTGGGCTATCAAGTTTGTCAGATTATAGAGTATTGCCTGAGACCGGCCCCTATAGTCCAGCATTTTTTACAAACAAGTGCCTTGTAATCCGACAATTTACAGATACAAACTTAAGATTTTATATCTTATTGAAAGTATTGAAACGCATAGTTATGTCAGATTACAGGGTCCGTGTGGTGACGGATTAAGAATATGGATCACCACCCCATATCATCCTAAGGGTGTCGTAAGAGCCGACAGAGGGAGCATATTTATGCAGAGAACAGCACTGTAAGAGAAAGAAAACTTGATACAAACCCTATACCAACCCGTTTGGCCAGCGTGGTATAGTAGGCCAATTCCTCCTTTCAAAGGAGAGGCCTAGTCCAGCAGTGGACTGTTAAAGGCTGATGATGATGATGATGACAGGGTGCGCCGGATTAACCAGGGGCCCAGATTACCAGGAGTCTACTATAGCTAAGTGGAGATACCAACAGTCTGCTGTGTATCGGATTCAAACTTCGAGGGACTTTTCAAATTTGAATTTTCAATTTTTAATAATGGCTTACCTTGTGCCTTGTAGCATCATAAAGATTCTTGACAATAGGGTATTTGACTAAAAAAATTGAATTAGTCCACCAGTTAGATTATCGAAAAATATCGGATACGTATTTTTTGTTTTATCAAATCAGTAAAAAATTAGGAAGATAAAACGCATCAAAGATGGAGAAACGCCTAAGAGTGGGGGCTTGTAACGTCACTTGCCAGTAATAAGTGTACTGGCAAGTGACGTCACACGAGTTTTCAGCGAAGTTTGTCGTCTTCATTTTTTGTTTACGTGACTAAAGAAAATATACGTGTCCAATATTTTTCGATAATCTAACTGACGGACTAATTCGATGTTTTTAGTCAAATACCCTATTGTTATGGTCATTGGTCAGTCAATATACACTTGAATATACTGACACTTGTCTAAACTACGCAATATCTCTTCGGTTTGTGGAAGTCAGATGGCACTTGCTCTGTCAAAAAGTTAGTACTTTATCAAATCTGGTTAGACTAGGGCTCCAACACTAATGTCCAAGAAAAATTATGATATTGATCAAAATATTCTTTTTTTTTTTACTATTTTTATTTAGAGCTGCAGCTGCACCTTACTTTAACCATTATTGTCCATTTCTATTGCATCCCTATTCTCCCCAAAAACAAACATGACAAAATCAACTTTTGCGCCTAGTACTTTTGGCTCTGTGTTGTCTACCAGTCAGTCAGTAGTGCAAGAATTTTATATTTATAGATTAATATATGATATAGATCAATTCACATAAAGAGAACCTTGCCAGTTAGTAGAGTCTGCTGATTTCAGCACGAATGGGCCGGCTCGACCGGGGAAGTACTACCCTCTCACAGAAAATCGACGTAAAGTAACAGTATCCAAACTGTTGTGTTTCGTTCGGTGAGTGAGAGTGCCGGAGGCCCATCCCCTATTCCTTCTCCCTCATCCCATTCCTCCTCCTATCCCTTTTCCCAACACCAAGGGGCGGCAACGCACTTGTCACTCCTGTGGTGTTGCTCGTGTCCATGGGCGGGGGTAATTGCTTATGCCATCAGGCGATCCATCTGCTCGTTTGCCCCCTATCATTACATTAAAAAAAAAACAAAAAAAGAAGAGAAAGACCTCTAGTGTAAGAAAATGAGACTTTCAAATGTTTAAGAAAATGTGGTTGCAATTTAAACTCTAAAGGCCATGGTATGTGTTGCCATGTTAATGGATTGTGTTCTTGATAAGAATCAAATTATCGCTAATGTTGTATGGTTAAGCCTACTGATAAGAACAATTTGTGTGACTTTTAAAGGGGTATTTATTTTTTATGTTGGTTATGTAAAGTCATACTTCCAAATCCATAAACTCCTACTATAAACATGAACATGTGTAGGCATAAATTATTTTTGACGTGACAACGTCTTATAAATTGGTTTGCCGGGTGACACTTCAAGAAACTGCGTTACGCTCCGCTCACGTTATGCGCTCACAATGAGAGCGAGTGAGAGGCACGCGTCCCGCCTAAGAGCGAGAGAGACAGACATAAAAAGTGAAAGGCAAGCGTCTTTCATCCTTCTTCCTACTATACGAATGAATATTCACATTAAAATTATTTTACCACTCAAAGTCGTTGTCACGTAAAACTTTCGCCCGTATACCGACTTTACAGGCAACCAATTTTTTTATCTAAATTATTAATTATCGCTTACTGAATGGAGAAGGAAAATATTGTGAGGAAACCTGCATATCTGAGTTCTCTATAATTTTCCCAAGAGACATGTGAAGTCTGCCAACATGCAATTGGCCAGCGATGGCCTAACTCTTGGCATAGTGCGAAAAGCCCCTTGGCCACTAGTGCGTATACAGTCCATTACAGGGCAAGGAAAACTATACTAATATCCATTTGTTAGTCTTTTTATTTATCGCATTCACACCAAAAGACAATAAGAAAACCAAATTCATTTTACAATGTATAGATATTACTGTAAACTTGCACCAAAATCTATTCCATCTACTTATGTATATATTTTATCAACCCGCTGTGGCTGTGACCGATTGTTTATTATATGAGTTTTCAAGCTCGATCCGTTCAATACTTGCTGTAATTCAAGGTCAACTCAAACACAATTCTATTTTACCCACTGATTTTATATATTCTTTGATTCGCGGCTGAATAAAAAACCATTGAAATCAATTTTCTTACGTTATATTTAGAGGTATGTTTGAACCAGAGCATTTGGGTGTTCCATAGTCTCTGTCTACCCCAATGGGAGACAGGCGTGACGATAGTTTAGATAGATAGATGTAAGGAATAGTGGAATAGAACTAATATTGCCTTTTTTGAGAGTGCGTTTAGGGACTGTCCATATATTATGTCATATTTGTGAAACTGCTTATGTATTTTTTTTATATCGCCACGCCACATATCCCCGAAGAGGATCCACATTTCGCCTTAAAATCCAGTAACTCCATAATGAGTAGCTGACACCGCTGGGAGACACATTTCACACTCAGCAATTTGCTTATAGTCCATGACTGATCGCAGATGAAAATAAGAGAGAAAAAAAAAATTCGCTTATGAATTTTAGGTCTCACGTAATGAGGAGGACGAGTCTACTGCCGTTACCGGACACATTGCCAGACTCCGTGCTGTTACTAAGAATTCGGACATACTCAGTAACACTTTTACCCGACTCGAGAATCGAATCCGGGACCACATGATCAGCATACGCATACACTATTCACTGGACCACAGAGGCGGAGGTGCCGGGTTCGATTCTAAACTGACTGACTTCATAAGTGGTACTAAGTTTTTCGGAATACTCAGTGGCAGCACGGCGTCTAGAAATGTCACTGGTAACGGCAATAGGCTCGTCCCTATTACGTGGGACCTAAAATTTCACAACATCGCGAAATGTGGGTTTAATATTACACCTCTTTGACCCTTCGGAGATACAGTCGAGACGCTGTAAAAAAATATCCAACGTAAAAAATATATATTTATTGAGCTGTTTGCCCCAACGGCCATCGGTTCGTCGAGCTATACCTAAATGTCCTGGTCATCCACTTGAGCTTGGCTATTCGGAGAGTTTTTCAAATACTTCCCTTTATTACATTCCAGCGATCAGATAGACAGTAACGAGTTAAGTAATGAAACCGACTTATTCGCGTGCGATAAGTCCGACTCCTTATCCAGTAGTACAGAGGCGGAGAGACCGACAGCCACTTGCGAGAAATACATCAACATCAACATCAACAACAACGAAGAGCTGAAGCCTAAGAAACCGGCTGTGGTGTATAAGCGACCGAGGAAGCGGTAAGTAAGATTAAAACATTTATTATAAACATATTATATTTACCGCCTGACTCTTATGTTCACTGTAAGGAGACTCCATAGTTCAATTTAAGAAAAATATTCGTTGTTATAAAGGACATGTATTTCATTTGGTTCGATAATATGGTTCATCATATCACCGGCAAGACGTCCACTGCTGAACATATACCTCCCCACAAGGCTCTCCATATGGACCGATTTTGAGCCAACCATATCCATCAGCTTCCCGCGATCTTAACCAGATGGCCGGTATCACCGGTGCGGGAGGCATACCCCTGCTGTGTCGTTCGATACGTGGTCGCAACTCTAGAACCCTCCTGCCCCAACGGCCATTGCTTCTTCGTGCTATGTGCCCTGCTGCCCATTGCCACTTCAACCTAGCTATTTCGGCGAGTTATGTTCCATACAATAAATGCACAAATGTACGTAGTATATGGCCCATCCCCAAAATGTTGAGATCATAGCACATAATATAATTTGTAGGTAGGAGAGCTTTTCTGAATGCAGCATGAATTTCGGGTCGACCGAGGTAGTATTACCCTCTTACAGAATGTCCCATCCGTCAGGCGTTCTGTCTGCTCGTTTGCCGCCTATAATACACCGTATATTTTAATTCACTATTTTCCACCATGGTGGTTATGACGGTCGATGCACTTTATTAATTACTAACAAAATAGTTTAATCATAGGCTAAATACATACTTTTAGGGAACACCGGTGTATATAATTGTGTAACAAAAATAAACATAATATACACTTGCAGGTTCAGGAAGCGTGTTAAGAAACGTCAGACGGCCCGCGCCCGCAGCGACACTGAAGGCTCCAGTGACGAGGCTTTGCCCCTCAGTCGCATTGTCGAAGTGGACGCCAAGAGCGCGGACGATGACAACGTGATGGGAGTGCCGAATATCATCATTCTCACCAGAGGTAACGTATCAACAGCTAGCGTTCATAGGTAGTAGAGCCATAGAACTCAGATTAACATAGAACCGTCAACCTTAAGGATTTCGTGTGCCGATTCCAAGTGGGGTCTACCTCCAGTTTAGTTCGTATTTGGCGGCGCTGGCGTCGTTTCTCCATCTCTATTGCTCTCGTAGTTAAGATACACTCAGGGAACGTCCGTCTCTCTTGCTCTTACACTGGGCAAACAACTGCCACGCCGCCAAGTGGCAATTTGGGTCGCAGAAAGTTTGTCTTCAGAGCGCCCATAGGACATGTGCTTTTATGTATAGAGTTCTAATATTTGTGAGTTCTTTGGTAGAGCCTTACTGATGTCAGCATGAATGGGCTGGCACGACTGGTGAAGTAATACCCTCTGACAGATATCGACGTAAAGTAACAGTATTTATACTGTTGCGTTTCGTTCGGTGAGTGAGAGTGACGGAGGCCTCATTCTCTATTTCTTTTCTCTCATCCCACTCCTTCGGGTCTCCCTTGTTTGACCGAAAGGAATTTGACAAATTTTCACTTCCCAAAAAATGCAAATTATTACTTAGCAAAAAATTTATTCTCCGACGACATGCCGAAATATCGGCACCTCAACAGACAGATCTCTAAGACTCTGACTCGCGATCTCCGCCAATACAACACAAAATGTGTTCGTGAGGCGATCGAGCAGAATAAGTGATCCAAAGTGTTCCCGAGAGATGTGTCTGTTGGGCAGAGCCAGCTGACAAAGCTGAAGACGGAGGATGGCAGAATCGTATTGTCCAAGTCTGAGCTCTTGGAGGAGATCGAAAGGTTCTATGGACAGCTATACACGACAACGCAACAACCCGCAAGTACTCCAGTGTCAGACCCTAGAGCTGGATTGACCCAACACTACCGAAGATATCCCGGACGTCAGCGTTCACGAGATTAGTGTTGCTCTCAAACAGCTCAAAAACAACAAGGCGCCGGGTGATGACGGAATTACGAGCGAGCTTCTGAAGGCCGGCGGTACACCCGCTATAGAAGCCCTTCGGAAACTATTTAATTCCGTCATTCTCGAGGGTAAAACGCCACAGGCGTGGCATAGAGGTGTGGTGGTGGTTTTCTTTAAGAAAGGGGATAAAACCCTTTTAAAGAACTACAGACCCATCACACTTCTGAGCCACGTCTACAAGCTATTTTCGAGGGTCATCACGATTCGTCTCGAGAGCAAGCTAGACGACTTCCAGCTTCCCGAACAAGCCGGTTTCCGTAAAGGCTATAGTACCATAGACCACATACATACGCTGCGGCAGGTTATACAGACGTCCGAGGAGTATAACCAGCCTCTATGCTTGGCGTTTGTGGACTATGAGAAAGCCTTCGATTCGATCGAAACCTGGGTGGTGCTACAGTCTCTCCAACGGTGCCGGATTGACTACCGATATATCGAAGTGCTAAAGTGTTTGTATGAAAACGCCACTATGTCTGTCCGCCTCCAGGACCAGAGTTCGAAACCTATTCAACTGCAGCGAGGGGTCAGACAGGGGGATGTCATATTCCCGAAACTGTTTACTACTGCGCTGGAGGATGTTTTCAAGCTTTTGGACTGGAATGGACTCGGCATCAACATCAACGGCGAGTACATCACTCACCTTCGATTCGCAGACGATATCGTAGTCATGGCTTGATAGACCATGGAAGACCTAGGCACAATGCTCGATGGCCTCTGTAGAGTCTCCCAACAAGTAGGTCTTAAGATGAACATGGACAAGACGAAAATCATGTCGAACGTCCATGTTGTACCTGCTCCTATTCAGGTTGGGAACTCTATGCTCGAAGTTGTCGACAAGTATATCTACCTGGGACAAATAGTCCAATTAGGTAGGTCCAACTTCGAGAAGGAGGTCAATCGTCGAATCCAACTCGGTTGGGCAGCGTTCGGGAAGCTACGACATATCTTCTCGTCCGATATCCCGCAGTGTCTCAAGACGAAAGTCTTTGACCAGTGTGTGTTGCCAGTGATGACTTACGGATCAGAGACGTGTTCGCTCACTATGGGCCTTATCAGAAGGCTCATGGTCACTCAGAGGGCGATGGAGAGAGCTATGCTTGGAGTTTCCCTGCTAGATCGAATCAGAAATGAGGAGATCTGCAGTAGAACCATAGTCGCCGACATAGCTCTCCAGATAGCCAAGCTGAAGTGGCAGTGGGCAGGGCACATAGCTCGAAGAACCGATGGCCGTTGGGGCAGAAAGGTTCTGGAGTGGCGGTCACGTACCGGACGACGCAGCTGAGGTAGACCCCCCGCAAGGTGGACCGACGATCTCGTCAAGATCGCGGGAGGCGGTTGGATGCGGGCGGCTCAAGACCGGTCTGTGTGGAGAACCTTGGGGGAGGTCTATGTCCAGCAGTGGACGTCGTTTGGCTGATATGATGAAAAAATCTATTCACAAAAAATTGTAACGCAAACCTAATGTTTGGGAAATGAGCGTTTAATCTATAACTTGTTTACCAACTAGTACTTTTAAAATTTTTTATTTAGTCAAATATTTCAATTGGAATAACAGTTTTTACGCAAAATCAATAATTATCCTAATCTAAATAGATCAGTTCCGGGTAACCTACTAAAAACAATCTCTTTTTTCTATTAATGCAAGTCGTTTCTGGCACTCGCCGGCCGCTACCGCGGCACCGCTCGCTTCGCTCCCTCGGCTCGTGCGTAGGAGGTCACAGTTCTAACGTAACCTATTTTTTTTAAATAATTAACCTACTCTAATTCCATAAATAAACTAATATCACCAAACATTTATTGTCTGAAGATTGTTTGCTGTAATAAATCATTTGATTAAAGACCAAATGCCTTAATGACATTATACTTGGTAATATTTTGCCAAGTAAAAATTTGACCAAATAAAAATGTGCGTACAAAAATCATTCGAAATATTGCAATGGAAAAAAGGTTGCTAAAATTTGTTTGGGTAATGAAATTTTGTCAAAATCTTTTCGGCAAAACGGCAGGATCCCCGTTACCCCTTTAGGTTGCGGCGATCCGATGGCAGTTGCTCTATGGTAAAGCTAAATATTCTATCCAGTGGATCAAATCTAGTTAGGCCCGGGCTCCAGGGCCAGGTTTTTTAGATGCTACTGAGATGAGAGATGAGAGATTGATGATGTTTCAGAATACATAATTATATGCTAAACTAATGGTAAATTAAAATGCCTTAATTTCAGATTTGAAACCAAAAATTCCAGCTGAGAAGCGTTCCCTAGAGCCTCCGAAAGAAACAAAGAAGACAGACAGCACAGAACAGAAGATGGAGAAGACGAAAGAGAAAGAATCAGAAGATAGTTCCGTTACAGCGCAGACTAAAGGAGATAAAGTGGGACTGGAGTGGAAAAGTTGCACCATGTGCAGTCTCACATTTAGAGGAGGCAGGGGACTCAGGTATCTATATTGTTTTCATCATCATCATCAGCCTTTAACAGTCCACTGCTGGACTAGGTCTCTCCTTTGAAAGGAGGAATTGGCCTACTATACCACGGTGGCCAAACGGGTTGGTATAGGGTTAGTATCAAGTTTTCCTTCTCTTACAGTGCTGTTGTTATACTACTTTATATTTAATTAAGTTTTGTACGTAGTTTCGCCCGTTTAGCTGTCGGGAATCGAGACAAAATGTAGCCCATTTGCTATGCTGATGGATAATTTATACGTCTGCAAAGTTTCGTCAAAATCCGTTAAGAATTTTTTGCGTCTAAGAGCAGTAACCAACATACATGCATTCATGTAAGTAAGACAAGCTGTATTCAAATCCTATCACCATCTCTCTTTAAAAAAAAACATCCACCAAACCAAACTCCCATAATTAATAAATATTACGAGAATCTAAATAAAATGCCTCCGTGGTCCAGTGGATCGCGTATGCGACTGCTGATCGGTGGTCCCGGGTTCGATTCCCGGGTCGGGCAAAAGTGTTACTGATTTTTCCGAATTCTCAGTAGCATCACGGAGTCTGGTGAAGTGCCCGATAACGCCAATAGGCTCGCCCCCTATTACGTGGGACCAGGGCCGTGCCGACCCAATCTAGCGCCTGTGTGCGATATCTATGAAGCGCCTTTGGCGGATGACCTTTTTTTTTGTTTTTTAGTCGATACCTAACAATTTGCCGCTCCTTCCTAAGCCACTGCGCCTGTGTGCGAAATCTGTGAAGCACCTTTTTTGGCATCCTTTTTGGAAAATAACTGTTATAATTAACGCAAATCTCGGCGCGCGGCGCCCCTGTCACCCTGGCGCCTGTGTGCGCCGCGCACATTGCACATAGGGACGGTTCGGCCCTGCGTGGGACCTAACAATTCATGGCGAAATGTGGGTGTAATATTACACCTCTGCCTACCCCTTCGGGGATACAGGCGTGAGTCTATAAAAAAAATAGTAAAAAATAAATAAAATATAAAGAAAAATTAATACACGGGGAGTTCCTAAAAGGGTCAATGTGCGATACGTGGTTGGTTGCTATGAAAATCGTTATAATACTATAAATAAGTAGGTAACGTAAATATTTGAAGACTCTGCGGCCTGCTCATCCTGCATAGTTTCACGTGCTTTTTTTTTTCAAAGTATAAACTATAAATTGTGCATTTTTGTGACCTTACGTAATTAATGGATGGCACCTCACTTAATCTTGCAAATGATTAGGGTTGGTGGTTGTATTTCAAGTTTTAAAAGGGGTCCATAAAGCTGTGTATTTAAATAACCCTATTTTATACTAATAGCCGGCTCGAAGGACCTTTTTGACGTCTGATTCGGGAAAATTTAATTAAGCGTTTTTTCTATTAGCGGCTGACACCTGACTTTTTTGTCAACATATCTATTCTTTTTGCAGGCGTCACATGACAATGACCCACATATTGAATGAAGATGAAACACTCAAGTCCAATCAACAACGATTTAACATGTAAGATCTCACTTTGACTGGCCGCCATCTGTAAATTACAGATTTTACAGATTTACTTATTTTTTCTGTGAAAAGAGTAAAAATCTGCTTACACGATACTTGGGAAGGGTCTTGAAACGTTTTAAAACCTAAAATATATGATAAGAGATCGGAATTTTACTGATTTGTATTTTCCAATTATTTCAAAATCTTACTTTTGTAAGGATTTCTTTAAGTTTCAACTTATGATGTAATTCTTTGTCAAGATGTTTATTTTTTTAAATTAAACATAGGTACCTATGTTTAATTGTACCAATAGGTATATACTATATTAAAATTTGTACTAAATGGTAAATAAGCATTTTTAAGTAAAATGAGATGGCGGCCAGTCTAAAGGACGTTTTTTATTAATTATAAAGAAATGTTTTTAAAAGAAATAGTTTATAATATTGCTAGTTTTGAAAGTTTTGGTAATTTTTATTGAAATTTAGTAATGTTTGGAAGATTTGGCGGTGATGGTGTGTTGACTTGATTCAGGTTTACTAAGTGTTCAAAATATATTAAAATATTCAACAAAATTATAGAAAATTTATTTTGAGATTGGCTAGTGTTTGACTGTCGTCAATTGTATAAGATTTAAAACTGGCAACACTCATGAAATGTGTGTTGCCAGTAAGAAATAATAATTGAGCACTTAGTAACTTTGAAGTTAAGTAATTGTTAATGTTTGGGTACCACTGTTGCTATCGATAAATGATTATTCACAAAAGTATCGATATTTTTGTGTTAAAATAAATTTGTTCGGAATATAAATCGATGTTCAATGTTTAGATTATTTTTCTCTGTAATTGTTACCGAGAAAACATATTTGATGTTAAAATATCGATAGTTTTACTTAATTTATCGATACACGTAGAATCGACACTTTCAGTGGCAAAGCAAAATAGTGTGTTAAATTGGTACTATTTAGTGGCAGTACAACAGGTGTTACATTGGTACTATTTAGTGGCATTACAACAGTGGTACCGTGTTTGTCAGGGTTGAAAATATCTGTGATTGTTCGGCGAAATGTGATCATAGGTTAATATTGGAGGCGGGGACATGGGTTCACTTACTTTATTGCGTTGAAGGTAAAAAAATATGTCATGTCTTGAAGACAAAAAATATTAGAAGCTAAAGTGAAAATACTCAAAATTGGAAAGGTCGAATCAAATTCATAAAATGTGAGATGAAGAAATCTCTTGTATAAAATGCGTTATTTTTTATTTATAATAATTAAAATGAAAAAGAATCTCTTAAAATATATGTAAATAATTTAAATTTATATGAGTGTACCATGTCCCCAATTAATGAATGCAAAAATATGGTTCGGCGTTTACAAGTACAAAATTCTATTTAGTGAAACTAAGGATACATTACAATTTTCTAAAAATAATAATAAAAATAAATTAAACAAAAATTCTTAGTGTACTAGCGTCTTCTATATTAGAAATAAGAGTCTTTAAATTTAAAATGGAAGTTAAGTATAACGGAATTTCTCTGTCTAGTGGTGTTGCCAGTTAAATGAGTTAATTTTAAGGGTGTTGCAAAGTAAAAAATGTTTTTTTTAAAGCGGTGCTATTTTTTGTTTGTTTGTTATATTGATATAACTTGGGAATTGGATTTGTGTTGTTAGTTATGATGCTAAAATGGCGTTCATTTGCGCGGGAAGCGAGTGTTGCTAGTTCGCACGTACACATACATTGTTGTTAGTATGAGTATTTTTGATCTTGATTTCGATGTTTGTCGGATTATGTTTTGTTTTTCTGTTAAGTATTTCAGATATTGTGTTATTTAAAACATGGCTTCGTTCGCAACTTATGCCTGTCTTCCTATTTTACTTGATAGATTCGAAATCGTTGGTCAATAATACTTGTACTAAGTGCTGTATCGTATAATGTATTTAAGTTGAAGTCGGGATATAAGCAGGTGTCACCTAGTCAGGTTTATTCGTTTTGCCTACATTTGTTCCTACGTTTATATATTTGTATTTATTTATTGAGCAATGATTGACTGGAATATGTACTAAGGTCATCTCATATTGGGCATGAGAGTTCTTCGAGCGTTCGGCGTGCGCTCGGCGTGCGTTCGGCGTATGTCCGGCAATCACTTTGCACTACCTCAGTGTACATGCCGAACACATTCTGGGCGGACTCGAGGAACGCGCACCCCCAATATGAGATCGGCCTAATTAAACATGAAAGTATGGAATTTTGACAGTAGGTTCTGTGTTAGGTAGTGGTGCGTACAGATTATATAACATTACGTCTTAAATGTGAGTTGTGACAAGGAGGGTCAAAATGTCATGAAAATAGTGTCACGTGATATATGGATGCGCCCTTAAATGTGGATATGTTACATAATATATACGCACCTTAAAGAAATATTGTTTAATTCCTCCCCTAAAAGGGGTTAAATAAGTGTTGAACTTTACTTTTCAACAAATTCTGTGCGAATTTGTAATATTTTTTTAATTTTACAATCATAAATTGATACAACATGGTTTACAAGTTTATTACGAATTTCGTTAATTTTGTATTGAATTAAAAACGAAAATACTGCCAACATTTAATCTAATTTTGGACACTGCGCAAATAAATAATTCAGTCAATCATTGCTGATCAAAACCTGCGTCAAGTTAAAATCTCGACTATAATACCTTGCGTTGAAGCATTTTACTTTGTTAAATATATTATATACTGTTAGTCTCCGTTTTGCTGAATAGCTGAAAAGATCGCTTATTGCTGCGATGTTTGTATAAGAGTACTGAAATTTAAAATACCTGTTTAAAAGAGGAAAATATAAGAAAAGTATAAAAGACTACACATTTGAGGAAGACCGTAGAGATACATTTTGGATTTATCCTAAAGCCTACTTGCTTTAGGAATAAATCCAAATTTAAAAAAGAATTAGTTTTCACCCTCGTGAATTAAACACCTAAACCACCCTCAGAAAACACTATCTATTGGTTAAAAGCTACAGAATTTTTTGACTTCATCTTGTTCGTATAGACAGAAAGGCCGAAGGGAGAATTCATTTTATAATATGTATAGGTAATTAAATATACTTTGAAAATTACTCAACGCTGTTGTGGACATCTAGAAAACATGGGTATAAGCGAAGGGCATAGCTAGTTTAAAACCTAAAACAAATAAAGTGTTATTTGTCAATTATGGGAGTTAATATTTCATTTTCACAAAACATCAGCTCTCTTATATAAACATTGTATGTATGCAATTAGTCTTTTATATATAAAAATAGCTATTATATAAATATATATACAATATTTTGACTTGAATGATCTCCAAACGTGTGTCATCGGATCTTTTTGGTGCAATTATATGGGTGTTGCCATACTATTAATTAAAATATAAAAACTATTTTTAATATTTTTGTCCTATTGTAACTTTATCTGTTAGTTGTATGCCTAGATTATTTTAATTGTATTATAAATATAATGTTTATGTTTCGAAGGGAATAATTTCGTTAGTTAGTCCTTTTAAAATGTTAAAAAGAATAAGAATTGATTTTCTTTTATTCTTCTTTATGTTTTTAAAGATTGATTGATATTTTTTTCATTTCTTCCTTAAAGGGTTATAAAACTTATTTTATGTTTATTTAATAGCGACGTCAATGTTTTTATTGTAATACAAGACTTTAAAATTATTGCATCTATTAATTATCGTATACAACGTTATTTTTAGTCTAGTTAAAACATCATCTGAGAGTTATTGTTTTTGTTATCTTAAGCAACTTTTGTTGAGCGAGATCGCCGAAATCGCGGAAATTTCTATCAACTGTTAGTCCTTAAAGAGTTGAACTTTCCCTTCGTGAAAATCTACTGAATGTGAAATTCTGGCAGGTATTTTAGCGAGTAGACAGATGCACGTTGTCAAAAGACCAACCACCAAGCCGAAGTCTACTCGTCTTACACATCTTGCTAAGTCATACTAAGCAAAAATAATACCATGGAAAAAAAGTCAGGCTTCAAAAAGTAGACACATTATATAACCCGCAATGTAAAGCGCGCGCGTGCAATGCTCGAGGAATCCATAGGTGCACTATACAGGATGTAAAAAGACCCTTAACGAAAACTGAAATCTCATGTTGTACCAATCAGTACGAACATTTTTTACTTTGGCACCATACCTGGGAAATTACTGGTTCAGGAGATATTGAGGCTCAAAGTTAGTATGGAATTTTTCTATTTAGGTATAAAATCGATACATTTACCCCGCCAATATGTTCTTTAGATGCCCTATGACCCCATGGATAAGTAGGTATTTCGAGCATTGCACGCGCGCGCTTTTAATTGCGGTTTAAAAATGTGAAAACTAAAAAAAAATATTCGTTTCCCAGGTATTATTTTCGGCTAGTATGACTTGGCATGATGTCCACAACGAGTAGACTTCGGCTTGGTGATGGGTCTTGTGACACCTTGTATAGGACAGCATGTATGGGACAAATTGGCGTAAGAAATCAATTGATTTATTAATAATTAGAAGAAAAAGGTGTATTTGAGCCTCAGTATCTCCTGAACCAGTAATTTCCCAGGTATGGTGTCCTGGTCAAAAATGTTCGTAATGATGATACAATATGGGATTTTAATATTCGTTAAGGGTGTTTCTTTACCATGTATGCTTGGCTCTATTGGTTGTTCTGCTCAACTAATTTGAAACCGGCGAATGCTCGATGTCCTCTTACAAGTGAACGCTCAAGTGTATCAGCACCTTAAAAGGTTTTAACCATACTAAATATAACTTTGTATACACAAAATTGTTTTGTTGTAAATTTAATTTAGTTTGAAACATTAAGATATACGTTCATTATTGATATATGATGTACATTTGATTGGTATATTATTTTTTTATTGAGGAGTTTGAGAGTTACCTTAAATTGAGTGTAGGTATATCTCTCAATTGTGACAAAACTGACATTGTATTGTGTTTTTTTGTATTACTGAGAGCTTAGTCTGATTTGAACTCGTTTCGAGTTGATCGTAGACGGGAACTATTTCCATATTTTTTTAAACGTGCCGTATGGAAGACTACTGAATGATACTATCCTCTAGGGAACGCTTTTAAAAATGTGTGGACTTTGTTCCTGTCGACGAACGGCTTGGATCGAGTGCAAACTCTTGACTATTCCCCTAGTAATTAATGTATTTAATATAAAAGTATATCACTGCAAAATCAAGAAACCTACCGTTATCTCAGATTATATAAAAATATAGATACAGCCCTCTTTACTTTGCAAGTGAAGCCAATTATGGATGATGAAGTAAAATAAGGCAGATATGACAGATATCTCACTCTTAATGTCAAAGTCAAGTCAAAGTCAAAATCCTCATCCTCATCATTTGGGTCACAATGTGACGCTTATGAACGTAAAAATAATAAATTAATATACTTAATAATTACTTAAAGACTTTACATTTACTGCCACGTTCGCAAAGCAAGGGCGTAGAACCATGAGAAAGAACGGGCAATAAAACTCGCGGTCACTCTTTTTCATCGCCAGGTTTTGCATATTAAAAAAGTAAAGCCATTTTTGCATATATGTGGCAGTATATGAAATATTAATATCTGTATGTACTGTTCCTACTTTTTACCTAATCTGAGTCCACAATAAAGTCAATATAAAAGATTGGAAAACAACTCTCAAACTCCCATTTTCGGTGATTTGTTCTAAGTTGTTCTAGTCTAAATTTTGTTCATACATAATTATAGGTAGTTATAATGAGTGAATTTTATTTCTATATAAGTTTCATTTTGTCTTAAATATGTCTGATGTTAAACTGTTGTCGGATCTAAAAGGCTTTTTGTAAAACTTCAGTTTTATGCGATTATTACGAATAATATCGAATGAATTAAGAATTGATGGCATTGTATTCGATTTATTATTCGATGATCGCATTCGACTATCTTCAACACTGTAGTCTGTTTACGAGTCAAGTCGATGGAATCGCTTTGCTTTAGTCGATTTTCGGAACCATTTGTTATTAATTCCATTCTCATAGCTTTTATACTCGAGTTGTTGACTAAAGCGATAGTTTGAAGATCTGTTCAGTAATTTATTTTTATTACACCATCATCATCAGCCTTTAACAGTCCACTGCTGGACTAGGCCTCTTCTTTGAAAGGAGGAATTAGCCTACTATACTACGCTGGCCAAACGGGTTGGTATAGGGTTTGTGTCAAGTTTTCCTTCTCTTACAGTGCTGTTCACTGCATACTATGCTCCCTCTGTCGGCTCTTACGACACCCATGGGATGATATGGGGTGGTGACATTCCGTATTCTTAATCCGTCACCAGACGGACAAAAAAAGTATCATTCAAATATGAGCTTTAAGTATTTTCATTACATTGGCACATAAATTAGCAGACAGCTTGCTATGTACTACAAGTTGCCAATGTAAAGAAGACCTTAAGAGAAGACACTTTAAGCTCATATTTGAATGATACTCTTTTTGTTGGGTTGGAGCGGAGTCGTGTAAGTGGACTAAGACCTTAACCAGCCCACTGCCACTCAGCTTGCTTCTTTGGACTATGTTGATCACATCGGTTTTTTGTTGGATCATCACTTTCGATGCTTTGGAGATACTTTTTAAATTTAATAAGCAATAACTTTGGAAAGCCAAACTACAGCATTTTGATTGGTCAGTAGACTATTACATAGTTTATTTATATTACTGTATTTGTAGTGTGTATTCAATTGTTAATTATCGCTTGCCCCGTGCCTCGGAGAGCACGTTAAACCGTCGGTCCCGGCTGTCATGAAGATATTTGACAGTCGTTACGGCGAGTCAGTACCCTCAAATAAACTGATACTGGTTCAAACCATGGAATATCCCTATCCCTTTGGGTTGCGGAGGTTAGACGGCAGTCGCTCTGAGGAAAAGTTGATATTCTGTCATATCTGGTTAGACTAGTAAGCGGACCTCGGGCTCCAAGGCGTGCCAGTCTTGGATGCAACCGGGATAACGCTAGGGCGATGATGATTTATATTATTGTATACTTGTATAGTTTTGAACAGGTCTATCTATCGCTTTACCCACAACTCGAGTCTTAGATATCAGACGCTGATATTCAAACTAGACAAGTTTCATGAATCGGCTAACACTTTTTGAATAGTCCATCTTAGTATTAAGGAACGTTTGTAGTTGACTTAACTTTGTCAGCGGACAGGGGTTATGTCCGCGGCGGACATTTGTAATATAAAATATCTTGATATACAAATATAAAATAGCAAAGTTTACTGCCACAAAGATCGTCATAAATGTGGCAAAGTACCATTATTTTTTTTTGTCGGGGTGTTAAGTTATCGATGATGATATAGGAATTTAAACTTTCGTGGTCACTATAATGACTTTTTACTGTTCCTACGGGATAAATAAGGAATAATCAAAACAAAGGTACGTGGTATATGTCCCGTAGGAATAGTAAAAAGTAATTATCGATGACTAGCTTTCGCCCGCGGCTTCGCCCGCATGAAATTTTAATAAAGAGTAGCCTTTGTACTTCCCCAGGTTTCAGACTATCCATATCAAATTTCATCACAAACGGATCTGCACATCAGCCGTGTAGCATACATATAAACAGATAATACTTTAAATTAAAGAATGATTACGTTAGAGGTGGTATGAAAGTGGCGCCCATTGATGAAAAGGTAAAAGGGAGTCGACTGGCCTAGTATGGACATGTTATGCGGAGAGATGATATGTATGTAGTTTACACAGTGATGAATATGCACGTAGAAGAACGAAAAGGGAGAGGACGGCCAAGGAAAAGATGGATGGACTGTGTGAGGATGGATATGAAAAAGAAAGAGGTAAACGATCGGATGACTGGTAACAGAGAAGTATTGAAGCGAAGAACATACTGCGCCGACCCCAAATAAATTGGGACCAGGGCACGACAATGATGAGTCGTCAAACTTCAGGTAAAGATTAGTATGTAGGTAAGTATATTATTAAAGTTATTGAAGAGCTTACATACCTACTGAAGAGAATAGCAGCAAAAATAAAAACTTAAAACATTACCACAAAGTACATAATCAGACCGCCTCCTCCGCCCCGCTGCGCGCCAACTCATAGTAAGCGCTTTTAATAACGCTGCGCATAGGTCAATTATATCGTGATAACTTTTAAACTATTCACCCAAATTACTTACTGTAAAAGACAACGTTCATCTACATTAAATACTGAAGACAATACATTTATCAATTTTGAAAACAATTTGATAACTACTCTAGAATGAGCATTGTAAAAAAGTATCAAATTTAATTATTTTTACGGACCACTTTTTAGACCAATATATAATTGGCTTCTACATAAAAGGCAGGTATATGCTGCCGCGGATTTTTATTTAGAACTTTTTAAGATAAACAATATCACCGTACATTGTCTTCATGTAACTTCAACGGTTTAGGCAACGCACGCGAAGATAGGTTTCAGAGCTCAGGATTTTTACTGACTTAATTGATAATTTTCCTTATATTATGGCAACATTACATAAAATCTTTATAAATAGTAGCCTATGTGTTATTCTGATGTATAAACTATATTACTGTAAAGTTTCATCCAAATCCGTTCAGTAGTTTTTGCGTGAAAGAGTAACAAACATCCATACATACATCTTCACAAACTTTCGCATTTATAATATTAGTAGGATGATATTGAAAATAAACTACAGTTTACAGATTTTGTCGCGATTTATTGGTTGCGATAAAATCCGTAAACTGTAGTTTAATTTCAATGTGTAACATTCGCGAAAGCCCAGGACGTTGATATAGGTACTTTAAGATTATAGGTATGTTTATCAGGTTCCTATTTGGTTGTCTTACAGTCTGCCCATTCTGGGATCAGTTGACCGTGTGTGAGGTGTGTCAAGATATTTATTGTTATGTTATTGAAAAGCTTATTAAAAAATGTCTCCCGCGGACTTTCTCGTACTTTTTGTCCGAACACCCCTGTTCGCGACGAACTATCAGTCGGTTCTCATCGACAATTTTAACACATTTTTAAAGCTCAATCTATGAATACCAAACTATTAAGTCAAATTTTTAATAGATAGACAATTTTGATGATTAGAGTTATGTCTTGCCAGATTGTAACTTTTAATGTAAGTTTAAGCGTTTATGGTGGACGCACAGATATTTGTTTTAAATCATGGTTAAGAATTAATAGTTATGTTTTCTTATTTGTTATGTTGGGAATTTTAAAAAGATATTTTTTTTAATAAGGTACCATAGTGATGGTTGGTATAAACTGTGTGTAGTCATGAGCACATACGTGACTACACAACCAGCAAGTACTATACTGTTATAGGTCCGATGGTAATACTAGATATATACCTACCGTCATCTCAGTTTAAATGGTGTGCAACTAGTTTTATAATCTTCCATAACTATGGTAGCTTAGCCAGGCTGTGTTCATGGTAGCACGTTAATGTGTGTCCCATACATAGTGCATACAATCAAATGTACAATTCGCGCATTATTAGTTGTCCGAGCTGACGTTATTCACTAGCGGCTACGCAATGTCATTGTGTCCGTTGGTTGTATGTTTGTAAAGGCCGGGACACAGGATTGATTCCTAGTGCGGGAATTGTCTTTAAAAAGGCAAGAAATGCTTTACAAACTTTTTGTAACGAGAGGCCGGGAATACTGTTCTATACATCGCGTACTTACCAAAGTGACTCTTAACTTCAGGCCGGCCAACATAGAATGCGCGAGATGTATATCGTATGTATCTCTGACATCACATTTATAGTACACACACTCAGTCAAGCTTAATAGTTGCGATTTTGATACTTATCACCATAAGCACGGTACAAAGGTCAAACTGTCTACCTTGAAGAGTAGTCGTGTGAACTAAACATACATAGTCTTTAAAGTCTTTATAATGTGTCGGTCGGACAAAAGTCCGCCTCTAACATATGTCTGTGTTCGTCCTTATATGATATGTGTTGTGCGTCCGCCATAGGTGCAGTGGTTATAAGTAATGTTTCGGCCAAGCCTGTGTCGTGAGGTTCAAACCAGAACGATTGTGATCCAAAAATAAAAAATGTTTATTAATATTTAATTTTGTGTTTTATTTATTACTTACTAGCTGATGCTCGCATCTTCATTACGCTTCGAAATCATTTACAAAAACACTTTTAGCCCTTATTATCCTTGCCATAGGTATTAAAAATCTTTGCTTTGTGGGTTCATACGACATACACGTTATAATAGAAACCCACTACCAAAATATCGCAGTGTCGGCTTGAGTAGCTTTAAGTTATTGTCTTTAAGTTTTGGCTCCGCGATGATTTGTCAGTCAGGATATGTATTTTTATGTACATATATAGGTACCTAACCTTTAAAAATAAAATAAGTAGACTAGCTTAGCTATTGAACTGTAGTATATCTTTAATCAAAATGTTTCTGTTGCAGGCGCCACATGACGATGTCCCACATATTGAATGAAGATGAAACTCTCAAGTCCAATCAACAACGATTTAACATGTAAGATCTCACTTTGACTGGCCGCCATCTCTAAATTACTCAAACATTTTAGCAGATTTACTTACATTTTCTGTGAAAAGAGTAAGAATCTGCTAACATGATACTTGTAAAGGGTCTTGAAACGTTTTAAAACCCAAAATATATGATAAGAGATCGGAATTTTACTGATTTTCCAATTATTTCAAAATCTTACTTTTGTAAGGATTTCTATAAGTTTCAACTTATGATTTGATTCTTTGTCAAGAAAATGTTTATTTTATTAAATTAAACATAGGTGCAACACCTATGTTTAATTGTACCAATAGGTATGTACTATATTAAAATTTGTACTAAATGGTAAATAAGCATTTGTATGTAAAATTAGATGGCGGCCAGTCAAAATGACGTTTTTTATTAATTATAAAGAAATGTTTTTAAAAGAAATAGTTTATAATATTGCTAGTTTTGAAAGTTTTGGTATTTTTTATTGAAATTTAGTAATGTTTGGAAGATTTGACGGTGATGGCGTGATGACTTAGATTCAGGTTTACTAAGTGTTCAAAATATATTAAAATATTCAACAAAATTATAGAAAAATTATTTTGGGATTGGCTAGTGTTTGACTGTCGTCAATTGTATATGATTTAAAACTGGCAACACTCATCAAATGTGTGTTGCCAGTAGGAAATAATAATTGAGCACTTAGTAATTTTGAAGTTAAGTAATTGTTAATGTTTGGGTACCACTGTTGATATCAATAAAATTACTCTATTCACAAAAGTATCGATATTTTTGTGTTAAAATAAATTTGTTTGGAATATAAATCGATGTTCAATGTTTAGATTATTTTTCTCTTTAATTGTTACCGAGAAAACATATTTGATGTTAAAATATCGATAGTTTTATTTAATTTATCGATACACGTAGAATCGACACTTTCAGTGGCAAAGCAAAATAGTGTGTTACACTGGTACTACTTAGTGACAATACAACAGGTGTTATATTGGTACTATTTAGTGGCAGTACAACAGTGGTACCGTGTTTGTCAGGGTTGAAAATATCTGTGATTGTTCGGCGAAATGTGATCATAGGTTAATATTGGAGGCGGGGACATGGGTTCACTTACTTTATTGCGTTGAAGGTAAAAAATATGTCATGTCTTGAAGACAAAAAATGTTAGAAGCTAAAGTTAAAATACTCAAAATTGGAAAGGTCGAATCAAATTCATAAAAAGTGAGATGAAGAAATCTCTTGTATAAAATGCGTTATTTTTTATTTATAATAATTAAAATGAAAAAGAATCTCTTAAAATATATGTAAATAATTTAAATTTATATGAGTGTACCATGTCCTCAATTAATGAATGCAAAAATATGGTTCGGCGTTTACAAGTACAAAATTCTATTTAGTGAAACTAAGGATACATTACAATTTTCTAAAAATAATAATAAAAATAAATTAAACAAAAAATTCTTAGTGTATTAGCGTCTTCTATATTAGAAATAAGAGTCTTTAAATTTAAAATTGAAGTTAAGTATAACAGAATTTCTCTGTCTAGTGGTGTTGCCAGTTAAATGACTTAATTTTAAGGGTGTTGCAATGTAAAAATTGTTTATTTTTAAAGCGGTGCTATTTTTTTGTTTGTTTGTTATATTGATATAACATGGGAATTGGATTTGTGTTGTTAGATATGATGCTAAAATGGCGTTCATTTGCGCGGGAAGCGAGTGTTGCTAGTTCGCACGTACACATTGTATTGTTGTTAGTATGAGTATTTTTGATCTTGATTTCGATGTTTGTCGGATTATGTTTTGTTTTTCTGTTAAGTATTTCAGATATTTCTGTGTTATTTAAAATATGGCTTCATTCGCAATTTATGCCTGTCTTCCTATTTTACTTGATTGAATCGAAATCGTTGGTCAATAATCCTCGTACTATGTGCTGTATCGTATAATGTATTTAAGTTGAAGTCGGGATATAAGCAGGTGTCACCTAGTCAGGTTTATTCGTTTTGCCTACATTTGTTCCTACCTTTATATATTTGTATATATTGTTGAGCAGTGATTGACGGAAATACCACGTAAGACCTTCATTTTGGGCATCCTTTCTACCAGCGCCCGATCGGCGAGCGCTCAGCGAGTGCCCGACGTTCACTTTGTACTACCAAGTGAACGTATGTAAAAAGACACATTCGCAGTGAGACTATTGAGCCTAGATTGATGAAATTTGGACAGTAGGTACCTTTTATAACTAAAGGTGCAACTGATTATATAGAATAAGATCACAACTTTGAGCTGTATCAAGGACGGTGAGACTTTGAGGTGAAAATGTCATGAAAATTGTGTCACGTAGTTTATGGATGCGCCCTTATATGTAGACTTGTTATCTAACATAATTTATACACTTTCAGGAAAGATAACCTTATATTCGACACATAAGAGGTTAACAAGAGTTAAATTTGTTTATTAATAAATTCTGTGGGCCTTTTTAATCAACCTTAGAAGGGATAAAATATATGTTTTAAATTTGTTTTAAAATTCACTAATTTTCAACCTAATTTTCAAACATTTCCGTAAATAATGAAATATTCCTAAATACTACAACCCTTAATGGTACAATATTGGTTGCGTTTGTCTTATAATTCGAAAATTTTGAATATTGTCAACATTTTCGTAAATAATTAAATGATTCCGTCAATCATTGCTAAACAAGACCTGCATAAAGTTAAAATCTCGACTATAATTCCTTGCGTTGAAGCATTTTACTTTGTTTTAAATATATTATATACCGTTAGTACTTCGTTTTGCTGAATAGCTGAAAAGATCGCTTATTGCTGCGATGTTTGTATAAGAGTATAATGGAAATAAAGCTTAAAATACAACACATTTGAGAAAGAATTTAAAGTTTATAAGTTTTATAAAGACCTACCTTTTTCCCGCGTGAATTATACACTAAAACCTCCCTGTACAGAAATCCGTTGGATAGTTTTTGAGTTTGTCTCGTTCATACAGATAGACAAGAGAGAATTCATTTGATATAATATTTTTATATATTTTCTGAAGGATTTTTATAATATGTTTAGGTAATTATACCTATAAATATTATAAAAATCCTTTAGAAATTACTCAACGCTGTTGTCTACATATTACTATAGAAAACGCGACGAAACGCTAGTCTAAAAAAAACTTCAGACAAAGTTCATTCTCAGAGTGTTGTATGTGAATATGGAAATTAATATTTTAATTTGGGGTTAAATATAATGACCACCATAAAATGCTTTGATTCCCTTAGTTCTTTAACCAAAAATATATACTTAACACCAGAAAAATAAAGTCGGCAAATAGTACTAGCTATTTTAGTCACGACTGCACTTCAAATTGTATTCGAACACCATATGTGGTAAATGATCACCAAATAAATAGCTTATGTCAGGTCTTCTCGTGACCCCTGAATCAAAAATAGGAGCCCTGCTTCGCAGGGCTCCGTCAACTTAATTTATTAAAGTAGGTGGTGTAACCAAATCCAATTTATGTAACTAACAAAAAAACTTTGGTTATAATTTTACATTAAAATGCTGGTTTAATTTTGGTGATCATTTACTACTTTTGGGTTAACAATAAATGAGTCATTTTGCTTAAATAGGATAGCGAAATGTTAAAACTTTGGTTATAATTTTACATTAAAATACGGGTTTCATTTTGGTGATCATTTTCTATTTTTGTCTTAACGTTAAGTGCAATATCTGGTGGTAAGTTAAACATAAGCCTTTTATTTTCACAAAAAATCAGCTAAGTACTCTTATATAAACATTGTATGTATGCAATTAGTCTTTTATATAAAAAATAGATATGATATAAATATATATAATATTTTGACTTGAATGATCTCCAAACGTGTGTCATCGGATCTTTTGGTGCAATTATATGGGTGTTGCCATACTATTAATTAAAATATAAAAACTATTTTTATTATTTTTGTCCTATTGTAACTTTATCTGACAGTTGTACGTCTAGATTATTTTTATTTGTATTATAAATATAATGTTTATGTTTCGTTTAAGGGAATAATTTCGTTAGTTAGTCCTTTCTAAATGTTAAAAGGAATTAGAATTGTTTTTCTTTATTCTTCTGATTGTTTTTAATGATTGGATAATTGATTCTTTTTTCTATAAAACCTCAAAGGGTTACAAAAAATATTTTATGTTTATTTAATAGTGATGTCAATATTTTTATTATTATACTTAACGTTAAAAATATTTCATCTGTTATATTAAACAAGGTTATTTTTAGTAAAGTGAAAACCTCGTATGGGAGTCATTGTATTTGTTATTATAAGCAACTTTTATTCATCCAAAATCGCTACAAAAGCCTATTAACTGTTATCTGTATACATATATAAAATTATTGCGTTTCTGACTGACAGACAGACAACGCACAGCCAAAGTTATAGCCGCAAGAAGCTGTTTGGCTTGTATTTTTCTTGATGACCATAGGATTTCTCGAAATTCCCATGGGATCGGAGACAGTTAAATAGCATATAAGTAGCTGCGCGGATCCTCTAGTTCCATATAAAGCTGAACTTTCCCATCGTCAAAATGTATTAAAATCATCAAATTCTGGCGAGCATTCTAGCAAATTGACAGTAAGCTTCGAGATTTTTGCCGACTAGAGAGTTCGTTAGAATGATCATAAAAATATTCGTAGCGATTTTTCGGCTTCTGTTCGTTGTTCTATTCGACAAATTTAAAAACGACTCATGCTCTATGTTCTGTTACAAGTGAACGCTCAAGTGTATCAGCACCTTAAAAGGTTTTAACTATACTAAATGTAACTTTGAATTCACAAAATTGTTTGCCTAATTGTTGTAAATTTAATTTAGTTTGAAACATTAAGATATACGTTTATTATTGATATGTCATGTACATTTGATTGGTATATTATTTTTTTATTGAGGAGTTTGAGAGTTACTTTAAACTGAGAGTAGGTATATCTCTCAATTGTGACAAAACTGACATTTTATTGTGTTTTTTGGTGTTACTGAGAGCTTAGTCTGATTTGATCGTAGACGGAAACAATTTCCATATTTTTTTTAAACGATCCTTTTGGAAGACTACTGAATGATACTACCTCTAGGGGACGCTTTTAAAAATGTATGGACCTTGTTCCCGCCGACGATCGACTTGGATCGAGTGCAAACTCTTTACTATTCCCCTAGTAATTCATGTGCTTTATATAAAAGTATATCCCTGCAAAATCAAGAAACCTACCGTTATCTCAGATTAAATAAAAATATAGATACAGCCCTCTTTCTTTTGCAAGTGAAGCCAATTATGGATGATGAAGTAAAATAAGGCAGATATGACAGATATCTCACTCTTAATGTCAAAGTCAAGTCAAAGTCAAAATCGTTTATTCATTTGGGTCACGATGTGACGCTTATGAACGTCACAATAATAAATTTATATAATAATTACTTAAAGACTCTACATTTACTGCCACGTTCGCAAAGCAAGGCCGTAGAACCATGAGAAAGGACGGGCAATAAAACTCACGGTCACTCTTTTTCATCGCTAGGTTTTCATATTAAAAAAGTAAAGCCATTTTTGTATATATGTGGCAGTATATGAAATATGAAATATTAATATCTGTATATACCATTCCTACTTTTTACTTAATCTGTGGCCACAATAAAGTCAATATAAAATATTTGAAAACAACTCTCAAACTCCCATTTTCGGTGATTTGTTTTAAGTTGTTCTAGTCTAAATTTTGTTCATACATATAGGTAGTTATAATGAGTGAATTTTATTTCAATATAAGTTTCATTTTGTCTTAAATATGTCCGATGTTAAGTTTTCAGATCTAAAAGGCTTTTTGTAAAACTTTTATGCGATTATTACGAATAATATCGAATGAATTAAGAATTGATGGCATTTTATTCGAGTTTTGAAGATGCGTGAAACGCACTTTTGAATATTCGATTCATTATTGAATAATCGCATTCGACTATCTTCAACACTGTAGTCTGTTTACGAGTCAAGTCGACGGAATCGCTTTGCTTTAGTCGAGTTTTGATACCATTTGTAATTAATTACATTCTCAAAGCTTTTATACTCGAGTTGTTGACTAAAGCGATAGTTTGAAGATCTGTTCAGGAATTTATTTTCATTACACTGGCACATAAATTAGCAGACAGCTTGCTGTGTACTAAATGTTGCCAATGTAAAGAATACCTAAAGAGCAAAACTTAAAGCTCATATTTGAATGATACTCTTTTTGTTGGGTGGGAGCGGAGTCATGTAAGTGGGTTAAGACCTTAACCAGCCCACTGCCACTTCAGCGTGCCAATCCAGCTTGCCAATAGGGTTGTTTCCATCTCATAGAGATATTAGAATAGAGTGGCAGAACAGTACCTAACTCAATAATGTGTCGTGTCCGTCGGTGCGAGAGAGAACGCAACATTAAAGGCCCCCTGCATCTCTCTCTAACAATACATGCACAACATCAACATTACGCAGTGGCGTGCTACCTGTAACTATTATTTATATCAGTTTATCAGTAATCAACATTTTAAAAATATATAAACTTTTTAGTCACTTCAAACTATCTTCGTGTATCCAATAAAAACAACTTTCAAACTATTGATTACTAATAAACTGATTTAAATAATAGTTACAGGTAGCACGCCACTGAGTAATGTTGATGTTGTGCATGTATTGTTAGAGAGAGATGCAGGGGGCCTTTAATGTTGCGTTCTCTCTCGCATCGGCGGACACGATTAGGCCCCACTCTGCCACTCTATTCTTAATATCTCTATGTTCCAACTAGTCAAATCAAGCACTTTTAATGAAATGTCAAAAACGACCTTTCCCAAGGGTTTTGTATGAAATATGACTTAGTGACGTCATAGTGTTTTGCTGTCAAGTAGAATATTTATTATCAATATATTCAAGATAAAAATGTTAAATAAAGTTTTACAATTAATTTATGAATGAAACTACTATTATTTTGACATGTTTCATTAGATAAAAATACTTTTATAATTTATTTCACTTGCAGGAAACTTCCTTATTCTTTGGGGTATGTTGATCACATCGGTTTTTGTCGGATCATCACTTTCGATGCTTTAGAGAGACTTTTTAAATTTATTAAGCAATAACTTTGGAAAGCCAAACTACAGCATTTTAGATTGGTCAGTAGACTATTCCATAGTTTATTTATATTACTGTATTTGTAGTGTGTATTCAATTGTTAATTATCGCTTGCCCCGTGCCTCGGAGAGCACGTTAAACCGTCGGTCCCGGCTGTCATGAAGATCTTTGACAGTCGTTACGGCGAGTCAGTACCCTCAAATAAACTGATACTGGTTTAAACCATGGAATATCTCTATCCCTTTGGGTTGCGGAGGTTAGACGACAGTCTCTCTGTGAAAAAGTTGATATTCTGTCACATCTGGTTAGACTAGTAAGCGGACCTCGGGCTCCAAGGCGTGCCAGTCTTGGATGCAACCAGGATAACGCTAGAGCGATGATGATTAATATTACTGTATACTTGTATAGTTTTGAACAGGTCTATCTATCGCTTTACCCACAACTCGAGTAGTAGATACCAGACGCTGAGGATATTCAAACTAGACAAGTTTCATGAATCGGCTCACACTTTTTGAATAGTCCATCTTAGTATTAAGGAACGTTTGTAGTTGACTTAACTTTGTCAGCGGACAGGGGTTATGTCCGCGGCGGACATTGGTAATATAAAATATCTTGATATACAAATATAAAATAGAAAAGTTTACTGCCACAACGTTCTTCATAAATGTGGCAAAGTACCTACCATTATTTTTTTTTGTGTCGGGTTCATAGATTAGTCGGGTTGTTAAGTTATCGATGATGATGATGATATAGGAATTTAAACTTTCGTGGTCACTATAATGACTTTTTAGTGTTCTTACGGGATAAATAAGGTATAATCAAAACAAAGGTACGTGGTATATATCCCGTAGGAACAGTAAAAGTAATTATCGATGATGATATTGAAATTAAACTACAGTTTACAGATTTTATCGCGATATATTGGTTGCGATAAAATCCGTAAACTGTAGTTTAATTTCAATGTGTAACATGCGCGAAAGCCCAGGATGTTGATATACTTTAAGATTATAGGCACAGATTATAGGTATGTTTATCAGGTAGGTACGTAGGTATCTGGTTATCTTACAGTCTGCCTATTCTGGGATCAGTTGACCGTGTGTGAGGTGTGTCAAGATATTTATTGTTATTGAAAAGCTTAACCCAGATACTCCTGAAACTATTTTGCACCTCCGATCATTGTGTTTTTTTGATATGTTGATATACGTATCATCAATTATTGTGGAAAAATACTGAAAAAAATCCTGACCATCTGGAAAAGTCGGAAAACCATGGGCGTTATAACGCCCGGTAGGAGAATGTCCTACTATCGCTAATTTGTACGGAAAAGATACCCTATAACGATAAATTAAACAAAAGTTATATTTATGAAGTTATTTATATATTTAATCTTGTACATATTATAGCTATTATTTATTTTGTATGTACCTATAATAGGCAAAGTACTAATTTCATTCTCAGAGCCTACTAAAATTAGGCCCTAAGTTTTAATTTAGTATTTTCTCAGTCTGTATGGTAAGTAACAAAACAAGTTTTAGGATGTAAATGAACATCACATCTTTTACAAAAAAAATCGTCTTTTTTTACAAAGTATGCACCTGAGCTCATTTTCTTTGTATTCAATTAAATGATCGATTTTATCGTATCGGGATTTGTCTCTATAAGAAGCCGGAGTAGGAGACAGCCCACGCCTTCCATCACTCTTATAAGTTTCTAATAAGCTTTTAGCTATTTCTCTTCGAAAAGAGAGATGATCATAGTCCACTTTATCTTGCTTGTACAATTGCCAGACATTGTGACTGACATATCTAAACAGTGAGCAATCAAGGGAAAGTAACATTTTTTTCCTCGTATGGAAGTTCGATAAAGGCTAATGTTTTGATTACAACGATCTACGCCTCCCATATTTTCTTTATACTTTTTTATGATGTCAGGTTGATTGATTTGTACATACTTCTTCGCTTCTTGAGAAAAACGTTTTGCCTTATGCAATGGTTCCACTCTTTCCACGTTTGAAGCAACTGTAACTACACTATTGTCGTTCCACTTGCAAACAAGAATATTGCAAGGATTGAGAACTGTACCATCACTTGCCGATGATGTACTTGCGATGGGAGAAAGACTTGATATATTTCTCAGGAAATCATCAGGGCTATCACTTTGTGTAGGATATTCTACAGTACACTTTCTTTTAGCGAGGTGAGATAGGGGAATGTCGTATTCTTCGTCTTCAGACAATGACTCATGTCATTCAGACACACACTCAGCGATTTCGGCTTGCACTCTTAGTTATGCACCTGTGGGAGCAATCATAAAATACTGTTACATATAGCTAAACCTATTGTATGCAGTGTTTGACAGTAATATTTACATTCTGAGAACCCACCTGGCAGATTTTGTACAGGTATTAATCTCAATCAATCAATATGAATCCTCATCGGTCACGTCTGCATTTACATTTTCTGGTGGAAAAATTGAGACAGACTTGGGCAAAGTAACATCGTCATCAGCCGCCTCCAATATATCTAATATTTCGTTTCATTTTAACGTTTGTCTTTGCTGCAATCTGAAATGCAAAAGTAACATATAATAGACGTACATTATCCTACCGGGCGTTATAACACCCATGATATATTTAGATCAATAAAAGTCAGAAATTGCACAATAGTATACACGAATATTGCATTATATATTGATAACACTTAAAACTCACAAGTTTTATGCCAAACAGTCATTTTAATACATAATAATATAATATATACATACCTTTTTGACGACATATCGAACAAAACTTTTAACGTAACTTTTTAGTTCGAAAAAAAAATTCTAATTCAATAAACACAGGCACAATTACTGCACTTAATCCAGCCTCCAGTAGTTATAAATGAAATAAAATAAGAAATAATAGTCACTGCTCACATTTATTAGGATTAAAATGAGGGTACTTTAAATATGTCTTTTGTGGCTTTATAACGCCCGGTAGGAGTAAGTGGGTTAATAAGAAATGTCTCCCGCGGACTTTCTCGTACTTTTTGTCCGAACACCCCTGTTCGCAACGAACCATCAGTCGGTTCACATCGACAATTTTAACACATTTTTAAAGCTCAATCTATGAATACCAAACTATTAAGTCAAATTTTTAATAGATAGACAATTTTGATGATTAGAGTTATGTCTTGCCAGATTGTAACTTTTAATGTAATTTTAAGCGTTTGTGGTGGACGCACAAACATATGTTTGAAAGAATGGTTGGAATTAATAGTTGTTTCTTATTTGTTATGTTGGAAATTTTAAAATGATATTTTGAATAGCTACTATAGTTATGGTTGATATGGACTTTGTCGAGATATTTGCACATACATTGTTACTTTTAAAGCAACTAACTATTACACTGTTCTTCTAGGCCCAAGGGTAATAGAGATAGATGGATATATACCTACCATCATCTCAGGTTAAATGCTGTGGAACTAATGTCAGAAATTCTCGTCAGTTCAATATCTTCCATAACTATCTTAGGCTTAGCAAGACTATGTTCTGAAAGGAGCACGTTACGGCGCGGCGTGTCAATTGTCCATACAAACGAATGTATGTTTTATGTATGTATCATCTGAACGTAGTCTATAATGTTTCGGTCGGACAAAAGTCCGCCTCTAACATATGCATGTGTTTGTTATTATATGACAATATGTGCTGTGCGTCCGGCATAGATGCAGTGGTTATAAGTAATGTTTCGGCCAAGCCTGTGTCGTGAGGTTCAAACCAGAACGATTGTGATCCAAAATAAAAATGTTTATTAATATTTAATATTTTTTGTTTTATTTATTAGTGTCAGGTTTACTCGTTGACCCTTCTCGCTTTTGTTAAGCAAAGATTTTAGTGTAAAAAAAGGTTTTAGATAGACTATAGAATTCCTCATGTATGTGACCATCTTCATAATCATCTTCCTAACGATATCCCGTTTGCAACCAAAATGCCTTGCAGCCCGTGGTCTGCGCAATAGTCTAACCCAGTGGTTCTCAAACTTTTTCCAAGATGAAACCCTTTTGGATAACTAAGTAGGTATTTGGCGGAGCCCCAAAGTGAAAAATGTCAGCTATCCAGTGATTCAGTTCTAATTTAGTCAGCTTATTTGAATTTGAGCAACACTGTCGTGGAGCCATTAGAGATCCTTCATGAAGCCCTGGGGCTCCGCGGAGCAGACTTTGAGAATGGCTGGTCTAACCAATGCAGACAAAATATCAGCTTTGCCACAGAACGATTGCCATCCGACTGCCGCAACCCAAACGGATAGGGCTATTCCATGGCTTAGACCAGTGACAGTTTATACAAGGGTACCTAATGACTCGCCGTAACGACTGGCAAAGATCTTCACTACAGCCGGAACGGACAGTATTACTTACTGCTCGAGGCATGGTGCAAGCGATAATTAGCAATATGGATGATGGTAGGTACTTCTACGGATTTTGTATGAAATACCAAATAGTGGCTTGAGCTCTGCTAGGCAGCGATAGACTAGTGCATGGAGATACCAACGGACTGCCATGCAGAGGGTATCAGATTCGAATCCACGGCGCACACCAATGACTTTTCGAAGCTAAGTGTGTATTATCGCTTGCCTCGTGCCTCGGAGAGCACGTTAAACCGTCGGTCCCGGCTGTCATGAAGATCTTTGACAGTCGTTACGGGGAGTCAGTACCCTCAAATAAACTGATTATGGTATAAACCATTGAATATCGCTATCCCTTTGGGTTGCGGAGGTCAGACGGCGGTCGCTCTGTGGAAATGATATTCTGTCATATCTGGTTAGACCAGTAAGCGGACCTCGGGCTCCAAGGCGTGAAAGTCTTGGATGCAACCGGGATAACGCTAGGGCGATGATGATGACCAAATAGTGGCTTGATTAGTGCGCGGTTCCTAGGTGCCCTAGGCATGTATGTCTTGGATGCAAACGGGATAACGTTAGGACGATGTTGATGGTATAGGCGAGAAACATGGCGCATCGCGAGAGATGCCCGAGGTATCGGTGAGCCGACGCCTTGTCCACATTTGCTTGCGTATACCTAGGTAGAGGAATTATTAGGCAAATTCCACATGGCGGAGCCCGTCAGCACTAAAGGCAGCCGAAGCCTCGACCACGGGTAATACAGTATCTAAAATTAAGTATCATACATAATAGGTATGGTTTTCGCCAAACTTCTTGTGCTCTCTTGAAGTTGCACCACTGAGGTGTTTGCGCAGGTAGGTACAGTCAAAAAGAAAATCTTTACAAAAAAAAATATTTTTAATAGGTCAACCTACTTATTATTTTTGTTACCATAATGGCAAATAAATTAAGTTTTAGTTTATTGTGACAGCAAAATGATGAACAAAACGTAAACCAAGGTCTAATATTTAAGCAAAAAGATGTTGAAAACTGAACACATAAGTAATTATGTGTATTATCTACCTACATACATCCCCATTTTCCTTATCGACTCACGGTATAGGTGAGAAATATTCTTGGTGGATGACAAACAATTAAACAAAATAGTAAGTTAATATTACAGACGTCTAAGAGTACCTATATAGCAAATGCAACTAAAACAACAACAAGCGAATAAAAACAACATATTATAACAAATAGATAATTTAAAGTTGCGTGGCGCGTTTCTTAGTGACTATACTTTTACGGAAGATTCGAACACAAATTCAAATTTCAAATGCAATAGAACATATTATCCGAATGTAACCAATCATACCCGAATGCGTCACGCTACGAATCGTGAAGTCCCCTCCCGCTACCCGCCCCTGTCCCGCTGACACCTAATTTTCGATTACTGCGCAGCTATACGCAACTTCAGAGGGAACAAGAAATTTGGCGATAACTATACCTACCTATAGCATTTCGAAGTCTACTGCTGAACATAGGCTTCTCCTAATTTCCGTCATAATATTTATTTTCTTTATTTTTTTTATAGACTCACGCATGTATCCCCGAAGGGGTAAGCAGAGGTGTAATATTACACCCACATTTCGCCATGAATTTTTAGGTCCCACGTTATAGGGGGCGAGCCTATTGACGTTACCTGGCACATCACCAGAATCCGAGCTGCTACTGAGAATTCGGAAAAACCCAGTAACACTTTTGCCCGAAACGGGAATCGAACCCGATCAGCAGTCGCATACGCCATCCACTGGACCACGGAGGCGTCATTATGATGTACCTAGTAGGAGGATTTGGCCTACTAATCCAAATATACCTTCAACATTAGAATGAGGGTTGGTAAAGGGTATTATATTTATCTATGGTAAAGGGTTTTAATGTCAAGTTTACCGTCTCTTCCGCAAGATACTAAGTCATCATCATCAGCCCTTTATACTGCCCCACTGCTTCTTCTCACTATGAGAAGGGTAAGGCCATAGTCCACAACGCTGGCCAAGTGCGGGTTGGCAGACTTCACATGTCTTTCGAGAACATTATGGAGAACTCTCAGACATGTAAGTTTCCTCGCGATGTTTTCCTTCACCGATAAGCAAGCGATAATAATTATCGCTGTTAATAATTAACAATTTAATACGCACTTAACTGCGAAAAGTCATTGGTGCGTGCCGTGGATTCGAACCCGAGACTCTCTGCGTAGCAGCCTGTCGGTCTCCCCACTCGGCTATAGCTGCTATTAGGTATATATATGTACTTAACTCATACTAATTTTGAATTTACCTAGTATATAAGGCATAGATTGCTAACATGCGATTCTCATGACCAGACCAGGTTGATAAAAGATAACACCTTTTTATGAAATTCATAATTTTATTTGAATTATTTACAAAAAGTCAATACATTAAACAGAATCAATTATAAAAATAATAAACAAAATTATAATTAACAGAGGCAGATAGTAGCCGATCCAAGTATTATTTTTGTGGTGGACTTAACCAAAACTATCCTTAACGGACTTACGACCGGTTTTTATTATATATTCGATTTATTCAAGAAATTGGGATACAAGAGATATAAATTTGACATTTTTTGTCCATCTATCGTCACGCCTGTCTCCCATTAGGGTAGGCAGAGACTATGGAACGCCAAATGCTCCGGTTCAAACACACCTCTTTCGCTTCCTCGACATTCATTAACCTCATCATACATGCTCGCCGGTTATGTTAGTACTACACCTATTTGGTCGGCGTACGTTCATCTTGGGCGTTACCTACCGACATCTCCATTCATTCTTACACGATACACTTCTTTCGTATTTCTTCTTTCATCCATCCGTTCCAAATGTCCAAACCAACGCAACATTCCTTTTTCAATCTTTGTCACTACTTCTTTTAGACCACACTTCTCTCATATAACACTGTTTTTCACTTTATCCATCAGCCTTACTCCGCACATACTCCCCAAATATCTCATGTCCACAGCATTGATTCTACTTTCATTAGGCATGAGACCGATATATCAAAACGAATCTGAAATCCGATTGCAGACAGAAATCGTATCGTATCGATATTCCAATGTGAAAAAAACGATTTTAGAAAACGTGAAACAATACCACGATAACGCAAACTACATAAATCCGAACCAAACGGTGCAAGCGCAACCCAACTACAAAGTAAATCTAAAGCTTCCGTTACCGATAGTTTTCATATTCATTCGTTCTCTTTCACACTACCAAACGACTAGTTAGTTAGAATGAAAGAGAGCGAATTTCATTTCCTTTTCTTTCTAACTTAGTGATCCGATGAAAGAGCGAAAGAGATGAAGCGAATTGTGCTTTGCGACGAGCGAATCGTTTTGGATTTTGGCGGTTTTATGAATTGCAGATTTCGATTGTTTACGTTTGTCGTACGCTACGCTCCAACATCTGCTACTGAAATCGATTTCTAAAATCGGTTTTTGAAATCGATTTCAAAATCTGAAATCGGATTTTTATCGGTTTGCGTAAAAATCCGAAAACGCCCATGCCTAACTTTCATGCTTCTTCTGCCCTACCCATGATTCGCTACCAAACATCAGTGTTGGCGCCAACAGTACAGCAAAGCGAGCCTTACTTGGGATTTTGTATGGAGCTTATATCAAATACGCATCCCTAGTGGTTAAATCCATTGATAAATCAAATATTGGAACCGGCCTTTAGAGTCCGTTAAGAATAGTTTTATCCATGGAAAGTCATATGTTTTGTAATATTACACGTATATTACGCATGTTATGATTTTTAGGTCCCACGTAATAGGAGGCGAGTCTCAAAACGTCAATATCGGTCACATTTGAGAGCAAGCCGAAACACCTTGTTTATAAGCAAAAGTCAACAGGTGTGGACGTGTGTTGCGCGGGTTTATTAACATGGAAGTAGTGTGGTCCAACAACCAAGTTTCGATGTTCATAGGGATAATTCCGAATCCACCACCTTTTCTTCTTTTTTTTTTCTAGTAGCACTCTTATGATATTATGTACCTACCTAAGTAGCACACAGCATCACTACCTCCTCGGGCGACATCCTAGCGACTGACTGACAAGTGTGAACGGCCATGTTTTAGAAACAGTGTTTACGGTAAACTTGGTGTTAAGCCTTGTATTCATTAGGCAACATTTGTTGATAAACTGTTTATGACGTGTTTATCACCAAGTTTACCGTAAACACTGTTTCTGAAACATGGCCGTCCACACTTGTCAGTTGTTGCTAGCATGTCGCCCGAGGAGGTAGTGATGCTCTGTGCTGCTACATAATAATCTTAATATATAAAATCCTTGCGTTACTGACTGACGGACAGACACGCTACAGCCGAAACTATTGGGCGCAGGAAGCTGAAATTTGGCATGTATGTTCCTTGGGGACAGTAGGGGTGCACTAACCCATAAGAGTACTACTAGAAAAAAAGAAGAAAAGCTTTTGGATTCGGAATTATCTCTATGAGCATCGAATCTTGGTTGTTGGACCACACTATTTCCATGTCAAAAAACCCGCGCAACGTCCACACCTGTTGACTTCTGCTTATAAACAAGATGTTTCGGCTTGCTCTCCATTCAAAGTCAAAGTCAAAATCCTTTATTCATTTGGGTCACAATGTGACGCTTATGATTGGGGGACGCTTATACGGTAACATGTTGCAGAAACAATGTCTCATCACATTTATATGACACAGAGATGATGAAACACTGTATATAAACTGTTTAAAAACAGTGTTTATCAACAAATGTTGCCTCATGAATACAAGGCTAATAATTGTAGTGCATAATGTCATCATTGTTCTAGCATTATGCCGGTTATATACAAGACTGTCATATTGAAGTCCAGGCTAAACTAGACTATACATAATATTAACTTAACCCTTGAGGTGCGATCAAACTAAAGGCAAAGTGCCACAAGTGCTAAAGGTCACGTTGCTGCAAATTTTCATTGGCATAGGTTACCGGAAAAAAATTAATTATGACACCTTAATATAATTATATCACATAAATTGCATATCATTGTGTTGGTTATAAAATCAGCTATCATAATAATAACATGAATTACTACTAAATACTCACTTTTCTGGCAAAACAAGCTTACAAACTTAGAGGTTTGTTTTTTTTCACTCGTTCACACAAACATTTCATCACATATTAATGAATTTCATTACTTGTTTGGTTCATAAACACAAAAACATTATCACATATACCTTTAGGTTTCCACACAATACATTATTTATTTGTAACAAACGAATCTAACGCCACTAAAAAAATTATAATCCGAGGGTCTAGTCCGAGTTTGCACTCGATCGTCACGATCGACGATAGAATTGTCGCCGGGAACAATTTCCATACATTTTCCAAAAGCGCCACCTAACGGAGTGTTGCGATCGATAGAGACCGCTAGGGGGCGCATTTAGAAAATGTATGGAAATTGTTCCCGTCGACTAGCTATCGTCGATCGTGACGATCGAGTGCAAACTCGGACTAGACCCTCCGAACGCGTAACAAAAAGTTCGCCGTGCCAGGCAGCCATGTTACTGTTACGAACACTGTGGCTGTGAATTATTTACCATTTGAAACACGATAACAGTGAAAATGTACAACAATGCTAGTATTTAGTTGCTAAAATATGTTTTCAGATAAATAATCTAGGTACTTTTATATCTTTCATAACTATTAAAAGAATATTTATCATAAAACACTTACGAAAATAGCGAGTTTCACGAGTAGAAATAGCCCTTCTAAAAAGTTTTTGCCTTTTATCACTGTATCTCTTGCCCTTGTCACGAATAATGTCACTTCACAATTAATATTTATTTCTTTCTGAGTAAATCTATATAAGCATCTTTATAAAATATTCACCGGTTTGTTCCACAAGACAACTTTTATTATAAAGATCACGGAACAAAACACAACAATGGCGGACGCTTTCGCAACTGAGACACAGATAATTATATTTTAATATTTTTGGCACGTTTCGTTTCCCTCACCCTTCTTAAACGATTTAGTTGCATAGCATATGAACTATTCTAATAGTTAGTACTTTCGTTTCTTGGTTTAAGTAAAACAAAACGTGAAAAAATCGCGACCAATAGAACGATTTTTAATTGAGCACGACCGTGCGTGCCTCAAACACTTTGGACCACCACAATTAGAGCACGACCGTGCGTGCTGTAATCACGTGGGGGGTTAATAAAATCTTGGATTCAATTAATGCATAACCAGTTTACGCGAACTTAGTAGCTAAGCGCTTAGTACTTGTCACTAATGACCGGTTTACACGAACTTAGTAACTAAGCGCTTAGTACTTGTCACTAATACTAAGTCCTCATGTGTAAACAAGCGGATTAGTGCTTAGTATTCGTGTTTGTGTATAGTGCAAGTGAATAGAAAACGATCCTATTTACTAAGCGACAAGCCGATACCCCCACCACAATTTACTAAGCACTTGTCGCTTGCTGACCGTGTGTAAACAGCTTGACAAGATAGTTAGTGATATCTTTTCATTTCGAATGTCTAGTCACTAATAACTTCTACTGGCTCCAACGTGTAAACGGTTACTTGGTACTTGTCATATTGAGGCTTAGTATAGTGACAAGTACTAAGCGCTTAGCTACTAAGTTCGTGTAAACCGGCCATCCCGCTAGTATGATGATGTCATGACATAGATTAGCGATTAATACATGCAATTAAATTAATCTTGTAAAATACCGATTGTCATAAAATCAATAGCTATTTACAGCATCTATTTTACACAATAACAAACAAAAATACATTGAAAATAATGTTTAATTTGAGAAAAGTAAGACTATAGTCTTAAGAACATGCAATCCGTATTAGGCGATCTGCCTTTTTCTGACTGATGATTTTGAAATAATAATAATAATATTCTACCACATTCACACAACACCATCTATTCCCAAACTAAGCAGAGCTTGTGCTATGGGTACTAGACAATGAATAAACATACTTATATACTTTTTTTTTTTTTAAATACATAGTGATACATATTGTACATAGAAACACCCAGACCAAGACAATCATCCATGAAATGAAATGTCATCGGGCTATATCTTCCAATCATGTATCTGCCTTATCAGTTAAAAAACAAAGACTTACATAATCGTAGCCTAAAGGTTAACTTTACTAGTACCTCTATTTCACAATATTTGTACAAAATTATATCAATATATCTTTACTGAAATTAAGCTACGGTTTACTGATTATTGCTTTTAAAGAGATTACATTTATACCGAATTATCTAGAAACTACATTACCACCCGACGTTTCGATTACTTTACAGGAATCGTGGTCACGGAAGACTGAGCTGACATTTGTCTTTGGTTTAATTGTAATATCTCCAAAACGATATATCGCGACAGAATCCGTTAACCGTAGTTTGATTTTAACTTGTAACATTCCCGTAAACCCAAGAAAATACAATTATTTTGTCACTTAAAAACATTAATCAGAATCCTCCCTAGTATAACGGATCTTATTAGACCTAATCTCCCTAAAAATCTGGAAAAAGTCACTAGTAGGGGCCAAAGCTCCCTTACTAACCCAAGATTTCAGGGACTTAGCTAAATCTTCACTTTTTATAACTACCGACATATTAATTTCCTTATCTAGACGGGACCTGTCGAAGAAATTCTTAGTAGTTTTGATATTTAAGTCTGTTATCAATGGAGGTTCCGCTCCTAGTAAGTTTTCAACATAGTTTTCGTCATAAGTTTTATTAGTGTAGTCTATGCCGGAATTGGTGATCACAGGTGCAGGGGCGTAGTCAGGGATAGAAGCTAGATGGTCGGCGTTTGCATTCCAGGAGCCATCGTTTATGCGGAGTAAGGATTTTATGTCGCGACCGTACAGGTTTGCGTTTTCATGCTTCTTGTAGCCTAGAGCTGGAAAAAGAAAACTTCATAACGTAACTTGACGCCTTTTATCCCCTTCGGGTAGGCAGAGGTGTATTACACACCCACACATCGCCAGTTACGTTTCGGTCCCAATGTAATAGAGGGCGAGCCTATTGCCATTTATCGGACATATTATTTAGCGAGTTATAATTAATTAACAATTTTTTTTACTTATTTATAGACTCACGCCTGTATCCCTGAAGGGGTAGGCGGAGGTGTAATATTACACCCACATTGCAGTCAAAAGGGGTGTAAGCAGAGATAACATTCACCTTCTACACAAGCCTTCACGAGCCTCACTGATCATCAGCCTTTAACAGTCCACTTCTGGACTAGGCCTCTCCTTTGAAAGGAGGAATTGGCCTACTATACCACGCTGGCCAAACGGGTTGGTATAGGGTTTGTATCAAGTTCTCCTTCTCTTATAGTGCTGTTCTTTCCATAATATGCTCCCTCGGCTCTTATGACACCCATGGGATGATATGAGGTGGTGACAATCCGTATTCTTAATCCGTCACCACACGGACATTCAAGCCTCACTATGTAAACATAAAGTGGGGTAAGCAGAAATGTTATATACCTTCAACGCAGGCCTTAACAAGCCCTGTCATGCCGGTGGTAGAAGTCAAAGCTACTGGCTCCCCGGGTGGTGTAGCCATGTATAACACCGAGCCCTCCTTGTAGTCCGATACCAGTTGTACGCTTATGTACATAAGCTCGCCTAGGAGGACGGTTTGGATCTGAAATAGAGAAATATTTTGGTTTATTTTTTTTTATTGGCTCACACCTGTATCCCCGAAGGGGTAGGCAGAGGTGTAAATATCACACTCACATTTCGCAAAAAATTTTTAGGTTCCACGTAATAGGGGGCGAGCCTATTGCCGTTACCGGGCACATCACCAGACTCCGTGCTGCTACTGAGTATTCGGAAAAACCCAGTAACACTAATGCCCGACCCGGGAATCGAACCCGGGACCTCCGATCAGCAGTTGCATACGCTATCCACTGGACCAGTGGAACACTGGACGGAGACAGAAGGCAGAAAAATAAATAATAAAAAAAAACCTCCGGCCTCATCCCCTTCTTGTTCTTCCTGAGTATCTGCGTGAGTCTGCCCGGTAGAGCTCTGATGGTGTTTGTGACCGGCTCGTCTGTAGTTCTCTCGTGCAGGCGGATCACGTGCCAAGTGCGGCTTTGAGTTGCTATCACTGGAATAAATTAGTTTATACTTTAGGTTTTTATGGCTATTTTAGGTGAACGCACACTTATCCGAGCCGAACGAGTCGAACGAAACGAATTTTAGAAATCTGTATGCAATGCACACTATCGATTCTGTCGATTCGACGCGGGCAAGTGTGCAAGGTTTTATATGATTTCATATACAGAACTCTAAAATTCGTTTCGTTCGACTCGTTCGACGCGTTCGGCTCGGATAAGTGTGCATTCACCTTTATAGGAATCATTTCATGGCTTTTTGCTCAAAGGTACTTAGATAAATATAATAACTGCTAATATTTTCAAAGTAGGTTTGTATATAAAGTCATGATGTAATCTTGTCGGCAGTAGAGTACCTACTAGGTAAAATGATGGTTGACATCTTCTAATATATTTTTTGTAATATGTTTTTCTAATATGTTCTTCTAGTACCAATATTGTATGCAATGCTTATCTTTAAGATTGAAAATTTCTTTTTTATAGACTCACGCCTGTATCCCTGAAGGGGTAGGTAGAGTTGTTCGGCATGAATTTTAGGTCCCACACAATAGGGGGCGAGCCTATTGCCGTTACGTGCACATCATCAGACTCCGTGCTGCTACTGAGAATTCAGAAAAACCCAGTAACACTATTGGCCAACCCGGGAATCAAACTAAAGATAAACAATATAGAATAACTTACATTTAAGCCTTAACCTTGCAACAATATCCTCAATCTCGTCCACTGTGAGAGCCTTAGACACGTGTCTGCATAGCACCCTGGCAACACTGGCCGGCTGCATGGGCAGCCGAGCATTCCTCACTGCCTTAGAGACTTCGCGCCAACGGACACCAAACTCTGGGAGTGCGGCAACACAGAACACTTCCAATGGCATCTTGGCTATTATTGTTTGCATTTCGGCTATTTCTGGAAGGAGTGAAAGGCAACTATTAGACGCAATTAAAAAAAAACACTTTTTTTTTATTATCGATCTTCAGATCTTAGCAGACACAATTGTACACACAACACTGTCTAGTCCCAAATTAGGCAGAGTTTGTACTATGGATACTAGACAATAGATAAACATACATAACATATTTTAATTAAAATAAATCTTGGGCCCAATTCTGCTAAATAAATATAGTCTCGATATCATGTCAGTGTCATACTTACATCACAAAATGCTTATTTTTCTAAATTATCTGATATTTTAATGAAATTGTAACGAGATTGTATGTGTCAATGTCAAACTGTTTATTTTAAACTAGAGGATGCCAGCAGCTACGCCTGCATTTTTTTTCAATTTACCCGTTTTGGCCCATGGGAATTCCAGGAAATCCCTTCTTAGTGCACCCCTGCGGTCCCCAAGAAACATACATGCCAAATTTCAGCTTCCTGCGCCCAATAGTTTCAGCTGTAGCGTGTCTGTCAGTCAGTCAGTAACACAAAGATTTTATATATAAAGATTATACAATAATGACATCAGGTTATCAGAATACCGCTTTTAAATTTATTCAAAATATAATATCAATGTCATATAAAAGTAGCAGAATTGGCAATGGCATCTTGGCTATTATTGTTTGCATTTCGGCTATTTCTGGAAGGAGTGAAAGGCAACTATTAGACGCAATTAAAAAAAAACACTTTTTTTTTATTATCGATCTTCAGATCTTAGCAGACACAATTGTACACACAACACTGTCTAGTCCCAAATTAGGCAGAGTTTGTACTATGGATACTAGACAATAGATAAACATACATAACATATTTTAATTAAAATAAATCTTGGGCCCAATTCTGCTAAATAAATATAGTCTCGATATCATGTCAGTGTCATACTTACATCACAAAATGCTTATTTTTCTAAATTATCTGATATTTTAATGAAATTGTAACGAGATTGTATGTGTCAATGTCAAACTGTTTATTTTAAACTAGAGGATGCCAGCAGCTACGCCTGCATTTTTTTTCAATTTACCCGTTTTGGCCCATGGGAATTCCAGGAAATCCCTTCTTAGTGCACCCCTGCGGTCCCCAAGAAACATACATGCCAAATTTCAGCTTCCTGCGCCCAATAGTTTCAGCTGTAGCGTGTCTGTCAGTCAGTCAGTAACACAAAGATTTTATATATAAAGATTATACAATAATGACATCAGGTTATCAGAATACCGCTTTTAAATTTATTCAAAATATAATATCAATGTCATATAAAAGTAGCAGAATTGGCCCCCTAATGGTTTGGAAGACTGCAAATTATGTAATAAAACTTACTTGACATATGCTGGAAATAAGGATCTATCAAGATGCAAAAATATTTTCACATAACTCTTTTTCTGTTTAAAATTCTTATGCTCAAGTTTAACAGTTTCCTACCACATAAAATTAAATAAATTGGACTTGCTTGACTCACATTAGTAGTCAAAATCGGCAGGGTATCCATGGCGGCAGGGAATCCATGGATATGGCAATTTTCATCAAATGTTTTTAATCTCTCATTTTTACACTCTGTTGCCTATGGTTGGTATGCATGACTATTATGTAGTGATGGGTAGCACACTCTTTCAAAATGAGTATGGTGCGAGTTACTCTTTTTCTGAAGTGTGCTAGCACACTGTGGTAGCACGAATGAGGCGAGGCCGCGAGGTGTTGGTGGCACAGTGAGTGTGTGAGTATATAGTGTGCCGCACTCAGGCGACATCGCACCGTGTGTCGTGAGTGACACGGCACACATTGGCACACTCACAGAGCATGCCACATTTTGACATTATTCGCCGACTCACCCCTTGATAAGACATATTTGAAATGAGTAACTTACTGTAATATGCTTTGAGATTTTTATTATTCATATAATTACTTAAGTATATAGTAAATATACTTACATTTTTTTCTGCCTCTCATTTATCAAAGCACAAAAGTAATAAATAACTCAAGCAACATCAAGTGTGCCCCAACTGTGCCATGTGCTAGCACCTCATAATAAAAAGAGGGAGTAACTCACCTCACCGAAGTGAGTCAATACAAGTTTAGTGTGCTAGCACATGTGCTGTGTACCCAACACTACTATTATGTCAAGTAAGTAGGTATACAAGTTGTGTATAAATGTTGCTGAATGCCTTCTTGTAATAAAATTGGGCAGAAAACTAAGTGACTAGGTGCACTTCTCATAAAACTAGATGAGCCTGCAGTTACACCCACTTTATTTAAGGCTACTACTCTGCTTTCGTGAACTCTGCGAATGTCGTTGCAGTCTAGTGCACATATTTGGGCATTTTCGTCAAAATGTTTAACAACCCACTCGTGAGATGTCCCATGCAAGAAAGTTGCAATTAACTAACGTTTGTATGACATAGAAGTGTCTAGTTAATAAAGAGTCGTTCCAAATGAATACAGCTTTCGTTTTTACTTAAATTGTTATGATAAATTTGAATCAAAGTAATAAAATTAAATCCAGAAATGCGACCTCTTTTTACTTGTAGTACTGTCCTCTTTTAGATAAATGACCTATGTTAATGTTTTTTTTGCAATTAGTATCTCATTACATATTCCATATATTTCCGTTTTTGTAATCAGGTTGTAGTTTTCAAGCACGTTAAACTGTAAAATATATTTTAATACAAATATTTTAAGATTTTTAACTTTATATCCTGTCCCCTTGGAACGTGTTAACTGGACATGTCCATGCACCGTGACCGTAAATTGAATTGTTTTTAATAGTGATTTTTTGCTACTATTCGGAATTTTTTTATTTAAATAGCAAGATCAAATCAAACATGTCAATACCAGCAGCCATTTTGAAGCGTCAGTTTTTATATATCTTCAGTCTTGAGAGTGTTTCGACCGGTAACGGTCTTTTTTCGGCGTTTTGCCTCTCATTGACCAGTAAGTATTTTACGTTTCTAAAATAATCTTGTTATGTTAGTGTTAAAGCGAAGATCGTTTCACGTGGTGAATTTCATTCTGGTTTTGAGTAAATTAAAGCTATCTAGTTATCTTATAATATTTTTACAATAAGTTTAAAAATCTAAGAAAAGTTGTGATACCGTTACGTCCTGACCATTACCCAATAGTCGGTAACGTATGAGCCGGACTAAATAAGTAACGGACAGGACATCATAAATACGTGGGCACACTGAGAGAATCCTTACTACTGTGAAACTGCATAATATAACTAATATACACAAATTAAAGTCAGTGTTTTCCCGAAATGTATGTACTCAGCCCATGATAGAGAAGCTAGGACCTATAGGTAGCTATCATTTATTTTGCGAAATATAATATGTGCGAAATATAATTTATTATTGTAAAACATGTGTTTTATTTACCATTATATTGGTATATCCACAACTTTACGATGTCAGGACCGTTACTAGTGGGTCAGGTATACGTGACTGTCCCTCGAAATATTTTAAGGGCTTTTATGTTTTTTCTAATATTTCTTTAAATAATTGAATATATTTTTTAATCTTTTTAGCACAAGGGTATTTAAGTTTAATATGGCATGGGAATTCTAGATCTATCACCAGTTGTTAAATAGATATATAAAAGTTAAGAATAGAGTTTTCGTAACAAGTAACGATCATGACCATTTTTTATAAATTACTATGGCAATATTTCGCTCACAGCTGAGTTTTTGTGTTAGATTGCATAATAGCACAATGAATTAACCTATACACACTAAAAAAATTCAATCCTAAGTTCAGTTTCATTTCAGGAGCACTTTATTATTTGGTAACTGTCATGACCAAAACGTATCTAAGTTACTATTTATTTTCATATATTATTTGAATTAAGGGCTATATAATAAAACAAATACATATGTACGAAAGTTCGTTAAATTTACCACTACACAAAACCAATAATTAGCTAAAATATAGCTATTTTCAAAGATACGTAAACATTTTGACGAAAATGCCCATTTATGCAAAAATAATAGTCCAAAAAGTATTCACCACCACTCATAATGTAGCCTAAAATTTAAATATATTTAATCTAGGCTTTTGAAGATTAAGCTTTTGAGTGAAATAACTTGATTATAACAACGTAGATACAAATAATCAACTAATCTAATAACTAAGTTTGTTTACATAATTATGTTGTCTAATTAAAGATTTACTTACTATTCTTAGTTGAGTTCTGCATTGTAACACTTTAATACACTTCACTTATTTCACACTGTCCTATAAATTGATTAATTTATATTTTCAGTAAAATAATAAGCTATTTATTTCGTATTCAAGAACGTAAACACACGTAAACATTTATATTACCTTACTCTGTGACGTAAACACAATAAACATCGATGGCCGTTAGCGAGATTTTGAAATTCCGTTTGACAATTAGTCGCGTTTCGTTTCACGAAGCAAAGAAAAAAATATATCTTCATAATTACCATACATTAATGAATATAATTATATTTACACCTAATATTATTATTAAATTATGTAAGTAGATACCTCAGATTCCCCCCCGTGGGATCTCCACCTTGTCGTGGTGGGGGGGCTTAGTAACCGTGGATTTGATTTTCTCCCACACGGTGAAGCTAAGCGGGATCCCGGGAGGGGACGCTCCACGTGGGCTTGCGTGAGGCCCATGGCCGTAGCTAGGGGGGGGGGGGGGGGGGCATTATGGGGCAATGCCCTACCTTGAAATCACAATGCCCTACCTTAAAATATCAAAATTTTGAAGAACGTGCTTCGGAGCAGATCAATTTCAATACTTTTTTTACTTCCGCCCTACCTCTAACCAATACTGCCCTACCTTAAATTCGACTCTAGCTACATCCCTGGTGAGGCCTGCGTAGGAGGCGTCCATAGGTGCGGGTGCGGGGGACAGTTCTGTCTGTCCCTCGCAGTCGGGTGCGGTCGCGGGAGGAGAGGCCAGGGCCGTTCCGACCCAATGCAGCGCCTGTGTGCGAAATCTATGCAGCGCCTATGCAGTGGCGTAGGGCGGATGACCTTTTTTTTTTTTTTGTCGTTTCCTAACAATTCCGGCCTAAATTTAATTTTATATTTGCCCTTCCTACGCCACTGCGCCTGTGTGTGAAATCTGTGAAGCGCCTTTTTTGGCATCCTGTCACCCTGGTGCCTGTGTGCGCCGCGCACATTGCACATAGGGAAGGTTCGGCCCTGGGAGAGGCGTGTCGGTGTTGCGTTGCCGCGCGATTCCTGTCGCCCTCGACCAAATGGGGGCGCACCATCATTGCGTCGCGGTGGGGCCGCAGAGGAAGAGGAGATGCGGTGTTGCGTTGCCGTCCTCCCTATCCTCTGCGGCCGCTGGGTGTTTTGGCGGCGGAGCCCAACACCTTCATCCGCCGCCAAGGGGGTTTCGTTCGGGGACCGCCTGACCATCTAGCGGGCCAATACCCGTCGGGGGGTAGCGAGGAATGCTTCGGTGAAACCCTACCCTCCGACACATGGGTACATGAGGAGCACGGGTTGGTTTTTAGTCAGTAAGAGTCTGACAGTCCCCTTCCGTCCTTCCCCTCCAGGGCGAAGGGACTCCATGAGGATTTTCCAACCCTAATTCCCCTATTACGTGGGACCTAAAAAATCATAACATGATGACACGTGGCTGTAAAATTACACATCTTCCTACCCCTTCAGGGATACAGGCATAAGTCTATTAAAAGAATAATCTCATAATTCTGTACCAACTTATTTACCTACATTTTATTTAGACCTACTACGCAGTCTGAGCAACCGGATACAATAAAACACAAAATAAGTGAGTACAGTAACTCCAGGAACACTTTATTACTAAATCACTTATAATTAATTGAGTATATAATATCCTTAGGTGGAGTAAGTTTAGATATGATTAGAGTGAATATGATTATATCATGATTAATAGATTAGGTGTGACAATATATTATGATTACATCATGAAAAATTAATTAGATCTTATCTACTTTTATAGTAGTATAGTCAGTGCTGTAGTGGTTAATTTACTGGTGTGTAAACGCCACCAGTTTTGAGCAAGCTGAGAGCATAGATTGACATGCCAAATGCCACTTGGACTCCTTTACAAGATGGTTGTCGAAGAGCTCATCGAATTTACGAGTAACTAAACATTGCAATGGGTACCTAGGTATTATCAAAGGTACCTATCTACACATTATGCAGGCAGCGCAGCACCATCCAGGCTCTAAGCTTATCATTTAAATTCGACCAATAAATTAAAATACCTATATTTTAATAATATAAAACGCCAACTGGAGGCTGTCAGCACGCTTGCTGGTCCCTTACAAATTCTTGGCCTATCCTTGGCAAAAGCATAGTATGTCTTCCGTTCCCTCCTCCTACACCACTGCCTATAAATTAAGGCCAATTTCCACTATGATTAGTGCGAGATTAGGTGACCAACGCAAGTGCGTAGTGATTAGCACTAAACCCATGTGAACAACCACACATTAATTCGAGTGCATTCACAATATTCATTAATAGCTAGCCACTTGTACTCGCATTAATAAAAGTGGAAATTAGTCTTTAGAATATTTATTTTAGGTAGGTACTTAGTCATACACATACCCAAAAAGTGAACACTTGAATATATCTAGTTTTACATTGATTTCCGGAACTGACTACATTACTACCATAACCATACATAAAACCATACCATACATATATATATATATATATACCATATATAAAATTTAAATACCTACATCAAAAAGAATGTTCCCAAAATTAGTGCGTGCAATTTAATATATAATCACGTATTTAATTAATACTGGCACATTTATCACTACTGTATTTTTAAAGCCTTTTGTGCTTATAGCTGTTTCTAAATATCACTGACTTATTATAGTTTTTTACTGCAGATCATATAAAGAAAAATGTAGATCTTCAGTAAAAGGACCGAAAAGGACGTGTCACCCTGGCAGCACTTCAGTCAGTTACATACATACAAAATAGTGCCATATTTTTTTATTGACAGTGAGTCATCTACCATATTTATCTTCCTTTTTTACTTCACTCGCAGTATCTACCTGTATTATTTTCAAGGCTTTTTTTGTTTAGATTTGATCAGATTCACTTAAAATATCCTCCTATATAGTCACCCCTGTCTTGTGCGCACCTATACCAACGTTTACTCAGACTAACAATAGCCTTTTTATATGAACTTACTTGCACACTATTAAAGAACGCCTCAGTCTGCGCAATCAATTCATCTTTACCATCAAATTGTGTCGCTCGAAATGAAGCCAACATGTATGGAAATAAAAAATACTCGGACGGCGCCATATCTGGTGAATGGGGCGGATGTTCGAAGACATCAAATCCTAGTTCATACATTTTTGCCATCGGGATAGGAGCATTTAATGGTCGAGGACTCGTTTGCTGCAAAAGTACTCGTTTGCCCACCATTTTTGGACGTTTCTTTCGTATGTTTTCTGCTAACATGTCTAATAAACCAGCGTAACGTTCGCTTGTAATCTCTTCATGACTATAGTCAGACATAATGATCCCTTTCGCATCCCAAAATACCGTCATTTGAATTTTTTCATTTGGCATCTCCTCTGATGTTTTAGTTTTCTGTTCAGAAAGGCATTCCTCATTGCATGCAGCCTGAGAAGGATCTAAGTTGCTTGTCTGTGCGTCTTTGCATTCGTTTGCATTTTGTTGATTTTGATTTTGCATTTGCTCTGGTCGAGGCTCTTCTACATGGTTTTCACAATGTGTTTGCATGCAACGCTGTCTATATGCTGCCATAAATGCTTGGAATTGCTCAGCATTGAGCCGGAGAAGCTGCCTCATATTAGGAATTCTAAAAATTGCTCGCTCGGCTCGACAAATACAGCACCTTGTTGGATGTGGTTCACGCAGTCTCGGCACAGAAACGTCTTGTGCTTGTAAAGATTCACGATCTGTTTGGTTGGGTTCACAATCTCCTTGGCAAGATTTACTCTCTCTCTGTTCGGGTTGACTGTCTCCTGGATCGGGTACACGGCCTCCTTGCTCAGGTCCACAGTCTGCTTGCTCGGGTTTATAATCTGCTTGTTCGGTTTCACAACCTGCTTGGTTAGGTTCATACTTTCCTTGGTCGCATTCACTGTCACCTTGTTCCATTTCACTGTCTTGCTGGCCTGTTTTACTGTCACTCTGTTCAATTTCACGGTCTTCTTGACGAGGTTCACTATCAACTTGTTTGGTTTCACTGTCACCTTGGCCTGATTTACTGTCACCTAGCTCCATTTCACTGTCTGCTTGGCCAGATTCACTATCAACTTGTTTGATTTCGCAGTCAGCTTGCCCTGATTTACAGTCACCTTGCTCCATTTCACTGTCTGCTTGGCCAGATTCACTGTCAACTTGTTTGATTTCGCAGTCTCCTTGGCGGTCTTCACTCATACCTTGTTGGGTTTCACAGTTTCCTCGGATAGATCTACTGTCACATTGTTCTACTTCGCATTCTCCTTGGACGTCTTCATTGCCACCTTGGTCGGTTTCGCAGTCTTCGGATTCGTTGTCTTCTTCTTCAGTCTCGCAATCTCCTTCGCTGGATTCACTGTCATCTTCTTCGTTTTCAGAGTCTCCTTGGCTGGATTCATTGGTTTCCTGTTCGGTTTCACAGTCTTGACCGAATTCACTGTCACCTTGTTCGGTTTCGCCGTCATCTTGGCTAGATTCAGTCTCTTCTTCTTCGGTTTCGTTGATTTCTTTGTAGAGATCACACTCGATTTTCACAAATTCAAATTCTTTGAAAACAGTAGCTAATTCAGAGTCCTCGTCACAGTCTTTACTCTCATGTTCATCTAGTGTTTCGTCGGTATCACCCTCATTTTGATTAGATTTGCGTTTTACGATCTTGCGTTCATACTTTTTGTGCTCGGGTTCACTTTCCGTTTGCTCCGATTCACGCACAATTTGATCGTCGTCATCTTGTTCTTCCTCGTTTGAACTTATTTCCGCAGATTCTGAACTTGACAACACTGTAGTGTAATATATCCAAGCATGATCAACAGTAACAAATCGATCTAGAAAATCGTCCGGATTACCGTTATAAAGCGTCAAATGTTTCTTCGCTACTGTTAATCGGGTAACTGCTTGCTCAGCTGACAGTATTTGTGGCACCCATCTCGAAAGCAATTTCTTGACTTGTAAAATATTTGTTAGAACATTATAAACTTTGTCTTCGGGCAGACCCATAATGATTCCAATAAGACGGCAACTTATTCGGCTGTCGAACAGTACGAGTTCCGTAATTCTATCTATTGTGTTTTCAAATCGAGTAAGCTGCCGTGCGGATGCATTTCGCTTTAATTGTTCTAGCTTTTTTCTCTTTCTGAAGAATGTCACCCATCTTTTTATAGTGCGGGTCGATGGTACCTTCGGTCCCAAAGTATTTTTCAACTCTTGTGTGATTTCGAAAGTCAGCATGTTCTTCTTGACGAGATATTTGATCACAGTTTTAATTTCACCTTTACCCAATTTTAACTCAGTCATTTGTTTATTTATTTTAGGAACTGTGTTCAGAACTGACTACACCGTATAAAATCGATTGATTTATATTCTAGGGTTAATTAATTTTAAATGCTGCGCATGTGCAAAGTCTGTCCCGTAATGGCGTGGGTGCGTCCCGCGGCAATTTTTGAACATTGAAGACCATTCTATCAAGTTAATTATAGCGCCATCTAGGTGACCTAGGTAATGCGTAAGGCTACCATATAAAGCCCAATAAAATCTGTATTCTGTTGCGTTACTGACTGACCGACAACGCACAGCCGAAACTATTGGGCGCCAGAATAAGAAGCTTTTTTTCTTTTTTAATTCCTTGGGGACATTGGGGTGCAATAAGGAGCGATTTCCCGAAATTCTCAAAAAATCCCGCAGACTCGACTCATCAAAGAAATCTATGATGATGAAGAAAGGTTCAGATGAAATAAAACACCGTAGTTAAATAAAAAACGTAATCATTTAATAAGTAATAATGTACAGTTTATTTCATTAGATTAAATGCAATAAGAGAATAGTACAATTTTACAGGCAATTTCCGCATCAACTATAAACTAATTTAATACTAAATTGGCGTTGCTTACGTATTAAAGTAAGTTTAGTTAGCCTCCTTGATTAGGTACTTTTTTTTAATTATTGCTTATTTTCAATTGGCGCCAAAATTAATGTCATATTATTTTTGGCGCCAAAAGATGAAAATTTTGTTTCAACTTATTCTCACAAAATGTTGTATTTTTTTATTTATAAAACTATTATATATTTACTTAAAGGTGCACGCCCTCACTCTCGAATGATTTTGACAATTTTGTTGTGCATTTTTAATTTATCTTACAAACAGCTAAAAATACGTCTTTACAATTAAGCTGGAATTCTCTTAATGCATTTAATCAATACATCTTATATCTAATACAATTAATAATAACACTCAATTCTAAGTAAATGTTCGTTACAAATTCTGTACACAATCCAAGTAGGTATTTAAAAACTAATTTTAGATTTGACGGTGGCTTTAGACTTCTCGAGTTCTTAATTCTAGATTTTAAAATTTCATGTCAACAAAAAAAAAATAGGTTTTGAGGCTACTTACTTCACATAGTACATAATTTTTTGGAAGACATTTCTTTTCTTCCTTTAAAACTTAATTAACCGTCACTTTTACACCATCATCATGATAACCAGTACTGAGAGATGTGGTATTACCGTATATGGGGCGAGTCTAGGGGAGAATATAGGACTCCAGCCTCAAGTTGTAGTCGAATCCCCGAAGAAGATAAGAGATGCATGCAATTACAATATATTCTTTATGTCTTTTTGAAGTTAAATCATTGGGTGTCTCCCAGTGGCGTAGGATGGGGGGATGGGAGCGGGGCAGTCCGCCCCGGGTGCCACCCATCCAAAAAAAGGGGTGACACCCAAAACTCAACTTTAAGAACAATGTACAAAAATATAAAACAACATAGGCACTAGCTCAGCACTACGAGAGTTAGCACGGAATTGTTAGGTATCGACTAAAAAAAGAAGTCATCCGCCAACTTCCGCCCCGGGTGCCACCCAAGCTAGCTATCCTCTCTATGTCATTGCTAGGATTGCTTTAAGACAATTTTGGCCGAGTCTTTAAATCGCTTAGCAATAGTCAGAATCGCTCATGTTTTAACAAAATACGGTAAGCTACGAAACTCATAACTACTCTAATGGTTATGTTCTAATACATAATTAGGAACCAACAAGATCAAAATCCATTAAAATTGGGCAACGAGAAAATATATAGAAAATTCACGCTTTTGAATTTCGGATAACTGTCAAGAGTTCTGGGTCAATTTGATCGGCGCTCTGTGGGTTAGAGCATGGTAGCTCTAACCCACAGAGCGTCGATCAAATTTACGTGAGCTAATATATCTAAATCCATGATAAGACCTTCGTCGGTGCAGCAATAGTATGAAAATCTAAATAAAATCTGTTAAGGTGGGGTTATATCCCAAGTGAAAATAAGTGTGACTGTGGCGTATCACCACCACAGACAATGAGCCACATACACACTTGACGAAGTACTACTTGGCATACCAAGCAAACCCTAATGAGATACGTGTTGTCGAGTCATCCTCCTAACGTTGTCCCAGTTGCAAACCGGGGTCCGCTTACAAGTCTTACTGGATTTGACTGAATATTAGCTTTTCTACGGAGCGACTGCCTGTCTGACCTCTGCAATCTAAAGGGATAGCGAAATTCTCCATAGTGATGGCTAAAAATATTATATTTAGTGTGGAAGAAAACTTTAAAAGTAGTTAACATAGATAGAAAATGGCTCAATGAACTCACAGATAGATATCAGCTGGTCAAGTGTTTGAAAAGTAAAATAATGAAGGCCTTGGAAATCTTTGGAGAAGTCATCAACATCAGTCCTGTATATAAACTGTCCCACTATTGGGCACGGGCCACTCCTCTCTATGAGAAGGGTAAGGACATAATCCACCACGCTCGCTGGTCAAGTGCGGCTTGGCAGAGTTCACATGTCTTTTGACATCATTACAAAGAAATTTTAGACATGCAGGTTTCCGCACCATGTTTTTCTTCGCCGTTTATCAAGCAATAATTAACTATTTAATGCGCTGTAAAAGTCAATGGTGCATCTTGGGTCTAAACCTGGGACATTCTGTGTAGCAGTCCTTTGGTCTCTCTTTTACGTTATCGCAATTATTTGGAGAATTTATGTACAGTCGATCAACTTCCCGCTAGACCACCATAAGGGCGAGAATCGCTGAGCAAGACATCGTCACTTCCAGTGCTACTTTACACACACATTGACACTCGTATTCAAAACCAGTTTCTAGTGTGCCTCGACTCTATGAACGTGCCACCGCCGACTTGTTTGATTGTACATGTAATGTCTATTATGATATGATTTCAGCAACAGACCATTTTCAAAGTATGTAGGTAGTACAAAAATAGTTTTGTTAAATTTCCTACAGTAACTATCTGCTGTGCATATTACGTACAGTGCTATTGTATAGAATTTGGTTTCAGATTTAAGTTTTGCATTATATTGAGATGTCGTAAAGTCATGGCATATTATGCAGGCATAGTAATGGCACCGCACCAACCAAGCTTGTCATTTGAATTTGAGCTTTATATCTTATGTAGTTCAACACATTTTATAACAGCAATATGAAATACAATTGGCGGGTTGACCGGTACCGCAACAAGCAAAGCCCCCTGCTGTAGTTGTGCCGGTACAGTATACCATAGCCCTAAGCCATGACCTGAACACGTCAATTTCTTAAAAAAATACCTGACATTTCGAACCATAAACAAAAATACAGATACATAATTATATTTTTAAAATAAGAATATTACAGTCATTCTCTTGTTCTTTCACTTCATACTTTATGTCCGGTTTGATTTTATACTCTATGGTTTGTATTTTATACTCTATGGGGGGGTCTCTCTTTTTGGGTTCTTTTGGTGATGGAGTTGATGCTACTTTAACTTGACTTGAGGTCTTAGGCGATGACGGTGATTTAATCTTGAATTGACCCATTTTAGTTTTCATTACAACCTTTTTCTTCACCGAGCTAGGTTTCTTTTCTTTCTCTTCTTTCTTTTTCAGAGTACTATCATTCACTTTTGTTGCAAAGTTTTGATCAACAAAGTGCTTATACGAATCGTTGAAAGATGGTGACTGGAGCAGCGGTCTTGCTAATGGGGTAACGGGCAAAGAATCCACAGATTTCTTATTTACCGGTTTGGCTGCTACTTTATTAGGTGATGAGTTGTTCAATTTCGAATTCTCATCGTTCTCAACAGTAGGTTTAAGTTTCTTTGCATCCTTTTTCACCGTCTCAGATTTACGTTTCCCCGGATAAGTCTTGACTTCAGCCAAAACATCAGTAATTTGCTCATCGGTCATAGTTTTACTAACCGCAGTGTGATCATCATGTTGTAAACTATTCAAAACGACTGTCATCTCTAAAGCCTTCCCGAGCAATGTATTAAGCACACCAATATCGACTTTAGCAGCACTAGCCGATATGCAATTCATAATGTTTTTAAACTGCTGGTACACACTATCATCTTTATTTGAAGTAGCAACACTGTCACCATCAGGGTTTTTTAAAAATGGATTGATTAAATACTTTTTGTATTTATCTGTTGGCATTTCTGGGCAGGTGTGGCCAAAATGTTCTTTGTAATGTATTACTTGGTAGCCGCTTTTGAATTCTGTAACGCATATAGAAGATGGGCATAGCAAGGTTTTTTCAGTCTTCAGTGTGGGCTGGTGAGAGCAATGATATGCGTGCTTGGTTATCTGCGCGTTTGCTGTTAGAGAAACGTAGTTGATTTTGATTGTGTTTTCTAGTTCTGACTTCCATATTGTGTATTCTGAAAATGTATAAAATGTTTTGTTAAAATTACATGTTACAGCTGACGTAAAAGGCGTCAAGGTCTAGTCCCAAACTAAGCAGAGCTTGCATTATGGGTACTAGACAATGGATAAGCATAAATATATATTTTATTTTTTGTTTTAGTAGACTATACACAGAGACTGCCTCCATGGTCCAGTGGATAGCACATGCAACTGCTGATCGGAAGTGCCGGTCAAAACTGTTACTGGGTATTTCCGAATACTCAGTAGCTGCCCGGAGTCTGGTGATGTGCCCGGTCACGGTAATAGGCTCGCCCCCTATTACGTGGGACCTAAAAATTCATGGCGAAATGTGGGTGTAATATTTACACTTCTGGCTACCCCTTCGGGGATACAGGCGTGAGACTATAAAAATAAATACACAGAAAAACCAGGGCAAGACAAATATGCATATACGCGCACACAAATTTTTGACTTGAGCGGGAAACGACTGCCGCGACCTCCGGCGTGGCAGTCGTTTAGACTCCCGCTACGCCACATTTAGAGTAAATCGTGACAGTAATGACGCGGGCACTTCACAAACATCATTCAATAAATGGACACAAAGCTCACCCAGACTTGAAACAACAATCTGTGGATCACACGAAATATGGTCTGGTGTGGGAATCGAACACTCAACACTCGGTCGGTGCAATGCTTAACGAGTTCGATAATTGCGAGTACAATAATGTCAGTCTTGAGAAAGGTAAGTTTAGCATCATCATCATCAGCTTTTAACAGTCCACTGCTGGACAAGGCCTTTCTGAAAGGAGTTATTGGCCTACTATACCACGCTGGCCAAACGGGTTGGTATAGGAATTGTATCAAGTTTTCCTTCTCTTACAGTACTGTTCTCTGCATATTATGGTCCCTCTGTCGGCTCCTACGACACCCATCGGATGATATGGGGTGGTGCTGGTGACATTCCGTATTCTTAACCCGTCACCACAATAAGTTTAGCAACACTGTCGTGATTTGGAATATTTCCAAAGATTAGGTAATGTGGCCAACACATCACATTAAATAATAGGGTATTACACCATTTTTTGAAAAGTGTCTCAAGATGATTCTATGACTTTAAGAAAGTAGTAGAAAAATTACAAAAAATATATTCCGTTGATAAGTAGTTTTTAAACAACTTTTAAATTTACATTTTAAAAGTTCGCGGTTTATCAGACAAAAACGTTGGAAGCCATCTTGCTTACGCAACATAATTAGTAAACAACGTATAATGCTTGCATTTTTGACAGTCACATGGTTTAGTTGTTTAAAATTCTACTAAGTTTATGACGTCATTTGACGTTAATGACATTCGTCATGGCGGCTGCCATTTTGCGTGATTAAATCACAGATACTAAAACGGAATTCTTTAAAATGGTTTTAAAATTCTATTTATTCATTTTATGAGCTGTAACTAATATATTCCGTATGTTTTCCGGTAATACTATCTTAAATATACGTTATTATATTTTTTTTTGACATGGGGTAAAATACCCTATTCACTTATTGTGTGACACAAGTCACATTAACACAGACAACCCTTAGGTTGAAGAAGCAACTATACATATTAACGGTGCAAGGACTCTTAATGTGTCAAATCGCTCCATATTTGGATTTCAGAGCCTTATGATTAGAATATGAACATGAAATTGCTGAATCAGTTTAAAATCTGAGAGAATAGTAGTGCAGTACTTTCGCACACGCCAAATTACCAGCCTTACTAAGGGACCCTTCACACTAGCGTTTGTCTAGCGTAGGCATTCGGTGAACGTACACGCAGATGCCGCGCTAGTGCAGCATTCAGTTTAGTGCAGAGAAAAAAAAACCGCTAAAATGTTACTGTGAAGGGCTCTAAATGTGCTGAACACTAATATAACAGCCTTGCGAAGTCAGGGCGAGTGGCAAGTAAGTACTAAATAACAATATACCAAGGCATGCAACCATACATTTAAAAGAATCTCTGAATATCGTAATATGAGAAGACATACTTTTTAAATATAACCAACTAGCAGTCGCCGGCCACTTTTACCGCCCAAGCAATCAACAAGAATCTTTTTCCCTTAAGGGGCCTACAAGAGCTAAACGCAAGTTTTATAATGCTTTAAAGTATATGATTCAATGCAGTTAGCACAATCAGAAAAATATATGATATTCTTCAGGATATAATCTAGTTAAGTACTGTGTTGAAAACATAATACAACTAACTTTATTCGATAGAAAAAAAGCACAAAGATACCTCTAAAAAAAATATTTTAACGAGTAAAAACCATATTAAAATACATATTATAATTATTCAACAAGCAACATACTAACGAAATACTGTTTTATTTTTTTAATCCGATCAATACATTTTCTGTAATTAATTTATTTTATGGTTTGTAAAGCGTTCTGAACGTCCCGTCGTCGTCGCGCTTCTCTTTCTTACGCATACAATCCGACAAGAACAGCGAAGTTAGCTCTTGTAGTCCCCTTAAGGGTGATATATAAAAATCCTTCCTTTGTAACATAGGCACCCTAATGTAATAAAAGGACCTTATTAACACACACACAATTTCAAGTCTCTAGCTTCTAGACTGCAATGATATTTCAGTCAGTACAAGACAGGTGTATTTAATTGATTTAAAAAATCCAACGTACCATCTTTAGTAGGAAAGAAGAAATACTCCGCTTCGTTTGCATGCAATCCTTTCACATGATGCTCAAACAGCACAAGATTATCAAACGTCTGCTGGCACGCCAGACACATGTAGAGCTCCGATATATGGTCCAGTATCTTCTGGCAGGAATGCTCTGCGTCTGGGTATATCCATTGGTTGCAGAATACACACTGCTCTGCGCGTATTGGTCTGATTAGAGCCGGTGAATTTACTGATCTGGAAATATAATGTGTATTATGTAAATAGAGGTCCTTTATCGTTTTAAAAAAGACAACTCCTGCAGTAGGACTCAATCCTGTGACACAATGAACACCCTCAATACAACAATATATGAATCACACAAAGTTTTATGTCATGTGAAAACCGAACCCACACCACTTGGCGCAATAACAAGCGAGGCTACTTAAACCGCTACACCACAATGCAAATCCAAATTAACATATCATGTTGTCGCAATTGTATCAGGGAACCTATTTGACAGAATAATTTTATTTTTTATTTTATTTATAGGCTCACGCCTATATCCCCTTTAGGGTAGGCAGAGGTGTTATTACACCTCTGCCAATAAATATTCTACACCCACATTCCATAATTAATTTTTACGTCCCACGTAATAGGGGGTGAGCCTATTGCCGTTACTGGGCACATCACCAGACTCCGTGCTGCTACTGAGAATTGGGAAAACCCAGTAGGTAACACTTTTGCCCGACCCGGGAATTGAACCCGGGACCTCCGATCAGCAGTCGCATACGCTATCCACTGGACCATGGAGGCAGTCAGACAGAATAAGAGAATAAATCATAATGTTGTGATATTTATTTTAATGCATAACAGCAGTAGTACGCCTGATAGTCATTTCATAGTAACAAAAAAATAAAATATTATAGAATCATTGTTGATTAGGTGGAAAAGTAAGTTTATCAAACCATGTACCTAGTATATTGACAGAGAGGAATAAAGTAAAATATTTGGCATAATGAACCAAAAGCAGATTCGAGGTGTGTGTTATAGAGATCAAATCACTCCTAAAAGTTCTCCTCTTCAAAAGACACATGACTTTTTAGTGTTTTCCTCAATAAAATCTTAGTTCAATAGGTCCAAACTACAAAATCCTGGACCAACCACAGACAGAAGAGAATTTTTTTTTCAACCCAGCAATTGATTGGCCTTAGAAAATAATGTTTAACTGAGTCAATATTAGTTTGCACCTTTTGTTTGTCAATATTGGTGTTATACACTCAAGAGGTTAAATAGTCAGTGACAAGTATACACCTCCAATGTGGAGTCTCCTCTGGTTTCCAACATGGAGTGTTACTGAGATAACCATCATCATCAGCCAATAACAGTCCACTGCTGGACTAGGCCTCTACTTTGAAAGGGGGAATGGGCCTACTATACCATACTGGCCAAACAGGTTGGTATAGGGTTTGTATCAAGTTTTCTTTCTCTTACAGTGCTATTCTCTGCATAATATGGTCCTTCTGTCGGCTCTTACGACACCCATAGGATGATATGGTGTGGTGACAATCCGTATTCTTAATCCATCACCACACAGACAACTGAGGCGATACAAGGATGATAATAACTGGAAGACGTCAATGTCCTATGACTACAACACGGACAAAAGACGTGTTGAAAGTATTATAACTACAAAAGTGGACCGATAGGGAGATTTTATCATGTTATAAGATGAAATGTATTATGTCTTAACTTTCAGCCCCTCTTCACAGAGGTAAGTAGGCCAAACATTAATAATTCTAAACTTATTTTATTACATACTAAAATGTGATGTTTACAATCAGGTTACTAGCTTGTAAAGACTAAGAAATACCTGGAGATATTCTTAAAATTCTGCATGAAGCATACAGGCCATTAACCGTCTAAATGCATCAGCGTACTACTTACACAAAGCTAAAAAGTAAATAAATATAGAAAATCCTTACACAGGCATATCATTTTCGTCAACGCAGTGATTTTTTTGTATGTGTCTGTACGCGGAGAAGTATACACTGAATACTTTCACACATTTAGGGCACTTGAATTGTATTTTCTTCGCTGCCGGAACTTTTTTCGCCGCCGAACCCTCAGTTTTGTTTACCACTTTTGGCGTTGGTGTCCGACTAGGTGTTTTCGAATCAGAACCGAGAGGGAGCCTCCTTAGAGACACCTTTTTGATTCTAGATTCCCTTTCTGGCTTGGTAGGCGCGGGTTTGCTAGGTTTATGCATAAACTTTCGATGAGATGTCAATGCTTGCGTATTTACGAATGACCGCCCGCAGATATCACACTTGCATGGTTGTCGTCTCAATTTCAACTTCTCAGGTGCTTTGGCGCCCATTTTACGGTCCACATTTGACTACAAATTAGCTTGTAATACAAATACGCAAAGATATTAATTTTGTCCTGGTATTCGCTTTAGAACGGATTTCACGTTAAATTCATATTGCGTTCCATACTATGATACTGGCTTATTATTGACACTTTAACATTTTGTGCTATCTGTACTGCTTACGTCATGCAAAGTCGTAGTTAGAGTGAAAGAGATAGGTGCGTTCGTAAGGGTAGAAAACTGTTTGAAATATTCGCAACGCGGTTCAAGTGACGCGCACTGACATTTACACGATACGTTTTAAAAAATTGCTTCGTTTAGAAATTGGATACCTCGACCAAGTCGCCTATTGAAAACTTTGAAAAGGTCTTGTTTTAGCGGCCATGTTTGTCTACTTTGAAACAACCGTTATCTCCGAACAGTGCAGGCGTGCAGCGTGCTTTATTTATTCAATCTTCCATGGAATACGTTATCGTTTTATTTTTACGCAGTGATAATATGCCTACATTTGAATGCTGAGACTGATTCTTAATCAGATGAACTCAGGCCAAGTAAAAAGACTGTTCTATGAATAATACATTGCACGTTTACACATGAATTATTATTATTATCTTTGATGTCTAATCCTTAATCGATTTTAGCCTCTCTGCAACCACGATCGGTGCAAAACTTTTGAAACGTTGGAAATATCTAGACATTAAATTTATACGATAAATAAGGTAATTTTACGCGATTAAGACCCACCAAAAGTATTTTGTATGATGTCTAATCCTTATCAACTAGGATTTCGCCTTGGCGTCCAGGGTCCGCTTGATAAGCAGTCAAACTTGATTTTACCGTTAGTAGGTACATTACATACCTATCGATGGATTTTACAGAATATTAGCTTTTCAACTGAAAAACTGCCGTGTGGCCTTTGCAACCCAAGGGAGTAACGATATGCCATGGTATAAACCACTGTCAGTATAGTCAGGGTAGGTACTGCTTCTATATAGCCGTTATAGTTTTAAGTAAGTATAACGACTGTTATAGATCTATATGACTGTCGGAACCGACGGCTTATCGTGCTCTCCGGTAGCGACGCGTGGCCGCCGCGGAGTACCTACAGCGCGTCATGTACAATTAAATAAGTCCGCGCTGGTACAGTTTCAAAAAAAATCCCTTGGCTCGCTCTTAGAGTCGAGGCACACTATTAGAAACTGGTTTTGAATACGAGTTTCAATGTGCGTGTAAAGTAGCACTGGAAGCGACGATCTCTTGCTGAGCCATTCTCGTCCTTAAGGTGATCGACCGTGAAGTTGTTCGACTGTTCATCGAAATCCTTACTAACGTCAAAGTGACTAACTTGTCGTGGCGCTGCGCTGTACTTACCTTTGGTGTACCTACATTTTATGTAAATATGCATTTAAATTAGTTACATTTTTCTTAAATATTATTATCTATGACTCTAACGTGGCCAAAAAAAAGTATGGAAATAAACATATTTGAGTTTGACTTTGTGTACTTACTATTTTTTTTTGGAGTACCACAGGGATGTATTTTAGGCCCTACGCTCTTTATCATTTTTGTATAAATGACCTTTTCAGGCTTTCTATGCTGAATTTGATAGTAACATCTACACATATGCGGACGATACGGCTCTGGTCATTTATGGTGAAATTGGGAACAAGAAAAAACATACACAGAAGCAGTTTTGAGAGTTAGTAGCTATGCTGTAAAAATATTTAGTATACCACCTTATGCTAATCCATTGTTGCATAGTGTACACTAACTTGGGTGGGACTTCATCATGTCAGCCTAGAGACGTCCACTGCTGGACATAGGCCACCACCAAGGTTCTCCACACAGACCGATTTTGAGCCACCCGCATCCAACCGATCAGAACAGATCGTCGGTCCACCTTGCGGGAGGCCTACCTCTGCTGCGTAATTCGGTACGCGGTCGCCACTCCAGAACCCGCCTGCCCCAATGGCCATCTTGCTGCCACTTCAGCCTGGCTATTCGGAGAACTATGTCAGTGACTTTGGTTCTCCTGCGGATCTCCTCATTTCTGATTGGGACAAAGAGTGGTCCTAGAAGTCCTAGGGGTATTTTTTTCAATTTGGATTCTAATTATTGTTGCTCTATACTTCTTAATTGAGGTACACTGTTCTACTCATATCATTGACTATATGTTGAAGAGTCTTCAACATGTAGTCAATTAAGGACGCGTTTACGCTTGTATCAAAAAACCACATATTTCCGGTACATTTTACGACAATTTTAGATAATAACTAATAAAACTAATGATTACGATAAATTGATTACTTTTTTATCTATAAATCAATTTGAAAATAAATAAAAAATATTTAATTAATATTAATGTAAAATCGTTTCGAAACGGCCTCTTAAATCAAAAATAGGCATATACTGCTATTTTTGGGTACAATTTTCTCTCTATTTTTACATTAATTTAGATTTTCAAAGATAGAATAGGGTAGTAAATATAGTCAACTCAAAAACAATTTGATTATTTTTTTTCAAAATATTGTAAATTGACTCAAAAAAAGCAAAAAATCATCTTACATTTTTCTTCTATTTTGCTCGCATACGTGTGTCTTAATATGTGGCAATAAGGTTCGTTTTATTTAGCCACTTTCTTGATTTATATATCCAAATTCTGCAATGAGATCTCAGTCTAGGGATGTCGGAAGTGAACAAAAATATCGATATATCGATTTATCGATATTTATAAAAATATCAATATCGGCGTCGATATCTACAGGAAAAAATATCGATACATCGATATATCGGTAAATTTTTAAAACAATTGGCTGTTTTATAATAATAATAATAAATTAGTAAGTATTTAGTTTAGGCCTAGTCAATAATATTAAAAGGTATTTTTTATAAATAAAATCTTCGGACGCGGCTATAACCACGTGAATTATAGATACATCTAAACCTTCCTTTAATATATACTGTGATTCCTGTAGATTCCTGTAATAAGTAATAGTGGCAAACCGTGAAATAATCCGTGTGGTAATCAAAGTTCATCGCGCTCATACAGACAGACAATAAGGAAAGAGAAAATATGTATGTACTTGCCTTTGCCTCAGGCTCAGTTACTTTATTTTATAAAATGGATAGATAGCTATTTGTCACAGACAACTAGCTTAATCAGCCGCTCAGTTAAAAACCTAGACACAATAAAACGGCGCCGTTCGACTAGCGGCCATGCAATTTGTTGAATTTAGCCATGCAATCAACAGTACAGTTTTTACAAACAATACAGTATTTTTTTTGCCTTCTTATTATATTTAGGGTTTTGGATTTTAGCGACTTCAGTTACATGGATAAAAAATATATCGTTTTTATACAATTTTCGATATTGCAAATTTTGTATCGATTTATCGATATATCGAATTAAAATATATCGCCAAAAAATATCGATATATTGAATTGAAAATATCGATACATCGATATATCGATACTTTTTCAACAAGCCTATCTCAGTCTGCGCTTGAGCGCCGTCGGGAGTGGACTCTATGTCGCTTGTCGCTGCAGCCCGAAGACGAAAAAAGCAATATACGAATACAAAATATTCGCTAAAATCAATTTGATACTTCTCGTATTCTGTGCGAATTACGTACAAGCAGAGACGAGCTACATAGAATATTATTACTTTATTTTCTCCGTTATGTTGAGTCAGGATATATTTCGGTATTTAGATATTATTTTGTTTCTTGCGTTGAAATCTGGTAAGATTATCTGGACTGATGGTATACCATCCCGTTCAAGTGTTGCGACTGGAACTCATAAAAGAGTAGACCTAGTTATGCCAGGTTGGGGCTCATTTTATTTGTTTTGGTGAGACCCTATCACTGGTACTAGTGAAGTAACCTTCCAAGGTTATTCGATGAGTCGTGCTGGTACTCATATGTGAGTAGAGCTAGGCATGCCGAGTTTGGGCTTATTTTGTTTGTACATAAGAGACCCTACCACTGGAACTTATGAAGTAACCTTCCAGGGTTATTCAATGACTCTTGCTGGTACTCATGTGTGAGTAGAGCTAGGCATGCCGAGTTTGGGCTCATTTTGTTTGTACATAAGAGACCCTACCACTGCATTTTATGAAGTAACCTTCCAGGGTTATTCAATGACTCTTATTGGTACTCATATGTCAGTACAGCTAGGCATGCCGAGTTTGGGTTCATTTTGTTTGTACATAAGTGACCCTACCACTGGAACTTATGAAGTAACCTTCCAGGGTTATTCGATGACTCTTGCTGGTACTCATATGTGAGTAGAGTTAGGCATGCCGAGTTTGGGCTCATTTTGTTTGTACATAAGAGACCCTACCACTGGAACTTATGAAGTAACCTTCCAGGGTTATTCAATGACTCTTGCTGGTACTCATGTGTGAGTAGAGCTAGGCATGCCGAGTTTGGGCTCATTTTGTTTGTACATAAGAGACCCTACCACTGGAACTTATGAGGTAACCTTTCAGGGTTATTCAATGACTCTTGCTGGTACTCATGTGTGAGTAGAGCTAGGCATGCCGAGTTTGGGCTCATTTTGTTTATACATAAGAGACCCTACCACTGGAACTTATGAAGTAACCTTCCATGGTCATTCAATGACTCTTGCTGGTACTCATGTGTGAGTAGAGCTAGGCATACCGAGTTTGGGCTCATTTTGTTTGTACATAAGAGACCCTACCACTGCATTTTATGATGTAACCTTCCAGGGTTATTCAATGACTCTTACTGGTACTCATATGTCAGTACAGCTAGGCATGCCGAGTTTGGGTTCATTTTGTTTGTACATAAGAGACCCTACCACTGGAACTTATGAGGTAACCTTCCAGGGTTATTTAATGACTCTTGCTGGTACTCATGTGTGAGTAGAGCTAGGCATGCCGAGTTTGGGCTCATTTTGTTTGTACATAAGAGACCCTACCACTGGAACTTATGAAGTAACCTTCCATGGTCATTCAATGACTCTTGCTGGTACTCATGTGTCAGTAGAGCTAGGCATGCCAAGTTTGGGTTCATTTTGTTTGTACATAAGAGACCCTACCACTGGAACTTATGAGGTAACCTTCCAGGGTTATTTAATGACTCTTGCTGGTACTCATGTGTGAGTAGAGCTAGGCATGCCGAGTTTGGGCTCATTTTGTTTGTACATAAGAGACCCTACCACTGAAACTTATGAAGTAACCTTCCAGGGTTATTCGATGACTCTTGCTGGTACTCATATGTGAGTAGAGCTAGGCATGCCGAGTTTGGGCTCATTTTGTTTGTACATAAGAGACCTTACCACTGGAACTTATGAAGTAACCTTTCAGGTTTGTCAGGTTTATTCGAAGACTCTTAGTGGTACTCATATGTGAGTAGAGCTAGGTATGTTCCAGTGGTAGGGTCTCTGATGTTCATACAAAATGAGCCCAAACTCGGTATACCTAGCTCTACTCACATATGAGTACCAGCAAGAGTGATCGAATAACCCTGGAAGGTTACTTCATAAGTTTCAGTGGTTGGGTCTCTTATGTACAAACAAAATGAGCCCAAACTCGGCATGCCGAGCTCTACTCACATATAAGAACCAGCAATAGTCATCGAATAACCCTGGAAGGTTACTTCATAAGTTCCAGTGGTAGGGTCTCTTATGTACAAACAAAATGAGCCCAAACTCGGCATGCCTAGCTTTACTTCCATATGAGTACCAGCAAGAGTCATCGAATAACCCTGGAAGGTTACTTCATAAGTTCCAGTGGTAGGGTCACTTATGTACAAACAAAATGAGCCCAAACTCGGCATGCCTAGCTCTACTCACATATGAGTACCAGCAAGAGTCATCGAATAACCCTGGAAGGTTACTTCATAAGTTCCAGTGGTAGGGTCACTTATGTACAAACAAAATGAGCCCAAACTCGGCATGCCTAGCTCTACTCACATATGAGAACCAGCAAGAGTCATCGAATAACCCTGGAAGGTTACTTCATAAGTTTCAGTGGTTGGGTCTCTTATGTACAAACAAAATGAGCCCAAACTCGGCATGCCGAGCTCTACTCACATATAAGAACCAGCAAAAGTCATCGAATAACCCTGGAAGGTTACTTCATAAGTTTCAGTGGTAGGGTATCTCATGTACAAACAAAATGAGCCCAAACTCGGCATGCCGAGCTCTACTCACATATGAGTACCAGCAAGTGTCATCTAATAACCCTGGAAGTTTACTTCATAAGTTTCAGTGGTAGGGTCTCTTATGTACCTATAAACAAAATTAGCCCAAACTCGGCATGCCTAGCTCTCTACTCACATATGAGTACCAGCAAGAGTCATTGAATAACCCTGGAAGGTTACTTCATAAGTTGCAGTGGTTGGGTCTCTTATGTACAAACAAAATGAGCCCAAACTCGGCATGCCTAGCTCTACTCACATATAAGAACCAGCAAGAGTCATCGAATAACCCTGGAAGGTTACTTCATAAGTTCCAGTGGTAGGGTCTTTTATGTACAAACAAAATGAGCCCAAACTCGGCATGCCTAGCTCTACTCACATAAGAGTACCAGTAAGACTCATCGAATAACCTTGGAAGGTTACTTCACTAGTACCAGTGGTAGGGTCTCACTAAAACAAATAAAATGAGCCCCAACCTGGCATAACTAGGTCTACTCTTTTATGAGTTCCAGTCGCAACACTTGAATGGGATGGTATACCATCAGTCCACATAATCTTACCAGATTTCAACGCAAGAAACAAAATAATATCTAAATACCGAAATATATCCTGAATCAACATAATGGAAAAAATAAAGTAATAATGTCCATTTAGGTATATAAAAATAAGAAACTTATTTGTACGTAATTTGCACAGCCAGGCCTATAACACATAGATACATATCACAAAAAATTCTAAGTCTCAAAGTTATTTAGTTGAACTACATTTCCGCAAATTACCGTACGTAGTACGTACTGTTGCCGCCGTGTCGCTGTAGTGATGCGATTTTGTACCTACTAATTTTGTAAACGCGTCCTTAAAAGTTAGGGTTTATGGAAATATGGCAATCTCGCCTTTGGAAAGGTGTTGCCAATGTAACTTTATTAAAACTATGTACACTAAAGTTTAATGTTGTAGAAATTAAAATGAAATAATTATATTTACAACAAAGTATATTTGTTAGTACAATCTGTGTTACAATACATTTTTTAAATAGCAGTATGGTACATGAAAGTATATAACATTGACGGATTGATAATACATCCAGGATTGGTTTTACTGTCTCACTTTACACTGTCCACACTCCCTCTGGAAGGTGGACAGTGGAAAGTGAGAGAGACTTGGAGACTGGACTTTGAGTCATTTTTTAATAAAATAATATTCCAAGCTATTTAAAAGACATCCCTTGCATTGCAGCCACTGCCAAATCTAACTATCATTAGAAAAATGTCCCCATGTACATAATTATGTATGATTTAAAAACAATATTGGTGCCCAACATGGACTATGCCTCTTAAACAGTTTATTATTCATAAAATATATTTGATATGTCTTAGTTTATTTTAAGAATATATATCTGTATAATATGTATATTGTTATGAAATAAAAATATTTCAGAGATATATAGCAGACAGTAAAAAATGTTTTTAATTACAAAACAGATTATTTATTTTTATGTACACAGTACACACACACCTTTATTAAAAGTGCTATGTTAATAGGTTTTCCTATAGATCTATTATTTTCTGTTTGCTAACTCATAATTAATTCATCTGCTGCTTGCACTCCCCAGAGTTTAATTTCATCTTCACTAGCTGATATAAAGCTATTGTCAGTTGGATGATGACTTATAGACACAACAGCCTTATTTCTACAATGTACTAATTTTTGAGAACATGTCGCACTAATCAAATCATAATAAAATATATCTCCAGTAGCAGAGCCAGAGATAATATGACTATCTTTTTCATTAACAGCATTCTCTAATAAATAATCTTTGCTTTCATGTCCAGTAAACGTGTTTAAGATTTCTCCGGAATCCTTGTCAAATAATTTTATAGTACTGTCCGCACAACTTAAAATGTAACATTGTCCATCTCTAGTTAGGCTTCCAAATGTAACAATATGACCTATATAGTCAGAAACCATCTTGCCCATCCTAATATCATACAATCTAACATGGCAATCAACTGATGTAGTCAAAACTTCATGGTCAGTCACTTGGATGGATGTGATTGTGTCTTTTGCATCTTTTAAAACTTGCACAGGCTCTTGTCTACGGCTGATAACGTCCCAAAAAGCGACTGTGTTGTCTATAGAACCGGAAACTGCCATGGTTGACTCTTCGTTGAACTTTAAACATGTTACTGAACTAGCGTGGCCTCTGTATCGTCTAATCGGCTGCCCTGTGGTTACATCCCACAAAATCACGGATTTATCAGCACTGCCGGAAATAATATGACTGCTATCGCATGATCCCGCAGCGTCTAGTACTTCGTTGGCGTGTCCTCCATAAGTTTTTAGCAAAAGTTGTCGGTGTGGATTCCATAGCTTTATTTTCTTGTCTGCTCCGCAAGTAAGGCAGTAAGCACCGTCTACGTTGAACCGGACTGCCCTTACGACTTGCTGTTTGCACTTTATTGTAGCAATCGTTGTTAATTCGGTCATATTTCAATTATTGTCATTTATATCTACAGAACAGAAGTAAGCAAACAATATTTTTCATAGCTTTGTGACATTTCATAATTGTCACTGTCATTAAGAGTTAAGACAAAAAGTTTCCGAACTGAATACAATTTTATTAAAGTTGACAAGCAAATCGCAAAAGATTTTCGTATGAGAAAAAGGTTTAAGTAAATATAATACATGCATACTAATAATATAATATTATATGTTAAATGTATAAGAATAACAACTATATAAATAAGTATGCTCGTAGACGTGAGTACATGATGATTGATGTTAAGCCATCTACAAACAACAACAAGAACTACTTCATCACTATGATACTAGGTAACATGAATTTTCCTGGGTAGCAACTACTAGCGCCATCTCTACAAATTTCCACGCACCAATCCGCCATTGTTTACCGCATAGCCGGTCAGCTGTATAAAATTAATATATGTAGGCAATGCCGCTTCTGCTTACATTGACATACTGCCTTAGTTCAGAACAGTTATATACTTTATATACTTATGTGTACGCAACACGCCCACCTTTTCAATGGCTGCGGCAAAACGTGGATGAAACACATTGTTCTATGAGTACGTATTTATGTAGGTACCAACACATTTCTATTGAATATTTTCGATTGTATAAGATGCATAGTTGTAGAACAGCCTTTAATTGACCTAGTTAAGGCTTGTAAGTAGGTTCGTGTTACGTAAAAGACGATTACGAACTGTGTCAACTACATGGGATTCTAGAATGTGTTTGCAAACTACACTGAGGAAATATTATGTTTCGTTTTATTTTTCAGTTCAATTCAGGATACAATTCAGTATTGACTGACAAATGTTATGCCTCTTTCATAAAATAGAGATGAATACCAATTTACATAATTATAAGTAGGTAAGATAAGATAGCTTACTTAGGTAGATCGATTGCTAAGTAGGTATAATTTCGTACGTACTAGTAGGTACGTAGGTACCTACCATAGATTATACAGATATACTAGTATTACCTACGTAACTCACCAGTTTAACATAGCTAATTAGCTACGCTAAAATTTATGAGAAATGCGTTTTTTATGATTGCATGAATGGCGTAGTGGTGTAAGCGGCCACCTCGCAATTCAGTACTGCGCCGAGTGTTGTGGTTTCGATGCCTACACGAGACACCATATTTTCGTGTGACCCATTAAGTATCGCTTGTTAATGGGTGAAGGAAAACATCGTGGGGAAACCTGCATGTCTCCATAATATTCTCGAAAGACATGTGAAGTCTGCCAACCCGCACTTGGCCAGCGTGGTGGACTATGGCCTTTATGGCCTTATCCTTCTCATATTGAGAAGAGGCCCGTGCCCAGCAGTGAGACAGTATAAAGGGATGATGATGATGATAAGTTATTGTTTTGAATTTAGTTGTTCTTTGTGTCCATTGAACGTTTGTAAAGTATCTTTGGACACAGGATTTATCCTCAGTGCGAGAGGTATGGACAAAAAAAGAAAGAAACTTAACTTTTTTTACCATCGAATGAAAATAATGTAATTATTGCGAAGTTGATAACGCTATGCCACTTATAATATACCTACATAATTATTTATATGTAGCCTTATACATTATTATAGTTACGTATTATATGTAACTATAATATTTTAGCTACTTATCTTAATATATAAAATCCTTGCGTTACTGACTGACTGACAGACACGCTACAGCCGAAACTATTGGGCGCAGGAAGCTGAAATTTGGCATGTATGTTCCTTGGGGACCGTAGGGGTGCACTAAGAAGGGATTTCCCGAAATTCCCACGGCATCGGCCAAACGGGTAAATTTAAAAAAAATGCAGGCGTAGCTGCTGGCGTCCTCTAGTACAAGAATAAACAGAAAAATCATCATCATCCTCCAAGCGTTATCCCAGTTATAGCCCAGGGACCGCTTTCTAGTCTAACCGGATTTGACTGAATAGGTATTAGCTTTTCCACAGAGCGACCGCCTGCCTGACCTCGGCAAACCAAAGGGATAGCTATATTTCATACATAAACAGAAAAATATTGGAACATAAATTGTTCGAAATTTTGAGCAAAATGTAGAGTCCTAGTATATATATCTGTATAATCTATGGTAGAGTCTATCTTGTAGAGCCATCTATTGTACCTACCATAATGTGTACATATTTGAGGCGTCCGGGTTTAAAAGCATACTTAATGCATTAGGTATGTCTTTTATAAAAACTAGCAGTCACGCGCGGCTTTGACTACCCTAAACATTCAACCTTTATTTTACTGTCATAAAGGTGGAATATTAATAATCTATGTCATAACTCATAAAATAACCCACAGTCCAAGTGCCTACGTTGAACATATTTTATTATGTGGAACACGCTGTGAAAATTTGTGCTTCAAGTTCTTCAAGTTTGGGACAACTGTGATGATATTTCAGTAAGGACAAGTAATTTTAAATATGAGAAGATGAAGAATGGGTAGGTACAGTAATGCTATTCCGAAACTGAAATGATTAAATATTTTTTTTAAGTAAGTTAAAGCACTATCGTCAGTTAAGCGGGCAGTTTTTATTAGAGTTTGAGCAAAACTGTGAACAGTTTTGCTCAAACTCCAATGAAAAAATTAACTAGACTTAAAACTACCAATTAATAAAAAATTCTGGGCCCAGGTAGTACCTTCGCTGACATAACTGCAGATAGTTCAGAAACGGGTCAGTGTATGCCGCATGCAGTGAACATAATGCGGACTGTGTATACTCTGTGCTGAAATGGCGCGAAAACGTGAACCACAGATTATTTCGGTTATTTTGTTTATTGCTTTTTATTCCATGTTTAATTTTGTTTTAAGTTAAAATTAGGTAGAAATGGGCGGAGCTTTACGTGTTGGTCTTGTTTTTGTGGCGAATGATCTGGGCTCGATTCCTTTAAAGGATAGAAATTCGGTTAGGTACATTTTGTGTCTGTTTTGTTTTCACAGAGCTAAAAATATTCTAGGACAACACCCCCACGGTCAGTTGATGCTAAATTAAGCAAAGCCTGTACTGTAATCGTATCCGATAAATACTTAAGTACCTAAATTTTCGTAAGCACATTACAATAAATTACACCAAGACATCGAACAATTAATCACGCTCATCAACAATTTAATACGCACTTAACTCCGAAAAGTCAGTGGTGCGCGCCGTGGATTCGAATCCGATACCCTCTGCATTGCAGTCCGTTGGTATCTCCACTAGGCTATCGCTGCCTGTAAATCAAGTCTCGTTATAAGCGTTCTAATGTAAGTGCCACCCGTGGTTACCCATCCAAAAGGCGACTTATGCAAGCGATGCTTAACTTTACCGTCTTTATTTAGCTTTTCAGCGCATTAGCGATAAAATCCTGAACAGAAGAGCATGTATGAGGAATCTGATGAGAGTGAATGAAGCAAGAGAGATATGTCAGGATCGTTGCAAATGGCGTCCCGTAGTCTCTGCCTACCCCTCCGGCAAACAGGCGTGAGTCTATGTATGTGTATGTATAACAAAATCCGCAAGAAAAATCTTAGCGGCAAATTCTTTAGGACGCCTAATACTTAGGTAGATGCTTAATGCTCCAGATGGCAGTTTGCCAGTTTGTATACCTACCTAGTATTGCGGTTCTGTGCTTAGGGAGGCCAATGCAGTGTCAGCGTCAGCGTTTTGCTACTTTTATATTTAGCTGTGTTTTTCTTTTCGTGCCCTATATATCTGTTTGATGCAGTTTTTTGATGGGAACTTTTGTGAATGTTGTGAAAAGAAGGGTAAGTACTTCTCTCATCATCTAAATACTTTTAGAATAGGATTTTTTTATTTTGTTTGGTGCGGATTTTTGAAGTGTTTGTGTGTGTTTTTTTATGATAATAGGCAGCAAACGAGCAGATGGATCGCCTGATGGTAAGCAATTACCGCCGCCCATTGACACAAGCAATACCACAGGAGTCACAAGTGCGTTGCCGCCCTTTGGGGTTGGGAAAAGGGATAGGATGAGGAGTGGGATGAGGGAGAAGGAATAGGGGATAGGGCCTCCGACACTCTCAATCACCGAATAAAACGCAACAGTTTAAGTACTGTTACTTGACGTCGATTTTCTGTGAGAGGGTAGTACTTCCCCAGTCAGGCCGGCACATTCATGCTGAAGTCAGCAAGGCTCTACTACCTTGGCAATTGTGTTGTGACGTCTAACGCTAAGGAATGGTATCTAAATACTCTTACAATAAGGTAATCATGATAGCTTTAGCATTATCCCGGTTGCATATAAAACTTTCTGTTTGTTAGGGGCAAGTCCGTGGTCCAGTGGATAGCGAATGCGGCTGCATCGGAGGTCCCGGGTTTGATCCCTGGGGCAAAAGTGTTACTGGGTTTTTCTGAAGTCTCAGTAGCAGCACGGAGTCTGGTGATGTGCCCGGTACGGCAATAGGCTCGCCCCCTATTACGTGGGACCTAAAAATTCATGGCGAAATGTGGGTGTAATACCTATTACGCCTCTGCCTATCCCTTCGGGGATACAGGCGAGAGTCTATAAAAAAAATTGGACGTGGTGTGATCCGCTTTCTAGTCTCATCAGATTTTATAGAATATTTTGTATCGCCTATGCGTATAATATTCCAATACGAAACGATTCAAGGGAACAGTGAGGTCCACACTTTTTGTAATCAATAAACTATTATTTTGAATCTGGGCGTACTCTAACCGTAAGACGATCCATTAACTCGTTTGCCGTCTTAAAGTACTTAAATAAAAAATGTCCCTCTTGATAAATTTGGAAATTTAGTCAGATTCGACGATCCGGTGGCGTAACGGGAGTGTCAACGACTGCCACGCCAAAGGTCGCGGGTTTGATTCCCGCTCAAGTCAAACATTTGTGAGCATGAACATGGATGTTTGTCTTGGTCTGGTTGTTTTTATGTATAATATGTATGTATTTACAAAAAAAAGTATATATGTATGTTTATCCACTGTCTAGTAGGTACCCATAGTTCAAGCTCTGCTTAGTTTGGGACTAGATGGTGATGTGTGAATTTGGTAGAATATTATATTATTTTCCTTTATTTCAGTCCATTTCTGTTGCTTTTATAAATACCGTCCTTAAGGTAATCCTACTCCTCCACCTAGTCCAAGGGTTATATTGGATATATCCAAGACTTAGGTAGACTGTGATATCACTCTGCCTCCGAGGCAAGATTTCACAGAATATTAGCTTATCCATAGAACTAGACTTGCACAATACAAACTGCTAGCGATATTCCATGGCTTAGAACAGAGAGTTAGTCCGGTTCCTTAGAAAGAATGATTGTTAATTCAAAGATACCGAGTTCTTATAACGACAGTTAAAGATCTTTATGAGAATCGTGATTGATGACTTAACGTGCTCTCCGAGGCACAGGGCAAGCGATAATTAGAATTTACGGATATAGCTCCGAATATCCAGGCTGAAGTGGCAATGGGCATGACACATGTATCCAGGGCCGAACCGTCCCTATGTGCAAAGTGCGCGGCGCACCAGGCGCCAGGGTGACAGGGGCGCCGCGCGCCGAGATATGCGTTCATTATAACACTTATTTGCGGAAAAGGATGACAAAAAAGGCGCTTCACAGATTTCGCACACAGGCGCAGGGGCGGTAGCGTTGGCAGCGCCCCGAGTGCCCATCCAAAGAGAGTTAGCCCGGAATTGTTAGGTATCGACTAAAAAAAAAAAGGTTATCCGCCAACTTCCGGGTGCCACCCAACAGGCGCTTCATGGATTTCGCACACAGGCGCTGGATTGGGTCGGAACGGCCCTGCATGTATCTCCACTAGGCTATCACTATCTCCTTAAGGTTTGTAAAGTGAACAGAAACCATCTTATTTATTTATAGTCTCACGCTTGTATCCCCGAAGGGGTAGGCAGAGGTGTAATTATGACACCCACATTTCGCCATGAATTTTTTGGTCCCACGTAATAGGGGGCGAGCCTATTGCCGTTACCGGGCATATCACCGGATTCCAGGCTGCTACTGAGTATTCGGAAAAACCCATTAACACTTCTGCCCGACCCGGGAATCGAACCCGGGACCTCCGATCAGCAGTCGCATATGCTTTCCACTGGACCTCCGTGGTCCAGCAGTGGCAGCGTGGCAGTCATGAACAGAAACCATGTTAAATCCTTAAACGTTTGAATGTAAAATTAAAAGCTTTACGGGACACTAATTAATTATTACTGACTGCCTCCGTGGTCCAGTGGATAGTGTAGGCATCTGTTGATCAGGAGGTGCTGGGTTCGATTCCCGGGGCGCCAAATGAGTTACTGGGTATATCCGAATTCTCGATAGCAGCACGGAGTCAGGCAAAGTGTCCGGTGACGGCCATAGGCTCGCCCCCTATTACATGGGACCTACAAAATGATTACATGGCGAAATGTGAGTGTAATATTATACATCTGCTTGACCCTTCGGGGATATAGGTGTGAGTCTTTAAAAAAAGCGATATATATATTTTCTGAATAATGTGAACGTGTGTTCGTTTTTCCTTGTTTCACGTCGCAACTAAGCGATATTATGTTAAGACTGCGTGCGAAGATATTTGGAAGGCTGGAGAAAGACTTAAGCTACATTACCTATAATTATTATACCGTGATAACCATCACACATGCAAGAGGAGCCGCGGGTAGAGCATAGTTTCATCATCATCATCAGCCTTTAACAGTCCACTGCTGGACTAGGCCTCTCCTTTGAACGGAGGAATTGGCCTACTATACCACGCTGGCCAAACAGGTTGGTATCTTAGAGTTTGTATCAAGTTTTCCTTCTCTTACAGTGCTGTTCTCTGCATAATATGCTCCCTCTGTCGGCTCTTACGACACCCAAGTGATGACATGGGGTGGTGACATTACGTATTCTTAATCCGTCGCCACACGGATTAGAGCATAGTTTATGATACGAAAATATTTATTTTTTCAGAGTTTGTAATTGCGAACTCTATTACGCGTGAACATAAAAAAGAAAATATACCAAATAAATATATACAAAAGCAGCGATAGGCCAGTGGTGTACGTAACGGACTACCGAGACGATGGTCCCGGGTTCGATCCCCAGGTACCCCGGGCACACACCTCTAACTTTTCGACGTTTTATGTGCATTTAAAAATGTTAATTATCGCTCGCTTAATAATGTGCCCGGTAGACCGCAATACGCTTGCCACCTATTACATTCGGACTGAAACATAAGTGGCGAAGTGTGGGTGTGTAATACACCTCTGCCTACCCCTTCGAGGTACATTACACTTTAAGGCGTGAAGTTATGTTTTATGTTAAACAACATTATTAAGGATCTCTTCCGTCCGGGTTTAAAAATGTAAAATCCACACGGTGTTCACATAAATCATTGTCGATCCGCATTGCAGGCCTCGTGTTCGGCCTTTATGGTGGCGACCTCCTCGCTGTCAAAGTTTATAAGAGCCGTGGGAAATGCGCGGGAATAATATAGTTGCTAACTTCTTTAGCTGAAGATTGGGTAGGTACTTTGATGGAGGGCGAAAATATTTTAAATTGGGCGCGTTTTCTTTCGTTTTGGGTATAGTATTATCTTAAAAGGTAAAATAGTAGGTCCTCCTTTCGAGATAAGTATTCCTGTTTGACACAACTGGGGCAACGTAGGATTTTTCCTTATCCGCCCACAGTAACGGGGGCAAATGGGAATTATAAATGCCTTTCTATATCCAATTTCTAAAATGTTATTCTGAATATCTATCTGATTGATGTTTTTCTGAAATATCTTAATTCTTAGCTACCGGGTGTCACCCCAAAAAGTGGGAACGATATAGCTCAAAGAATCGGGTTGTTTCCAACTAGTCAAATCAAGCACTTTTAATGAAATGTCAAAAACGACCTTTGCTACGGCGTTTGTGTGAAATAAGACATAGAGACGTCATAGATTTTTGCTGTCAAATAGAATACTTATTATCAGTAAGCTTTCGATTAAAAATGTTAAATAAAGTTTTAACATTAATTAATGAATGAAACTACCATTATTTTGACATATTTCATTAGATAAAAATACTTGTATAATTTATTTCACTAGCTGGAAACTTCCCTATTAGCAAGCTGAAGTGGCAGTGAGTCGGTCACATTTGACGCAGAACTGATAACCGTTGGAGTAGTGGTGTTCTAGAGTGTAGATTCCTCCTTAGCAAACGTAATGTAGGACTCCCTCCGGCCGGTTGGACACGAAAATCTGAAAATCGGTTTCAGTGGCGTGCCATTGGAGAGGTCTATGTCCACCTGTGGACTCTGGCAGGTTAATGATGGTCACCCTAAAAATTAGCATATCCTGTACTGACCACTATTACACTGCGCTTGACGCAGAAGGCACTAGGAGGTCTTATTATTTTGAACTTTATTCATTACTAGATGATGCCCGACGTTACACCCGCGTTATTTAAGGCTACTGCTCCGCTTCCGTGGCTCATAGCGTGATGTTATATAACCTTCCTCGATAAATGACCTATCTAACATTGAAAGAATTTATCAAATCGGACCGGTAGTTCCTGAGATTAGCGCGTTCAACCAAACAAACAAACTCTTTAGCTTTATATATTGGCAGTGTAGAGTCGTATTTTATTTTTACTCGACCTAAGAATCTCTTGTTTCATTTCCTTCAATCAGCACTTATATAATGTGAGTGACGTCGTTACGCAAAATGAATCATCTTGTACGTCTATATAATTAAACGGTACCTACATACAATGTTTATAAATTCGCAGCGACGCGCGACGTCATAATCGTCAGAGAAGTTTTACGTCAAAAGTTATGTAGTAATACGATAGCCGAGTCAAAGAGCTCAGATATTTACATAGAGGCGCATTTCCTATGGGCACTCTGAAGACAAACTTTTGACACAAATCGCCGCTTGGCGGCGTGGCAGTCGCGCTGTGACAGCTGTCTCTACGAGAGCAAGGGAGACGGAGAACGACGCCAACGCCGCCAACGACGTCAACTACGAACTAAACTGGAGACAGTCCCCACTTGGAATCGAAACACGAAATCCTTAAGAACTGCGCTTCTATGTAAATCTGTATTCATTGGTGGAGATACCAACAGAGTGCACTGCAGAGGAATCGGGTTTAATTCCACGGCGCGCACCACTGACTTTTTGGAGTTATGTACTTTCGTACGTTATATAAGCCGTTAGTCCTGGCTGTCATGAAGATCATTGACAGTCGTTATAAGAAGGCAGTATACCTCTCATACCTCTGAATAAACTGACACTAGTCTAAACCATGGCATGTCACTATCCCTTGCTTGGGTTGCGGTGTTGCGGAGGTCAGTCGTTCTGTGATAAAGCTAATATTCAGTCCAATCCGGTTAGACTAGTAAGTGGACCCCGGATTGCAACTGACATAACGTCAGGAAGATGATGAGAAATATTTCTTTTGCACTTTTAGGTCAGCAATTATTTGTCAGTTTTATAAGAATTATTCAAGTTTCAATGAATATGAATAACACTGGGGGAGTCATTTAGTGAATTGCCTTCATAGTAAAAAAAGGATAGGAAAGGGAGCGAGATGAGGGAGAAGAAAAAGGACAAAAGGAGATGGAGCCTTCGGTTCTCTCATAGACCAGTCGAAACGCAACATTATACTTACAGTAGAGGATGCCCACGGCTACGCCCGTAATATTTTATTAATTTACCCGTTTTACCCGATCCCGTGGGTATTTCGGAAAATCCCTTCTTAGTGCACCCCTACGGTCCCCAAGGAAAATACATGCAAAATTTCAGCTTTTTGTGCCCAATCGCTTTTGCTGTAGCTTGTCTGTCAGTCAGTCAGTAACGCAAGGCTTTTATATATAAAGAAGATAGTGTTATTCGTAGTTTACGTCGATATTCTGTGAGAGGGTAGTACTTCCCCGGTTGAGCCGGCACCAAAGAGCTCAGATATTTACATAGAGGCGCATTTCCTATGGGCTAGAAGAAGACAAACTTTCTGTGACACAAATTGTTGCTTGGCGGCGTGGCAGTCGCGCTGTGACAACTGTCTCTACGAGAGTAAGAAACGAACGTTCCTCCAGTATTTAACTTAACTACGAGAGCGAGAGAGACGGAGAACGACGCCAGCGCCGCCAACGGCGTCAACTACGAACTAAACTGGAGACAGTCTCCACTTGAAATCGGCACACGAAATCCTGCGCTTCTATTTAAATCTGTATTCATTGCCTACGGCTATGCCTATAAGCGCCACCTTTCGCTTTGCTGAAGAACTATGTGCTTAACACGACAAGGCGACAGTGCTTATAAGATCCCAGAGAGCTCGAATGCACGGCGCCGAGTGTTGTCGATTCGATTCCCGCACTAGACATTTTTTGTGATCCGCAAAGTATTGTTTCGTGTCTGAGTGTTATATCTGTCCGTGCATTGAATGTTTGTAAGTAAGCGAGTATTGAAGATGGAAATAAAACAGAAAAAGGAAGCATTGATATTGCTAAAGAGTCCGTCCTGACTTATATACATATACAGGCTGTAAAAAGACCCTTAACGAAAACGGAAATCCCATACTGTACCAATCATTACGAACATTGTTTACTTCGGCACCATACCTGGGAATAAGTTACTAATTCAGGAGATATTGAGGCTCAAAGTCACTATAATTTCATTATGATTTACTAAAGAAAAACACTCACACTACTAGAGCTAATTTCATAAATATTTGTTCTGTTTGGGAATCGAACGTATGACTTAGAAGCAGTTAGGGCGACTAAGCACTAGACGAACGGCCATTTATTATCATTTACCTAATAATATTAAATAGGTAGGTATATACTTAGGTTCCTGTACATACATAACTATTATGATTAGTTACCAAAGCCTCACCACATCCGAACAGTCATGCTGTGGTCATGCTCAAACTGATAAATTACCTCACTATAAAATATAATAACATTTATATGTCATAAAATCATTAAAGGATCAATTTTATCGGAAATGACTAAAAAATTTCCAAAAGAAATTTGTGAATTTTTACATACATACATAGTCTTACGCCTATAACCCCGAAGAGGTAGGCAGAGGTGTATTTCTACACCCACTTTTCGCCAGATATACTTTAGTCCCACGTAATAAGGGGCGAGCCTAGGTATTGCCGTACCGGGCACATTTCCAGACTCCGTGCTGCTACTAAGAATTTCGTGACAGAAAAACCCAATAACACCGCCCGACCCAGGAATCGAACCCGGGACCTCCCGATCCCACGCGCACATTTATGCCGCGAGACCAACGAGGCAGTCGTATAGGGTTTGATGTCGAGTTTTCCGTCTCTACGCAAAGATGGTATTTGCATGTGAATTTTTATTTTCAGTAAAACATTACGCGCCTAACATTTTGAGCTTGTTATATTTACATATCTATTTGTATTAAATATAACGATATTATTATTATTTTATGTACGAATATTTATAACATTAAATAACCAAATGTTACGCTAACACTACTTTTCAGTAATCAAATATTACGAAAGTATCATAACCAAGGAGACAAAACCTTAATCCATTAATTAAAACCTTAATATAATCACGAACATTTACTACTCCAAATAACCAAATACCACATTTAATTACTCTAGCAAGGTACCTCGTAGCAAGTATCACAATTTTCACCGAAACTGACAATGCGGCAGAATCATAACTTACTAAACGCAAGATCATAGTGTAAAAAAAATAAAGCATGTATTTTTTTCGCTCGCGCCCGTGTCGTCAGCCAGTAACTAAACGCTGTATGCGCGCGCACTCGGCATCGACCGATACCTTATCTGCCTAGTGTGAGTCCGACCGCCACCACGGTCGGACCTATGTAATAAAATAAATGGGCGAACTGCAGTACCCAGGGGCCCCGAGCGTCGCGGACGATGAAAGACAATACAGGGCCCCCTTCCGACGGGCTCCGCAGTACAGGTGGCCCGCGCCACAGCCCCCGCAGCCCTCGGCCTTCGCCCCTTGGCGTAGGGCGCCCGCACCGCCCCGGCCGCCGGACTATCGCCGTAGTGCCTCCTACCCAGGCAAACCTGATGAGACGTACCAAGTATGTAACCTTTTTTGTGTAACTGACGTTTACAACATCTGTGTTTAAAAAAGTAATTAGGATGACATTTTGATTTTTATTCTGTGGTTGTACCTTTCGAGTACATTTTTGTGTTAATCTATTGTTAATTAAGAAACATATTTGTATGTTTTTTCGACGTGTCTACATCGATTTTCCGTTATCAATATGTGAAACTTCAAGCTATTTAAATTCAGTCAGCTGGGTAGTAAGCTGTAACTTTAACACGTCATACGAAATACGAATTTGATAATAAAATTTAGGTTCAGTTGACTATTCCAACGTTGACAATTTAACGACATTGTGAAATGTTTCATGAAGGTTTCATGACTGTAATACAGTCGGTTTTATCGATTTTCACGATATTGACGCATAAGTTAAAGTTGAGAACGGCGTAGCAGTAAAAACGATTAAAACATGTTAGCTGTTTATTTCAGAATGTTAAAATACGATATAAATTCTTTTTACTGGCAATTTCCTGAAAAAAAAACCTATTAAATATCCTAGTTTAAGTTGTTAACATTCGGCTTTTCAATAGTTTTCTCTTTACTAAAATTGATGATTTCTATTTGTATCTATTTAAAAATCTAGAGCGGAGACTTTCGTCGCGATTATTTAATATAATATTTAAATTACGTGTTTATTTCTTCTTATGTATATGTACTTACGTAGGCCGTAGTTATTAAAAAAGAAACGATAATATGGTTTACTTGCTTTTAACTGCCGACATGAAATTGTAGAGTCGTTAGTTGCCAAAGAATCGAAGCGCATTTGTATAAAAGAAATATTTCAATTTCTATATTTTCCTAGGACATAGAAAATTGATAACATATCTTAATAATGTTTTTACTAATCTAACAAAATAACAAATTATAAAGCCCCTTTATTAAACTGAAGCTTAATTAAAAATACATAACTAAATTAATTTACTTACTCGTATTTTTTTCGACATAAGAAATTGTTTAACATCTTTATGCAAATTATTGCTTTTATTAAACCGAAATTGAACATGATACAAAAAATGATAAAATATTGTTTATTTTTCCTTAGACATAGTAAATCGAAATATCTCTATACGCAAAAGTAATTAATATTGAGGTATATTAATATTAATGAATTAATAGATGGCCCAGTGGTATAAGTAACGGACTGTCGAGACGATGGTCTCGGGTTCAATCCCCAGTTACCCCAGGCACACAGCTCTGACTTTTCGAAGTTATGTGTGTATTAAAATGTTAATTATGTCTCGCTTAACAATGTGCCCGATAGATGGCAATAGGCCCGCCCCCTATTAGATTGGGACCGAAACATAACTGGCGAAGTGTAGGTGTCGCCTCTGCCTACCCCTTCGCGAATAAAAGGCGTGAAGTTATGTTATGTTATATAAACGTCATCAGATCCGAGTCATAAAAAAATGATATTTCTATTTGAATTACTTTGTGACCTAATAAAATTATATGCTACCGGGTCAGTCCCAGTATCCCACCCTTACTATTTCATCTATGTAGCTAGGTTCATCAGCAGTGACCACTGATGACAACGAAGTTTTGACACTCGTGAAGTACCGGGGAAAGTTAAACTGTCTTGAAACCCGCAGCCATTTTTCAGAAGTATTTTTTATTTGACACTTTTAACCTTATTCTTTTTTATAGCATCGTTAATGAAAATCTCTGCCTACCTCTTCGTGGATACAGGCGTGAGTCTATAAAAAATATAATGAAAATAAAAATGATATCCTCATTAGTAAAACAGAAACAATAAAATTATATTTACCCATATTCAAATGTTATGAATAGAAGTGGTTACTCTTTTATGTATGGGATAAAATGCAAATTTCATGAAATTATATAATTTAGCTTTGATTACTTGCCTAAGATATTTTAATGCTGTTTTTTAAAAACGTTGTTATGATTAATAGCAAATACGCCCAATGACATAGGATGCGGAAGAAATTCTACTATCTAATAAGTACTTGAGTAATATTATCGCCAGTTAAGGAAACATAAAATATCGCGATATTGCCAGCCTCAAAATGTATTGGGTACCTAACACGGGAATCTCTGGATACATAAAGGGCTTGAAAATGACTTAGGTGCTAATTATATTAAAATACAGTAATTTGTAAATAGAGTTTTTTTATACACCAGAATTAGCCTTGTGATCTAAATTTAACCAATATTCTCAATACTCACGTATTTTTATAGATGTCTCCAAATTTTGCCAAATAACAGAAAACAAACAAAATCAGCTGATGATAGAGGTAGATATGTGTTTTAATCATCATGAGCACTGTATGTAAACTGTTTCAATGCTGAGCACAGACCTTTTCATTATGAGAAGAGTCGAGTCATAGTCCACTATGCTGGCCAAGAGCGAGATGGCAGACTTCATATAATACCTTTCGAGAACCTTATGGAGAACTCTCAGACATGCAGGTTGTCTCACGATGTTTTCGTTGTACAGCAAGCGATAATTTAGTTTCATACGCACGCGTCTTTGAAAGTCAGTGATGCGTGTCGTGGACTTAAACTTGAGACCCTCACCCTCTTCGTAGCACTCTTTTAGTCTCTTCACTAGGCTACCACTGCCATCGTATACAGATGTCAAATTAAATAAGCTCCTGCCTGTAATTATCAAACAATCAAAAATCATTTATAAATGTTAATTATCGCTCACTTAATTGTACCTGGTAGACAGCAATAGGCTCGCCCTCTATTACATTGGGTTGGGACCGAAACCTAACTGGCGAAGTGTGAGTGTGTTAAACAGCTTTGCCTACCCCTTCGGGGATAAAGGCATGATGTTATGTTATGTGTTTAATTATCAAACGGCCAGAAAAACAACTAAGAAGGAAGAGAAATCCCATTACGATAGCTCTACATTGTTTATTATTTTATAATATCTAATTATTATCTATTATATGAATATATTTTTAAATATCTCCATGATCGATTAATTTCTATCTTAGGAAATAAAAAAATGTTATCGATATTTGGCTGAATGATAAGTTATCCTTTGCGTAATTGACACCATTCATTAAAACATTTTGTTTTCACAATGGCGGCTGGGATTTCCCGGTATATTTTTAGAAAATTTAGGAATCATATCCAAAATGTTAGACGTATTTCTGATATTTAGAGACGGTAGAGAATGGGCAAGTGGTAGCGATAGCCGATTGGAGATACCAACAGACTGCCATGCAGAGGGTATCGGGTTCGAATCCACGGCGCGCACCAATGGCTTTTCGGAGTTATGTGCGTATTGAATTGTTAATTATCGCTTGTCCCGTGCCTCGGAGACCACTTTAAACCGTCGGTCCCGGTTGTCATGAAGATCTTCGACAGTTGTTACAGTACCTTCTAAATAAAGTGACACTAGTCTAAACGGACGGTTGCGGAGGTCAGACAGGTAGTCGCTCTGTGGAAAAGCTAATATTCAGCCATACCCGGTTAGACTAGTAAGCGGACCCCAGATTGAAAATGGGATAACGCTAAGCGAAAGAAGAAGAGAATGGGGAGCGTTTTTTTCCAAGTTTCTGCTCAAAACTCCAGTCTATGCGACCGTGATGCGACCTCTATGTTATACTAGCATAGTTCCAGTAACCCCCCAATTTACTATGGATCGTTGGAGTAATGACGCGGTGGTTTAGGGAGTATAAGTATATGTATATTGTACGAATGTATGTAGGTATATATTTATTCTATGTATGTGTTAGTATTTTTATGGAATATGTACGTATTTTATTTAAATCTTCAATACTGATTATTCATAGTATTAACTACACCATCGTCAGCATGTATATCTTAACATCATTCCTGTCCATCCTAAGGTTGCCTTTAAGAGATCGCACTAAGCGATAAGGCCGCTCATTGTACATTACTCGTAGTTTTAAGCCTCTTGTACTGTAAAATTTTATTTTGGTGTGCAATAAAGTGTAATTTATTATTATTTATTATTTAGGGAGTGGGCCCAAAAGCCTTAACGGGAGTCTTACACTTTCTTTTATCAGCTTAAAAGAACGCTAATTTGAAGTAGTGCAGGCAAGCCCACATATCGAGTTCTACCACGAGACTAGAAAAAACGGTTTTGAAAGGTACTGGTTCAAGAGGATTTTGCTGTAATCAGATAATCTTAATATATAAAATCCTTGCGTTACTGACTGACTGACAGACACGCTACAGCCAAAACTATTGGGCGCAGGAAGCTGAAATTTGGCATGTATGTTCCTTGGAGACCGTAGGGGTGCACTAAGGAGGGATTTCCCGAAATTCCCACGGGATCGGCCCAAACGGGTAAATTAAAAAAAAATGCAGGCGTAGCTGCTGGCGTCCTCTAGTAATACAATAGGTACTATACATGTAGTATTTGTTTCCCTTGCACGGCTATTCTTTTAACTTTTGATGTTAGAAGAATACCCCTCCCTTTGGCAGGCGTACACGGAGACATAGGTTCAACGCGCAGAGGCCCTTTGAGAGTTTTTATCTATAATGAGGTGGGGCACCTACTGAGGAGCCTCCATAACAGCACTATTAAGCGCAAAGTCAAAGTCAAAATCGTATTCGTCTAGGCTACAAAGTGACGCTTATGAACGTCAAAATTGAAGTTAATAGGGTTGTTCCCAACTAGTCAAATCAAGCACTTTTAATGAAATGTCAAAAACGACCTTTTCTACGGCGTTTGTATGAAATAAGACCTAGTGACGCCATGTTTTTTCCTTACAGTGGAGTGGAGTCTTACAACACCCACAGAATAAAATGGGATACCGAGTGACATTTTACATACTTAATTTGATGGATATGTCTATTTTAATAATTGTTTTATAGTCTCACGCCTGTATCCCCGAAGGTGTAGGCAGAGGTGTAATTATTACACCCACATTTCGCCATGAATTTTTAGATCCCACGTAATAGGGGGCGAGCCTATTGCCGTACCGGGCACATTACAAGACTCCGGGCTGCTACTGAGTATTCGGAAAAACCCAGTAACACTTTTGCCCGACCCGGGAATCGAACCCGGGACCTCCGATCAGCAGTCGCATACGCTATCCACTGGACCACGGAGGCAGTCTATTTTAAAGCTAAAATTAATAAGTAAACATGTTTCTAGTTTCAGTTTCATGATGGTTAGGTAGGTACAAAGACACGTGGTAAGTGACGTAATATGTAGGTCACACGCGCGTTGACAATCGATCACTCTTGTCCATGGAAAACATAGACAACGCTACATTCTACATACATACATAGACTCACGCCTGTTTCCTGAAGGGGTAGGCAGAAACTACGTAACACCATTTGCAACGTATCTGACATATCTCTATTGCTTTATTCACTGTCATCAAGTTTCTCATGCTTGCTCTTCTGTTTAGGGTACGGTATGTTCTGACCTGTCGTTTTTTAGGATGTTTCTAATCAGGTCAGAGAACGTGCACCTAGGTCTATACATTCTAATGTTTTGCTTTTTAAGTGCGAAGGGCTTGGGATTTAATATTTAAAAACTCTTCCGAGTTCGAATCCACGGCGCGCACCAATGACTTTTCGAAGTTAAGTGCGTATTAAATTGTTAAATATCGCTGGCCCCGTGCCTCGGAGAGCAAGAAAAACTGTCGGTCCCGGCTGTCATGGAGATCTTTGATAGTCTAATCCATGGAATATTGCTATCCCTTTGGGTTGAGGAGGTCAAACGGCAGTCGCTCTGTGGAAAAATTCTATTCTGAATTTCTATATAGATTTTCTGCCATATCTGGTTAGACCAATAGGCGGACCGCAGGCTCCAAGGCGTGTAAGTCTTGGTTGCAACCGGGATAACGCTAGGGAGATGATGATACTATGTCAGTAAGGACAATTAATCTAACATGATGTGTGATAATGATTATTAGCTTAAACTTGAAAACAAACAATATGATGTTTTATAAATGACAAACAAAACTTCATGCCTACTCATTAGTGACTAAATCGCGCAACATGTAGGTATAAGTACAAAATGTTCGTTCTTCAGTTCTATCTCCTTATTTAATATTATCTGTTTTGACCGATCCCGTGGGTATTTCGGGAAATCCCTTCTTAGTGCACCCCTACGGTCCCCAAGGAACATACATGTCAAATTTCAGCTTCCTGCGCCCAGTAGTTTCTGCTGTAGCGTGTCTGTCAGTCAGTAACGCAAGGATTTTATATATTAAGATTATTAAACCTTATTAGAATTAATTATTATTAATTAGAAATATTATTGTCCGTGTGGTGACGGATTAAGAATACGGAATGTCACCACCCTATATCATCCCATGGGTGTCGTAAGAGCCGACAGAGGGAGCATATTATGCAGAGAACGGCACTGTAAGAGAAGGAAAACTTGATACAAACCCTATACCAACCCGTTTGGCCAGCGTGGTATAGTAGCCCAATTCCTCCTTTCAAAGGAGAGGCCTAGTCCAGCAGTGGACTGTTTAAAGGCTGATGATGATGAAGAAATATTATTTAAGGTTTAAAATTGTAGGCAATGTTTTGGACGACTCGAGGGATAATATTTCAATCTTAAGTTAAATCTTGCAATTGTTCGATTCTTCAGTAGATACGATGATTTGTTTTGTCTGTTTATCAGTAACCTGGTTGTCATAGTTTACACGCCTTTTTTTAAATTATTTATTTATAGACTCACGCATGTATCCCCCGAAGGGGTAGGCAGAGGTGTAAGATTACACCCACATTTCGCCATGAATTTTTAGGTCCCACGTGATAGGGGGCGAGCCTATTGCCGTCACCAGACTCCGTGCTGCTACTGAGAATTCGGAAAACCCAGTAACACTTTTGCCCGACCTGGGAATCGAACCCAGGACCTTCGAACTGCAGTCGCGTACGCTATCCACTGGACCGCGGAACTGCTGATCGGATGTACAAGTGTTAACTAGTTTGGAAATAGGTGACTGACTGACCAAAACCCGAATCTTTCAGTGTAAGATAACCTTTTTATCGAGGAAGGATATAGGCTATATAACATCAAGCTTTGAGCCACGAGAGCGGAGCAGTAGCCCAAAATAACGCGGGTGTAACCGCGGGCTCGTTCAGCCTACTTACAGAATAAGTATCGTTAACTTCAACACAAGTAAATTTCTAAAATCAACTTTCACCAAATTTCACGTTTTTCAAAGAGCAAAATTTCTACGTATTTTTTTCTATTGTCTAATTATTTCCCAATTAAGCAAAGGCTTCGTCCGTAAATGAAAGTCAACTTTATATCAAAGAAGCAAATATTAAAAAGAAACCATATCTGTACCCCAAATTTTAAAACAATAGTTATCCCGCAGTAACTTTTACCCCAATTTTCGAGTTATATTACAACCCTTTCAAGTTATATTTTTGTAATAAGCCTATTTTTGTTTCCAAGGTCTGATTTTTCGGTAACGGGCGTAGTGGTTGAAGCGATCACCAAGTGATGTAGAACTGAGTACATTGTATTCGATAGAGATGACTCCTGCAAGTATAATATTTTTTTAGAGGCTCACGCCTGTGTCCCCGAAGGGGTAGGCAGAGGTGTAATATTACACCCACGTTTCGCCATGAATTTTTAGGTCCCACGTAATAGGTGGCGAGCCTATTGCCATACCGGGCTCATTACCAGACTCAGTGCTGCTACTGAGAATTTACTAACGGAAAAACCCAATAACACTTTGCCCGACCCGGGAATCGAACCCGAGACCACCCAATCCCACGCGCACATTTATGCCGCGAGACCAACGAGGCAGTCCTGTATTGTAGTTACTTGCATACTAAACCCTTTTTTGTCTAGACTTTAAAAGATCAAGAAAAGATTAAAGAAATTGAAGTGACAAAAAAAACAATGGCTGTGAGTTTGTTTCGGCCTTTCTTCTCAAGAAGTCATTTAGCTAGGAAAAGCCGGCATCATCTAGAATAGAGTTTTGACATGTATAAGTGTTGTAAACAACAAACAAGCAGAAATAAATATGTCTTTATGTTTATCAACTTTTCTACCATTTTCTCCTTTTGATTTAAAGTCATCTTATTTTCGTTATGACCACGCCTTTCAGTTACTTCTGACGTAAAGTAACCCGCTACCCCAATTTCTATGTTTATCTACGTAAGCGGAACAGCTGATGTTTGCGTCTCTTTCTAACGCAATCGATAGACGCAGGGCGTACAAGGGTCAATGTTTGGAGCCTGGACGGGGTATTCTCGTGATGGGTATAATTGTTAGGTACTTAATTTTGGTATATAACTAGATAGTGCCCGCGGTTTCGTCTGCGTAGCGGGCTTGCCAAATGAACATCATTTACCGCTTGAGTGCTTGAGTATGATATCAATAGTTACTAAAAATTTTACTAGTAGATGTCTACAATGTGAAACAGTTGCAGCTCCTTACAAAAATAAAATGTACAACCATTATATTTGATTGAAAAGAGTGGCCACGAGTTTTATTGCCCGTTCTTTCTCGTGGTTCTACCTATTGCATTGCGAACGTGGCAGTAAATGTAAATGTAGAATCATCTAGAAATTAACTTCAATTTTGACGTTCATAAGCGTCACTTTGTGGCCTAAATTAATAAACGATTTTGACTTTGACTTTGGGGGGTCTAAATAATTATCAGACATCTGAGCATATTTCGAAATATTTAGAAAAAACCACTAATTGCAAAATTAAAAGTGTCCCTGCCCTATATATTCTAAAACTTTGTATTTAGGTATAGGTAATGGAAAGTAAGCGATAGCTGAGTGGAGAGACCGACAGACTGCTACGCAGAAGGACTCGGGTACGAATCCACGGCACGCACCCATGACTTTTCGTAGTTAAGTGAAAAAATTGGGCAAGTGCGAGTCGGACTCGCGCACGAAGGGTTCCGTACCATCAACTATAAAATAATATTACGTTTGTTGTATATGTATAATTAAATATTTTTTAAGTTTCTACCTGTTTACTAAGATCAAGTAACACAAATACACGTAACGTAGTGACGTCATAGTGTTTTGCTGTCAAGTAGAATACTTATTATAGATAAATTGACGATAAAAAAGTTAAATAAAGTTTTAACATTAATAAATGAATGAAACTATTATTATTTTGACATGTTTCACTAGATAAAAATACTTGTATTATTTATTTCACTTGCAGGAAACTTCCCTATTCAAAATTGCCGGGAAGTATGGAAACGACAGAACTTTAAAACTTTTAAAAGGCATGCCAAGTATGGAACTCTACTTTGTGCGTGGCTTGTCATGAACGTGGCCGCTTTTTTTGAAATTGATTGAAGTTATCTTATTTTCCGATATTAATTTTATCTAACACAGTTTGTATGATTCATAATTTTAGTGTATTTTGAGACAACTCATAATTTATTATTTAATAATTTTAAAATGCAATAATGAGATTTTTTCCTTCCCGTTGTTTTCCAGATCATATTTATGTTTAAATCAAGGATACAAATGATAATTAGTAACAATTTAATACGCAATTTACTTCGAAAAGGCAGTGATGGCCATGGATTTGAACCTGAGATCCCTGAGTAGTAGTTTACTAGTCTCTCTACTGGGCTATCGCTTCCTTCAATTGTTAATTATCGCTAAACGGTGAAGGAAAACATCGTGAGGAAACCTGCATGTCTGAGAGTTTTCCATAATGTTCTCGAAAGACATGTGAAGTCTGTCACGCACTTGGCCAGCGTGGTGGACTATGGCCTTACCCTTTTCATAGTTAGAAGAGGCCCATGCCCACCAGTGGGCCAGTATCTATGTATATACAAGGCCGATGATGATGATTATGATTGTCAATTTATTGATAATTAGAGGATGCCCGCGGTTACACCCGCGGTAACACCCGCGCTATTTAAGGCTACTGCTCCGCTCCCGTCGCTCATAGCGTAATGTTATATAGCCTATAGCCTTCCTCGATAAATTGGCTATCTAACACTGTTTTTTTTTAAATCGGATCAGTAGTTTCTGAGATTAGCGCGTTCAACCAAACAAACAAACTCTTCAGCTTTATATATTAGTATTAGATTATAACTCTACTTAAAATTATGTCATCTTTATGGCATATTTCATATAAAATCCCAGAGCAAAATCCGTAGAAATAGATTATATTTGACATTAGTGTCTAATTTGAATACTCGCAAGCATCTCTATTATGATAGTTTCCTAATTATCTTTAATTTGTTTCAACGTTTCAGCATGATTTACTATTAAGACTACTTCATCATCATCATCAGCCTTTAACAGTCCACTGCTGGACTAGGCCTCTCCTTTGAAAGGAGGAATTGGCCTACTATACCACGCTCTCAAACGGGTTGGTATAGGGTTTGTATCAAGTTTTCCTTTTCTTACAGTGCTGTTCTCTGCATAATATGCTCCCTCTGTCGGCTCTTACGACACCCATGGGATGATATGGGGTGGTGACAATACGTACTCTTAATCTTCACCACACGGATTAAGAATACGGATATTAAGACTACTTGCGACCAGCTAAATAAATATAAGTACATATGTACTGAGTATGTGTTTAAGTTAAATAAGAATTACACAATACATGTAAATGATGTAAACTATTATACTTAGCTGTTTTGCAGACGCAATGTGACAATTGCTAAGTCACGATAATCATTCCTAGTCCAAGTCAAAGAGCTCAGATATTTACATAGAGGCGCATTTCTTATGGGCGCTCTGAAGACAAACTTTCTGTGACACACATTGCCGCTTGGCGGCGTGGCAGTCGCGCTGTGACAGCTGTCTCTACGAGAGCAAGAGAGACGAACGTTCCTCCTGTGTATCTTAATTGCGAGAGCAAGAGAGACGGAGAACGATGACAGCGCCGCCAACGGCGCCAACTACGAACTAAACTGGAGACAGTCCCCACTTGGAATTAGCACACGAAATCCTTAAGAACTGCGCTTCTATGTAAATCTTTATTCATTGTCCAAGTTGAGTTATAGAAAGTCTAGTTGACAAAGTTAAGCAACGCTAGCACAGGCCGCCACTTGGATGGGTGAACATGAGGCATTTATATTAGAGCGTTACCGTGCTTCGGAAGGCACGTGAAGCAGTATTTTTTTCTCTCAGAATAAGAATCTTTCTTCTACAAAGGGTTTTGGGCGATTTGAAAACGGCTTATGTTTAACTTACCATCAGATATTGTACCTAACCAATAACAGACAAAAATAGTTAATGATCACCAAAATGAAACCCGCATTTTAATGTAAAATTATAACCAGTTTTTTTGTTAGTTTTATGAAATACCAACACAGTTTGATTTGGTTACATCACCTACTTTAATGTACTAAGTTGACGGAGCCCTGCTTCGCGGGGCTCCTATTTTTGAATTAAGGGTCACAAGAAAACTTAACATAACCTATTTATTTGGTGATCATTTACTGCCTTCATTTGGTGTTAGCATACAATTTGAAATGCAGTCTTTAGTTCGTGACTAAAATAGCTAGTACTTTTGTAATTTTAGACTTTATTTTTCTGGGGAATCGAACCTCAGGGTAACTAATCACTAAACAATAAGTCAGATAGTTAAGCCAGTCGATGTTGATTTGGCCGCATTGCCTCCGCAGTGCAGTGGCGACCGCAGTTTTGGGCCAAACTCGTAAATATTGAGACCTATTGCAACTGAAGCTTGGTTTTGATTCGGGTGTTTGAAGTATACAGGGTGTCACAAGACACATCACCGCCGAAGTCTACTCGTTGTGGACATCATGCCAAGTCATACTAACCAAAAAGAATACCTGGGATACTATTTTTTTTAAGATTTCACATTTTGTAAACCGTAATTAAAAGCGCGCGCGTGCGATGCTCGAAATACCTACCATGGGATCATAGGGCATCTAAAAACATATTGGCGGGGTAAATGTAACGATTTTGTACCTAATTAGAAAGATTCCATACTAAATTTGAGCCTCAATATCTCCTGAACCAGTAATTTCCCAGATATGGTGCCGAAGTAAAAAATGTTCGTAGTGATTGGTACAACATGGGATTTCAGTTTTCGTGGGTCTTTTTACACCCTGTATAAGATCTGACTTACCATGAATTTGACTATTAGACACAGGTAAACATTTTTTTAAATACGGGGTGTAAGGGATGGTGTACCGAAAACCCATACCAGTGATTCAGTACATGATACTGAGGTCATTAGCGGTCGAATTTTCCGGAAAATTTTCATGAATTTTCCGATTTATCTTTTGCATTTTTTGCCATATAATGTAATGAAATAGTAACTATAGTCGACCCGCATTAATATTTTTGTAAAATTCTAAAAATTAATCATGTACATGGCGGGTTTACTCTGACGTGACATCACAGCACAGTAAGCGCACCAGTACATCGTAATCACTGCCGCTACCACCCGCCGCTGTAGGGCCGTAACAGCTGATAGTGCGAGTTTGCGTGTTCCTATTTACATCGCAATTTTTTGGAAAATTGTAGTTCTTAGATTTTCTCCGGAAAATTGTCCCGCCAAGGGTTTCAGTATAATGTACTGAATCACTGGTATCAGTTTTCGGTACACCGTCCCTTACACCCGGTATAGGTGTAACAAATGCCAAAACGTCGTGGGAAATATAAGGTAGTTTATCTATATTTTCAAATATGTAATTTTGGGATATAGACTCGTTTCATAAAATTAATATACCTACCGTATATTTTATATGGACACTATAAAACAATAATATGAAAATTAAGGACTGAGACGGTCTGTCCACACTCCGCGTGGATAAATGAGCTATTAATACTGGAAGACTTCTTAAAATCGGACCAGTAGTTCCTGAGATTAGCGCGTTCAAACAAACAAACAAACTCTTCAACCTTATACATTAGTATTGGATGACTCTATCTGTATATATCTTGTTCTATAGTGGCTCTATGGCGTCATTTCTTCCTAACCACCCTAAAGCTAAGGGTCTGCTTCGTTGGTCTCGCGGCATAAATGTGTGCGTGGGATTGGGAGGTCTCGAGTTCGATTCCCGGGGCGGGCAAAGTGTTATTGGGTTTTTCAGTTAGGAAATTCTCAGTAGCAGCACTGAGTCTGGTAATGTGCCCGGTTCGGTAATAGGCTCGCCCCCTATTACGTGGGACTAAAATAAATCTGGCGAAAGCAGTAGTCTGTAGCAATATACCTCTGCCTACCTCTTCGGGGATATAGTATATAGGCGTGAGACTATGTATGTATGCAGTGGCGTAGCTAGCTTGGGTGGCACCCGGGGCGGAAGTTGGCGGATGGCATTTTTTTTTTAATCGATGCCTAACAATTCTGGGCTAGTGCCTATATTGTTTTATATTTTTGTACATTGTTCTTAAAATTTAGTTTTGGGTGTCACCCTTTTTTTGGATGGGTGGCACCCCAAAAAGGTGGCACCCGGGGCGGACATTCCTATGCCGCTGTATGTATGTATGTATCAGTGGCTCCATGGCGTCATTTCTCCTTAACTACCCTGAAGCCGAATTGTCCGTGTGGTGACGGTCGTGATAGATTAAGAATACAGAATGTCACCACCCCATATCATCCCATGGGAGTCGTAAGAGCCGACAGAGAGAGCATATTATGCAGAGAACAGCACTGTAAGAGAAGGAAAACTTGATACAAACCCTATACCAACCCGTTTGGCCAGCGTGGTATAGTAGGCCAATTCCTCCTTTCAAAGGAAAGGCCAAGTCCAGCAGGGGACTGTTAAAGGCTGATGACGACCCTGAAGCCAAATACCCAAACCGTTCAAAAACACGTCAGATTCAATATTTCACATAGCGCTTACATTTTTGCTGTTGTACCGCATCCGTTGATACACCAAACATAATCGAACAATGCATCGAAGGAGTCCACTTACATCGGAGAATAAAGAAAAATGGCGTGTTGTGTAAACTACATACAGTGACAAATCAATTGTTTTTTACTGAATTGTACCTACAGAGAGTCTGAGGGCCAATTTTGTCGTAATATCTATTTACTCCAAATGCAGTTTCGATCCAGTCTCAGTGTCATACCGAGTGGCGCAAGAGACCCTACCTATAGAAATTCCTTAATTTTTTTTATGACATCTGCTGTCATTCTGATATCGAAAATTTTGTAGTAATCAAATGTAAAATTTACTAAAAATAATCACGGACCGCTTTACTCCCCAAGAACGTGGAATAATCGTGTCAATGTTTTTACGGAATAATTCATCATCATCAGTGATAAAAACAAAACCTGAATTTCGTCGACGATTTCCCCGATTTTTCGATTTTTCGACGATTTTTCGGGTTATTTGAAATCTCGGATGTATGTGAACAAACCACAGACTCTCGCAGTTTTAAAAGAAAACATACACCAAGAAATAAGAAACATATCGCAGGAAGTGTTACGGCTAGTTATGGAAAATTTCATAAATAGGGCTCAAATGTGCTACAGGAGCTCTGTAGATAGGTCAACATTTAATAGACATCATATTTAAATCATACATACATACATACATACATAGACTCACGTCTGTTTCCCCGAAGGGGTAGGCAGAGGCATATTGAACGCCCACTTTTCGCCAGTGTTTTGATCCCACGTAATAGGTGGCGAGCCTATTGCCACTTATCGGGATATTTGGTTGGCCAGAGCCTCGTCCGTTGATCGACAGGTGCACCACTTGCAGGTGAGGTTGGCTTGGGACCCTAAGTTCTTGGTGGGAACCCTATGCACTCCTATATATTATCCCCATATTTAAATCATAATGCAACTAAATTTCATGGCACAGATATATATTTTTCAAAAACTAATTCTAGTTTTCTAATTTAGAAACGAAGTTGTAGCTGAACCAAATAGGGTCATTACTCGACTGTATGAGCGAGCCAAGGGAATTTTTTTCAAAGTGGTCCAGCGCCGACTTGTTTGATTGTACACGCACAGCCAACATTCTAGTTTTATCTGTGCATTGTCTGTAAGTCAGTCAGTAACGCAAGAACTTGTTATAAATACAATATTTAAACGATATTTCGATTAGATTTTGATTGATGCTTTAGAATGATATTAATAGTTACTAAAAATGTTACTAGTAGATGTCTTACAATGTGAAACAGTTGCAGCTCCTTACAAAAATAAAATGTACAACAATTAAATTTGATTGAAAAGAGTGGCCATGAGTTTTATTGCCCGTTCTTTCTCGTGCTTATACCTATTGCATTGTGAACGTGGCAGTAAATGTAGATTCATTAATTAAATTAAATTTTGACGTTTTTATGCGTCACTTTGTGGCTTTCATCGTAAAATCGGCAATAATAAAATAAAAAGTAAAATTATATTATTCAGTCATAACATAACATAACTTCACGCCTTTTATCCCCGAAGTGGTAGGCAGAGGTTATATTCAGTCAAATTTGTTTAAACTAGAAAGTGAACCCCGAAATCTAACTGGGATATCACTAGGAGGATGATGTTTGTTGAGGACCGTAGGGGTGCACGAGCAAGGGATTCGTCATCAGCCCTATATATATACAGTCCCACTCCTGGGCACGGGCCTCTTCTCACTATGAGAAGGGTAAGGCCATAGTCCACCACGCTGGCCAAGTGCGGGTTGGCAGACTTCACATGTCTTTCGCGAACATTATGGAGAACTCTCAGACATGCAGGTTTCCTCACGATGTTTCCTTCACCGGTAAGCAAGCGATAATTAACAATTTAATACGCACATAACTCCGAAAAGTCATTGGTGCGTAGATTCGAACTCGAGACCCTCTGCGTAGCAGTCTGTCGGTCTCTCCACTCGGCTATCGCTGCCTTTATAACAAGGGATTACCGGGCAGAAAAGTTAAATAAAAAAAAAATGATTTGCATTACTTATTGAAAGATTTGGGCCCTAAAAATTCATGGCGAAATGTGGGTGTAATATTTACACCTCTGCCTACCCCTTCGGGGATACAGACGTGAGACTGTAAATAAATAAATAAAATGGAAGGATTTCAATCAATATCGCCGGGTTGTGTACTGTAAGCTTGTAAACCCGCAGTCCCGGGCGATCGTCCCTGTTCGCGTGGCCTATATACGCGGCCCATTGCGACCTAGTAGCTACACTGGCTTCGAAGCCGTCTAGATCGACCTGGTTTATGTGATGGCAATTATTATAACTGTTTATCATCCTCTTAGCGTTATCCCAGTTTCAATCTGGGGTCCCGGATTTGGCTGAATATTAGCTGCCTGCCTGACCTCCGCAACACGAAGGGATAGCGATATTCCATGGTTTAGACTAGTGTCCGTTTATTTAGAAGGTACTGACGCCCTGTAACGATTGTCAAAGATCTTCATGACAACCGGGACCGACGGATTAACGTGCTCTCCGAGGCACGGGACAAGCAATAATTAACAATTCAATACGTACATAACTCCGGAAAGTCATTGGTGCGCGCCGTGGATTTGAACCTGATACCCTCTGCATGGCAGTCTGTTGGTACATCCACTCACAAAAAATAAGGTGGTGCAGAGATAACAGTGGTAGGTGCATTTTACTCATCATCATCAGCCTTTAACAGTCCACTGCTGGACTAGGCCTCTCCTTTGAAAGGAGGAATTGGCCTACTATACCACGCTGGCCAAACGGGTTGGTATAAGGTTTGTATCAAGTTTTTCTTCTCTTACAGTGCTGTTCTCTGCATAATATGCTCCCTCTGTCGGCTCTTACGACACCCATGGGATGATATGGGGTGGTGACATTCCGTATTCTTAATCCGTCACCACACGGTGCATTTTACTATATACATTTAAATAGTAGTTATAAGGTATAACATGAAAATAATTATATGTACACTAGAGGACGCCAGCAGCTACGCCTGATTTTTTTTTTAATTTATCCGTTTTGGCCGATCCCGTGGGAATTTCGGGAAATCTCTTCTTAGTGCACCCCTACGGTCCCCAAGGAACATACATACCAAATTTCAGCTTCCTGCGCCCAATAGTTTCGGCTGTAGCGTGGCTGTCAGTCAGTAAGTAACGCATATAATAAATACAAAATATATAGTTCTATAAATACATACACTTACATACAATATAGGTACATAAATACTTATATTAATGGATGAGAGTGATGTGCTTATTCCTTCAATCTCTCAAAAAGAAGCTCTCGAACTTTCATTTTAAAAGCATAACGGTTGGTGGACAATCTGATTTCAGGAGGGAGTGTATCCCATAAAACTAATTGACTGCACAACAAAGAGTTAATGAACCCGGTAGTGTGTCTGGGGCAAAAAAGAAGAAGATTATGACTGCCTCGTTGGTCTCGCGGCATAAATGTGCGCGTGGGATCGGGAGGTCCCGGGTTCGATTCCTGGGTCGGGCAGTGTTATTGGGTTTTTCTGTCACGAAATTCTCAGTAGCAGCATGGAGTCTGGAAATGTGCCCGGTACGGCAATAGGCTCGCCCCTTATTACGTGGGACTAAAGTATATCTGGCGAAAAGTGGGTGTAGAAATACACCTCTGCCTACCCCTTCGGGGATAAAAGGCGTGACGTTATGTATGTATGTATTATGAGAAGAACGAAGTATATAATATCCGACTTAAACCTAAATTAAGAACAGAAAACGTTGAATAAAATTTAGTCCATGTTTAATAAGTCCTTTTGCGGTCGTAGACAGGAACGAGTTCGTAGCTTGTAGCAATTCGTAGACGTCTCGTAGCCATCTGAGAAACATTAAAGATTTGACTTCTTAAAAGCCATCTAGGTATTTGCAGTGCTAGCTTCAAAATTTGCTCGATTTGGAAAGCTCTTTCAGTGCCTATTTTCACCCCTTGAGAGTGGTATATTTTTTTATAGACTCATGCCTGTACCCCCGAAGGGGTAGGCAGAGGTGTAATATTAGACCCGCATTTCGCCAGGAATTTTTAGGTCCCACGTAATAGGAGGTGAGCCTATTGCCGTACCGGGCACATTACCAGACTCCGTGCTGTTACTGAGAATTTCCTAACGGAAAAACCCAATAACACTTTGCCCGACCCGGGAATCGAACCTGAGACCTCCCAATCTCACGCGTACATTTATGCCGCGAGACCAACGGGGCAGTCCCAAGGCGATTATGATTTGTTACATAAATATCAGTTAGTCGGTTGCAGTCACCACCCGTCACTATGAGTATAGATATTATTAGATACCAGCAGCTACGCCTGCAGTTTTTTTTTTAATTTACCCGTTTTGGCTGATCCCGTGGGAATTTCGGGAAATCCCTTCTTAGTGCACCCCTACGGTCCCCAAGGAACATACATGCCAAATTTCAGCTTCCTGCGCCCAATAGTATCGGCTGTAGCGTGTCTGTCAGTCAGTCAGTAACGCAAGGATTTTATATATTAAGAAGATATTGTCACTCCACCTTTCTGAAGGTCACCTCAAGTTACATTTGCTAAGAAGAGGTCTTTACTCCAGAATACGACTACTCCAACGATTGTCCGTTCTGCGACAAATGTAATATCATACTACTGCACTGCAACTTTTTATTTTTTTAACTATGTTGCCATATCAATTGTTTGTTTTTCGTGGGAGTGTGTGGCCAACTCTAGTGTCGGAGTTTTCAGAACGCTCGAAGGCCTCCGACATGGCCTAACGATTCTTATCCTTAGACAAGAACCGGGACCGACAGCTTTACGTGCCCTCTGAAGCACGATAGCGCTCAGACGTAAATGCCACACACGGTCACCCATCCATGTGTTGACCTGAGCAAGCGTTGCTTAACTGTGCCGATCTGTTACGAACGACAAGCTAAGTCTCGCTATGAGCGCTATAATATCGCCATATCAATTAGCACAGTATTAAACCAAATTCACATTTTTAAAATACTTTTTTAATGTTGCCATTATTCTGCAGTTACAAATTACTAAAGCATAAATTTTGTTACAAACAACAAAAAATTCTTGTCGCAGTACATACTGACGTAATTCTGCATCCCATATCACATATATTAACAATAATTAAATACACCCTGTCCTATATATTCCAAGGTTTTGACCTACTTCCGATCCGCACTGCGACGCCCTCAATGTAACCAGCATGAAAAATTCCTACGATTTATTACTTGGCAAGTTCGCTGAACAGGTTTTCGGACTCTTTGGTGATTTATAATTAATGTTGTAATGTTGTCTTTTGTGGATTTATTATTAATGTTTTAAGTTACATTTTAGGGCGAATTTTTCAAAACTTTTCATCGTGGGTTTTTGAATTTTTAATAGTTGTTTATTATTGTAGGGCTCTTTTTAAACTAATCTGCCAACCTTTTTTACTTTCTTAGGGACAGAATATTAAAATTGTTTAATTTTTATTTTTTATAGACTCACGTCTGTATCCCTGAAGGGGTAGGCAGAGGTGTAACATTACACCCACATTTCGCCATGCATTTTTTAGGTCCCACGTAATAGGAGGCGTGCCTATTGCCGTTACCGGGCACATTACCAAACTCCGGGCTGCTACTGAGTATTCGGAAAAACCAAGTAACACTTTTGCCCGACCCGGGAATCGAACCCGGGACCTCCGATCAGCAGTCGCATACGCTATCCACTAGACCACGGAGGCAGTACTAAGTAAATATTACTATGCTAGTTGTATCAATTATAGGTACTTATCATAGTCCTGTCTGTCCTACTTATCATAGTACCTATGTCTGTTTATCAATGTTGTGATAACCTTTAATTTAAAACCATAAAATTAAAAAATTAAATTAAATGAATGTTTTGTATGTTTTATAATAATAATAATTGGTATTGGCCTTTATCTAAATAAATAAATTTCCGCAGTACTGAACTCAAATTACTATACAAAATGTTTCGTCTATACTCTATAGTTTATGTCTATGGTATAATACACTGGCGCAGTGCGGGTTATTAAGACTGCGCACATCTTATATCGTTAGCACCTAGACCGCAGGCTTACCGAAACCTGAATAGGTCTTCTAATCTGTGTGAAATTTAATTTGGAATACGTTTAGGATTTCTTAAGATAAGTAATTTAAGTAACATATTAATTATTGTTTTATTTTATGTGTAAATAGTCATTTAGCTATGTTAGTTTTAATTAAATGATAACTTAAGACAATATAAAAGTTATTTTGAAAAAAAAAAAAAAGAAAAAGTAACATATTTATTGGAATTATTTATTTTTTTATTTATAGACTCACGCCTGTATCCCCAAAGGGGTAGGCAGAGGTGTAATATAACACACACATTTCGCCAGGAATTTTTAGGTCCCACGTAATATGGGGCGAGCCTATTGCCGTGAATAAAATATGTATATTGGAATTAAACTACAGTTTACGGATTTTATCGCGATATATTGGTTTCATTAAGTTATTACATTTATCATATTTATAGTTGTGTTTATATATGATAGACAAAGTCTTGAGGTAGGCCTATGTCCAGCAGTGGACGTCTTTCGGCTGATATGATGATGATGATGAGATAGATATATTTTTTTTTATTTTACGCCAGAAAAATAGCAATTAAATAATAAAGGACTTACCTAAGACTAGTGGTACAAAGGCGGTTTTTTCGCGAAATGCGTTTTCTTCCAGAAAACCAAGATTTTTTTAAGAGTATTTTTAGCTTTCAATTAATAGATTGTGTATTGAAAATATTGGAAACTTATTCGTTTATAGCCACTCGTAATCTCCTTCACAGCCTTTCGTAGATTACACCAGCCTATGTTACCTAAGTAAAGAAGTAAAAAATTTGATCTCGTTTATTCAAATAAACATAATTTTTAATTTGGAAGATTTTTATTTTGTCTTACGAATAACTGTTATCATTAAAAAGCTCTTAATATTATAAATGATTAAGTATTTGTTTGTTGTACTGGTCCGATTTGAATATTTCTTCTTTCCACCTTTATTGAGGAAGGCTATAGGCTATATAACATCACGCCATAGTATAATAATATTCTACCATATTCAAATAACACCATCTAGTCCCAAACTAAGCATAGCTTGTACTATGGATACTAGACAATGGATATACATACCTACACACTTTTTTACATACATATTTGATATTATACAGACAAACATCCATGTTCACGCACACAAATTTTTGACTTGAGCGGGAATCGAACCCGTGACCGTCGGCGTGACAGTCGCTTACACTCCCGCTACGCCACCGGGTTGCTTTGAGTCCTAAACGCGGACCGCGGTCTTAGCTAGATAACATTATAAATTACTTACGCAAATATTCGAGGCATCGCTTCGATCGCTCGGCGTGTAAAGCTTTATCATAATAGATAACGCTGACTCGACACAAAACTTCATACATTAACAAATTAGTTGACGAAATTTCCTCTTCAGCATTTAGGTTAGTGGGTACTTCTACTAAAATAGCTTTTTAAGGTTAGGCCGGCGAATTTCCCCTTACCTTTATTAAAAAGGAAGGGGAGATATTTGAAGGAGGTTTGAAAAGGAGGCTGGGTTGCTACGCATTTTTCTGCCTTTTTTTAAGGTTGGCAACACGCGGAATCTTTTTTTTTAGATTTGGCATTAGAAACTTCTTTATGTGATGTGTGAATTAAAGGTTAAACGTTTACTAGGTCACCTAGTCGATCTATAACTGTAGGACGCCTGTCGCTACGCACGCACTCATTTTAATTTAACTATTTCTTCCGTATCGCATGGGAATTTCGTGAAATCCATTCTTAGTTCACTCTTACGGTCTCCAAGAAACACATAGGTATGCCAATTTTTTTTTGTGTCGGGTTGGAAAATGGGCGGTCGGGTATCACCGAAGCATTTCTCGCTACCCCTCGACGGGTACTGGCCCCCCAGTTGGTCAGGCGGGCCCCGAACTAAATCCCCTTGGTGGCGGATGAAGGTGTTGGGCTCCGCCACCAAAACACCCAGCGGCCGCAGAGGATAGGGAGGACGGTAACGCAACACCGCATCTCCTCTTCCTCTGCGGCCCCACCGCGACGCAATAAATGGTGCGCCCCCATATACTGTGCCTTATCTGTCAGTCAATCAGTAAGGGAAGAATTTTATGTATATAGATATGTATGTATGTATTAAGGAAATACTCATAAGTAAATTTATTCTTTTTTATTTTTTAAGTTATGTATCTTAATGGGAGACAGCGATAGCCTAGTGGAGATAACAACGGACTGCCATGCAGAAGGTATCGGGTTCGAATCCACTGCATGTGCCAATGACTCTTCTAAGTTATGTGCGTATTAAATTGTTAAATATCGCTTGCCCCGTGCCTCGGAGAGAACGTTAAACCGTCGGTCCCGGTTGCCATGAAGATCTTTGCCAGTCGTTACGGGGAGTCAGTACCCTCAAATAAACTGATACTGGTCTAAACCATGCAATATCGCTATCCCTTTGGGTTGCGGAGGTCAGACAGGCAGTCGCTCTGTGGAAAAGTTGATATTCTGTTATATCTGGTTAGACCAGTAAGCGGACATCGGGCTTCAAGGCGTGTAAGTCTTGAATGCAACCGTGATAACGCTAGGGCGATAATGATATTTATTATTTGAGCAAAACATTACACAAAAAATAAAACTGTCTTCCTCTGTGGTCCAGTGGATAGCGTATGCGACTGCTGATCGGAGGTCCCGGGTTCGATTCCCGGGTCGGGCAAAAGTGTTACTGGGTTTTTCCGAATACTCAGTAGCAGCACGGAGTCTGGTGATGTGCCCCGGTAAATAGGCTCGCCCCCTATTACGTGGGACCTAAAAATTCATGACGAAATGTGGGTGTAATATTACACCTCTGCCAACCCCTTCAGGGATGCAGGCGTGAGACTATAAAAATAAAACAAATACAACATAGTTAATATATAAAAATCAGTGTCCTTATCAGTTATATTGTTAAACACGATTTAGTGATAATGTATTAAAGCGATAACGATTACTAATATGATTTATGGGTTGTACAAATCTATGTTTATTTGCTTTAAATATGTATGCTGTGGAATTTGTTCTTTAATTTATGCTCTGTAGCTGTTTTCCGCCTGTTTCACCTTGCCAGCCAAGTAGCATTCTTGGGCTGTATCTGATATTTCGGATATTTTTGCCTTTAAATAAGTAAATTATCGCGACTAAGACCCGCTAAATTATATTGTATGGTGTATACAAATCGCGAAAGTTTAAAATCATCATCAGCCTTTAACAGTCCACTGCTGGACTAGGCCTCTCCTTTGAAAGGAGGAATTGGCCTACTATACCACGCTGGCCAAACGGGTTGGTATAGGGTTTGTATCAAGTTTTCCTTCTCTTACAGTGCTGTTCTCTGCATAATATGCTCCCTCTGTCGGCTCTTACGACACCCATGGGATGATATGGGGTGGTGACATTCCGTATTCTTAATCCGTCATCACACGGACGGACGCGATACAAATCGAGAAAGTTTCCTTTCAAATTTGATATTTCTGGAAGTGAAGGCCTAATAAATGGTTGGGCCTAAATATATAGAGCTGATTCTTGTACCTATATATTATGCGTACATAGTATGGTTTCGTTCTCCGAAGCAAACGGAGTTTCACAACCTATTACAAAGATGTTATAAACTCCTTTATTGTACTACTTACCAACTGGAACATTTTCGCTGGCTTTTTAACTTCACTCCAATTTCGTAACCAATTATGTAGAAGAAATTTTCCTCAAATCTTTAATAATAATTTGATATACTATATATGTTTGCAAATGTGAAATTATTTTTATAATGATATTCGTCAGGGAGGGGAGTAAGAAAGCTGAAGACAGATCAAAGTGGTGTGTTTTGTTTTTCATGTGAGTGTGTGGCCAACTCTTGTGTCGGAGTTTTCAGATCGCCCGAAGGCCTCCGACGTGGCCTAACGATCCTTATCCTAGACAAGAACCGGGACCGACTGCTTTACGTGCCCTCCGAAGCACGGTAGCGCTCAGATGTAAATGCGAAACACGGTCACCCATCCAAGTGGTGACCTGTGTAAACGTTGCTTAACTTTGCCGATCTGTTACGAACGCCAAGCCAAGTCTCGCTATGAGCGCAAAGCGGTTTGCTGTAGACGAGGCATAAGTCCGGCAGTGGACTGATACAGGCTGATGATGATGATGATTTTTATTATACAGGGTTTATACATACATATGCATTTGCAAAATATTTTAAGGGGTGAATATACTACTATAACTGCATACAAATACATGAAAAAATAAGTTAACAAAAATTGAAAAATAATTTTCATCATCAACTTTGAAAATTTTCTCGGCGTATTGACCGCCGCCGCCGCTCAGCTGATCGCCATTGCAGGTGCCTAAGAAATACAATAATAATAATAACCTGCTGCGGCTAATCCGTGGCTGTACTTCATAGTGCAGTTATGGAGGCTCCTCATTAGGTGTCCCACCACATCCTAGATTAAAATTCTCAAGGGGCCTCTGCGCGTTGGACCTATGTCTCCGTGTACGCCTGCCAAAGGGCCGTGTACTTTTTTTAACATCATATGTTAGAAAAGTACGCGTGAAAGAGAAACAAATAATAATAATAATATATTTATTTGCAAGAAACACGGTAGGTACACAGTTGTTACATGCATTTTATAAATGAGCATCGACATGTTTCGCCGGTGCAGCGGCATGCAAATTAATTCCCAAATTCAGGGTATAATATAACTTTGTGAGATGACAATTATAATAAAATTCTATTAATAACCCTACTTGCACAATACTAATTCTAACTTCTTATTATAATCAAAAAGTAATAAAAGTATTTAGAAATAATCTTATAAGGAAATAGGTACATTAACGAATTATTACACAAAACTAACAATAATACATATTTATTTATGCTTGTATCTTAAAGCAAGGTCCAGAGTATAGAATCTACACGGATATTTCACGAAATACTCGTTAATGGAATAAAAACATTCCTGTGATAGCAAGTTTCGTAACTCAATGCAAAATCTTTTAAAAGGTAGATGAGTTATTGACTTGGGTAAGGCATTGTATATTAAAGGCGCCATGTAAACGCAGCTCCGTCGAAAAATCTCTAACCTAGGAACCGGTATATGGTAATTTAACTGATTTATTTGCCTTCTATTTGTATTATCCTTTGGTTCAAATAATGCAGGATGAGATCTTAGAAATTTACAAATTTCATATATATATATGCATGGCACAGTTAAAAGTTTGTGTGACTTGAAAACTGGTCTACATGAGTTAGACCATGCCATATTAAATATAGCGCGGATGCACTTCTTTTGTGCGATAAAGACTTTTTCGATTTCCACAAGCACACGTATATACAATGACAGCCTAAAACGTATTTGCCCTTATTCATACTGACCGGGAAAAGTGATTAGGCATGAAATTTTAATCAAATTGCCCATGTGACATGGGCATTATGTATACAGGCCGATCACTATTCATAGGGAGCAGACTTCTCAAGTTGCCCGTAACATATTCAAGGGTGCTGGTTCTCCATGGCGTCGATGTACCGGACGAGGCGGTAATGCCTGTTTTCCACAATGGGGACCGACGATCTGGTTAAGATCGCGGAAAGCGTTTCGATGCGAGCAGCTCCTGATCGGCCTGTGTGGAGAACCTTGGGGGAGGCCTATGTCCAGCAGTGGACGCTTATAGGCTGCGATGTTGACTCTCCATAACTAAGGAATACTTATATAAAATGTTTTTGTAATATGTCCTCATGAAATAAAATATCACAATTGGTTCATTTAATATTTTTTTCGTATTTATCATCATCTCGGTTTATACGCTATCCACTGGACTATGACTGCCTCCGTAGTCCAGTGGATAGCGTATGCGACTGCTGATCGGAGGTCCCGGGTTCGATTCCCGGGTCGGGCAAAAAGTGTTACAGGGATTTTCCGAATTCTCAGTAGCAGCATGGAGTCTGGTAATGTGCCCGGTAACGGCAATAGATTTGCCCCCTATTACGTGGGACCTAAAAATTCATGGCGGAATGTGGGTGTAATATTACACCTCTGCCTACCCCTTCGGGGATACAGGCGTGAGTCTATAAATAAATAATAATATTAGCTCGGTTTATATAATAAGTATGTGTTTACATATAGCTCTATTCTTAATATAAGTAGTACCTACAAACCTCCTTGGGGAAAATTGTTCGCATTATTATAAACAATTTTTGTTTAACCAGTTACCATGGTTAGAAATTAAAAAAGGATTTTCCGACTTGGTTATTTGTTTTACTCAGTGGCGGTGAATGCAAAACTGTTTACGTTACTTTTGTATTATATATCCAAATAAGAAATCTAATAAATGCACATTTAAATAGATATAGGTAGTTATATGTTAAACGGAATTAATTCACTGTCAATAGGTATTTTCAGTATAGTCCGTGTGGTGACGGATTAAGAATACGGAATGTCACCACCCCATATCATCCCATGGGTGTCGTAAGAGCCGACAGAGGGAGCATATTATGCAGAGAACAGCACTGTAAGAGAAGGAAAACTTGATACAAACCCTATACCAACCCGTTTGGCCAGCGTGGTATAGTAGGCCAATTCCTCCTTTCGAAGGAGAGGCCTAGTCCAGCAGTGGACTGTTAAAGGCTGATGATGAAAATTTCCCTACTAGACAAATCCAATGACTCAATCCGACCCGGGAATAGAATCCTAGAACTCACTATTAGGTTCAGTAAGCAAGAACGCTATGTAGCCATCAAACCAATTTCTTTCTAATTACAAACGTCTACCATCATTAGGCACTATGAACATACCATAGCACAAAACGAAAAAAAAAATACAACATGTCAACAGCAATGTTTTCAGTTTTCACCGAACACATAAAACTGTGTCCATCTCGCTCTAACGCGTGGTGACAAAGCGAGATGAACTATTCCACGTGAGATGACGAAACCAACATGGCGTCAGGTGGACAACCTTGGGAATTAACTACAGAGCTGATAACAAGAAAAATTGTTCAGCTACGTAGGTATTGTGTTTTCCTATTTTTTTAGTAGTTTTTATAAACATACTGCGCCATATTGGACGTTTGGTTGCATAAATGAGAATAAAGCGCCATATTTTCAACATCTACGTCCTAGGTACCTATCCCGGTTGCTTTCTAGATTTTCGACTTGGAGCCCAAGGTCGGCGCATTAGTCTATTCAGCGGATTTGACACAGTAATGAATTATCTATCGCTAAAAACCTGTTTAGATTTTTTTTATAGTAATAGGCGGCAAACGACCAGACGGATCGCCTGATGGTAAGCAATTATCGCCGCCCATGGACACAAGCAACACCACAGGAGTCACAAGTGCGTTGCCGCTCCTTGGGATTGGAAAAGGGATAGGTTGAGGAGTGGGATAAGGGAGAAGGAATAGGGGATAGGGCCTCCAGAACTCTCACTCACCGAACGAAACGCAACAGTTTAGTTACTGTTACTTTACGTCGATTTTCTGTGAGAGGGTAGTACTTCCCCGGTCGAGCCGGCCCATTCATGCTGAACTCAGCAAGGCTTTGAAGGCTCTACTGCCTAAAGAATTATATGTCATACTAGAGGACGCCAGCAGCTACGCCTGCATTTTTTTAATTTATTCCCACGGGATCGGCCGTTTTGGCCCAATAGTTTCGGCTGTAGCGTGTCTGTCAGTCAGTCAGTAACGCAAGGATTTTATTTTGGCGCCAAGTTTTGACATTTTAACTTTTTTAGGGCTGGTGTTCCGATAACATAAAGAAAGTCCTATTTGATTTGTTGGTATCGTTAGATAGTTTCACTACACCGTGCAAGGGGCTAGTTAGTGTATTTCCCCGACTTTTAATTAATCATCATAAGTATTTTCATTTTATGGTTGATTAGAATTTGAACTTGTAAATGTTGTTTTCTGGCATTACAGAAGTTAATAAAGTGAGAAACTTAGTTTAATGAGAGTGACCGCTAAGCGAGAGATGGGTTCGATTTCCAGCCAGAACAAAACTTTGTGTGATACATACATACATAGACTCACGCCCGTTTCCCGGAGGGGTAGGCAGAGACTACGGAACGCCATTTGCAACGTACCTGACATATCTCTTTTGCTTCCTTCACTCCCATCAAACTCATGCATGCTCTTCGATTAAGACTACTTCTAACCTGTCCTTTTTTAGGATGTCTCCAATCTGGTTAGAGAACGTCCGTCTAGGTCTTCTCCTTCCTGTCCCACTCGCACTTGCCATATATAACTTCTTGGTCAGTCTTTCGTCATCCATCCTCTCTACGTGTCCAAACCATCTAAGCATACCTACTGTGATGACCAATATTATTCGTTCTGTCTGCCTATTTTCATTTTATTCTCTCCGATGCCGTTTAATTTTCTGGGAATCATTTTTTTTGTGCTTAAATATCAGCTTCTTGCGCTATTAATATTACTATAACATAACATAACTTCATGCCTTTTACCCCCGAAGGGGTAGGCAGAAGTGTATTACACACCCACACTTCGTCAGTTATGTTTCGGTCCAAATGTAATAGGGGGCGAGCCTATTGCCATCTACCGGGCACATTGTTACTTCGAAAAGTCAGAGGTATGTGCCCCGGGGTAACTGGGGATAGAACCCGAGACCATCGTCTCAGCAGTCCGTTACGTACACCACTGGGCTATCGCCGCTATATAGTATTAATATTACTATGTATTTAGGAACATATAAGTTGTTAATCACTTATTTCGTTATCATAGTACAATCTGTGCTCATTTAAAATCATTCGACCGTTTAAGTTGTCCTAAGACCTTAGACTGCCTCCGTGGTCCAGTGGATAGCGTATGCGACTGCTGATCGGAGGTCCCGGGTACGATTCCCGGGTCGCGCAAAAGTGTTACTGGGTTTTTCCGAATTCTCAGTAGCAGCCCGGAGTCTGGTGATGTGCCCGGTAACGGCAATAGACTCGCTCCCTATTACGTGGGACCTAAAAATTCATGACTAAACGTGGGTGTAATATTTACACCTCTGCCTACCCCTTCGAGGATACAGGCGTGAGACTATAAAATAAAATAAATGAAAAATTAAAAAGACCTTATACATAGCGAAAGTTTATAAGTTAGTCTGTGTATTTATGTACATAATACAGGCATGAACCCAAAACAGTGTTTGTCCCAAAACTAAACACAATCTGGGTTATCAAGCACTTGATGTAGTAAACCAAACACTCTTATCTATGGTCGACGCGTCATCGGCGCACGATTTTTTTGTCGCCTGATCTAGTCTGTGGAATTATTATTTATGTATAGACTCATGCCTGTATCCCCGAATTGGTAGGCAGAGGTGTACAATTAAACACATTTCGCCATTAATTTGTAGGTCCCACGTAATAGAAGGCGAGCCTATTGCCGTTACCGGGCATACTACCAGACTCCGTGCTGCTGCTGAGAATTCGGAAAAATCTCCGATCACTCCGATCAACAAAAGCATAGGTACATTGAATATTGTAAAATGATTATGAATAAATCCATAGGAAAATAAGAGGTTCAGGTAATTCGAGATTAAGATTATTATTACCGTGTTACATAAGACACTATTGTTACATACATACATACATACATATCGTCACGCCTTTTATCCCCGAAGGGGTAGGCAGAGGTGTATTTCTACACCCACTTTTCGCCAGATATACTTTAGTCCCACGTAATAAGGGGCGAGCCTATTGTCGTACCGGGCACATTTCCAGACTCCGTGCTGCTACTGAGAATTTCGTGACAGAAAAACCCAATAACACTGCCCGACCCAGGAATTGAACCCGGGACCTTCCGATCCCACGCGCACGTCTATGCCGCGAGACCAACGAGGCAGTCGTATAGGGTTTGATGACGAGTTTTCCGTCTCTACGCAAAGATGGTATTTGCATCGTGTTATCCCTTAGTCGCCTCTTACGACACCCACGGGAAGAAAGGGGGTGGTGACACTTGTATTCTATGCCGTCAACCACACGGCAAATTACATGTAATCTTTATTATTATTTACATTTAAAATCATTGTAAACATTTTTATGTATTTTTTTCAAACTGCACATCAAGAACAAAATAGGTACATCAGAAGAAGAGCATGCATGAGAAACTTGATGGGAGTGAATGAAGCTAGAGAAATATGTCAGAATCGTTGCAAATGGTGTTCCGTAGTCTCTGCCTACCCCTCCGGGAAATAGACGTGAGTCTATATATGTATGTAAATTAAGAGAAAAGAACTCCTCCTAAGTTTATTTTGTCCTTAAAATTGGGTCACCGGGTGTCACCCCAACCAATGAATACAAATTTACATATAGAAGCGCAGTTCTTAAGGATTTCGTGCGCCGATTCCATGTGGTGATGTCTCCAGTTTAGTTCGTAGTTGGCGCCGTTGGCGGCGCTGGCGTCGTTCTCCGTCTTTCTTGCTCTCGTAGTTAAGATACACAGGAGGAACGTTCGTCTCTCTTGCACTCATAGAGACAGCTGTCACAGCGCGACTTCCACGCCGCCAAGCGGAAATTTGTGTCACAGAAAGTTTGTCTCCAGAGCGCCCATAGAAAATGTGCCTCTATGTAAATATCTGAGCTCTTTGCACCGGGCATAGAGCATAGATATTTATATAGAGGCGTATTTGTTATGGGCGCTCTGTAGACAAACTTTCTGTGACCCAATTGCCGCTTGGCTTTGTGGCAGTCGCGCTGTGACAGCTGTCTCTATGAGTGCAAGAGAGACGAACTGACGACACCCGCCAGCTCGCCACTTGGAATAGGCACACGAAATCGTTAAGAAATGCACTTCTATTATAAATCTGTATTCATTGCCAGGGCTGTTCCCCTCTTGCTACGCCACTGTGTTGACATGGCATGTGTCAAACACATGTAACGCCACTTAACTCCAAACTTATCGGTCGTCGACCTGATACGTATGCAAATCGGGGCAAGACCAACTTACATACAGGTGTTTATGTAAAGTTATACATTAGGAACACACACGTCAGAGGTCTTGGGAACGATCTATAATAATATTCTACCACATACACACATCACCATCTAGTCCCAAACTAAGCAAAGCTAGTACTATTGGCACTAGATAATGGATAAACATACATATATACCTTTTATCTGTAACTATTAAACGTAGGTATTATACATAGGAACACCCAGACCAAGACAAACATCCATGTTCATGCACACAAATGTTTGACTTAAGCGGGAATATAACCCGCGACCGTCGGCGTAACAGTCGCTTATACTCCCGCTGCGAGCTAAACATTGCTACGATATTTCTAGAGAACGCTTTAATCAGCAAAAAGCCCGAAGCAAATTTACAGTCCATTCGCTGTACAATTGCTCGCCTGAATGTTCGTAAGAATGCTCGCTAAAACATTCTCGTTTGTTTTTCTGTAATGAAACATTCTCTCGTTATTCCAGTTTCAATCCGGCGTCCGCTTACTAGTCTAACGGATTTGGCTGAATATTAGCTTTTCCACAGAGCGACTGTCGTCTGACCTCCGCAACCCAAAGGGATAGCGATATTCCATGGTTTAGACTAGTGTCAGTTTATTTAGAAGGTACTGACGCCCTGTAACGACTGTCAAAGATCTTCATGACAACTGGGACCGACGGCTTAACGTGCTCTCCGAGGCACGGGACAAGCGATAATTAAGAATTCAATACGCACATAACTCCAAAAAGTCATTGGTGCGCGCCGTTCATGACAGCTGAATGTTCAATGTTTCAGCACCGTTATAGATTGCGGAACCGCACGTCAGAGGTTCTAGGAACGATCAATGGTAGGTTATAATCTGTCCCAGTGCACAGGTCTTCTTTCATTATGAGAAGAATAGACTTCATAGTAGCAGAGGTAGGCCTCCCACAAGGTGGCTCTTGTTGGGATCGCGGGCAGCAGATGCTTTCAGGGGATATATCCCCTGACGTGAGTCTATAAAAAAAAATTTTGGCCCAAACTTGGTGAAGTAAATGGTGAAGCCTGTGATGAAATGTGGCCGTCCTTCAGCTGAAATGATGATGATGATTCCATCATCATCAGCCCTTTATACTGTACCACTGCTGGTCACGGGCCTTTTCCCATTAGGAGAAGGGTAAGGCCATAGTCCACCACGCTGGCCTAATGCGGGATGGCAGACTTCAAATGTCTTTCGAGAACATTATGGAGAACTCTCAGACATGCAGGTTTCCTCACGATGTTCTCCTTCACCGTTTAGCAAGCGATAATTAACAATTTAAGCACATAACTCTGAAAAGTCATCGGTGCGCGCCGTGGATTCGAACATTTCGAACCCGGACCCTCTGCGTAGCAGTCTGTCGGTCTCTCCACTAGGCTATCGCTGCTTATTTATGATGATTCCAAAATGAGGATTATTGTTGTAACACATTTGAACCTGTTACACTCTCGCTAACTGCTTATCAGATATCTTATCTGTAGGTATTGACAGCTAGATGACAGATGTTGATGTTATCATACGGCGGACATCACCAAAATATGTTATCCGCAACATTTTTGATTCAAATTGTTACCGATAGCACAGTACAAAGAGGTATTATTAGACTGAGCCTACAGTGATGGAGACAAAAGAAACGTTTGTTATTAAACTAGCCGTCGCCAGCGGCTTCGCCCGCAATTATACATATAAACCTTCCTCTTCAATAACTATCTATTAAAAAACTCCGCAGTAAAATCCGTTGCGTAGTTTTTAAAATTTAAGCATACATAGGGACAGACAGACAGAAGACAGACTTTGTTTTATACTATGTAGTGATCTCTACAATCTACATACACATGGAGACAGCTATAGCCTAGTGGAGATACCAACAGGGTGCCATGCAGAGGGTATCGGATTGGAATCCACGGCGCACACTACTTGCTTTACGGAGTTATGTGTGTATTGAATTGTTAATTATCGCCTGTCCCGTGCCTCGGAGAGCACGTTAAGCCGTCGGTCCCGGCTGTCATGAAGATCTTTGAAAGTCGTTATAGGGAGTCAGTACCTCTGAATAAACTGACACTAGTCTAGAGTCCGTGCCACGAGAACATAGACTTTTTGTAAACAAAGAATTTTTACTAAGTGACTTAGCGATAGTTCTGTCAAAAACAAATAATTTCAAATCCAATGAGCGCAACGGTACATAGATACGTGTCATCCGAAACTAAAATGTCAATGGATCGGGGTTTTATCGATATTATGCGCTGTCAACAGGATCTTTTAATGTTTTGAGGTACTGATGCCTAGAGTGTCAACATTTGGCGTTAGTTCATTGAAATGTTACATTCTTGGGCTTAACATCTTTTTACCAGAGGACAAAATTAAATTTTTAGTTATCAAGAAGGGGTTGGTGTAAAGTTAAATACAAGTTTATAGGATCGCAACGCTCATCCCGCTTCTGGCATCTCGAAAAAGCGCGTGCAGAATATCAGATGGCAGAAAATGATCTATACCTAAAAAAGAAATTGCGTTTTCAGACTACCGTAACGTTTAATGGTTTTTGTTTAAGCTCATTCTGACGATTTCATTCACAGACAACGTAAAATATCTATGCCTAGAAATGTTTATGCAATGTATTAGCTAGTTATCTGTTATATTATTCATTGTTGGTCAATAATTTAATATTTTAGAATAGATATGCTACTTTGAGCAAAATTATTTATTGCGTATTGATTTTTAAAAAATCGTGTCAATAATAAAGTAACATGTATGTACTCTATAATTAACAAACATGGTACTCTACTATTCATTAATTTACAGATTAGTACGTGTAAAACAACAAAAAAATCGGCAAATTTATGAATATTCGACCATTAAAACACAAAATCAAATATTTTTATTTCAGTAAAATTTAACAATATAAATTTAAAAACATAGTGGCATAATTAGGCATTGAAAAACAAAAGACTGTTCAAATGCATAAAATCTAAAACGCAACTGTTTGAAAAAAGGTTGTGAAGCCCTGAATGTTTGTTTACAAAAAGTCTATCTTCTCGTGGCACCAACTATAAAATATGAAATAACGCTATCCTTTTGGGTTGCGGAGATCAGACAGGCAGTCGCTCTGTGGCAAAGCTAATATTCAGTCAAATCCGGTTAGACTAATTAGAAAGCGGACTCTGGGATGCAACTGGGATGACGCTATAAGGACGATGAGTCTAAACCATGGAATATATCTATACAACAGGTAGTAGAGTCTTGCTGATTTCAGCATGAATGGGCCGGCTCGACCGGGGAAGTACTAGGTACCCTCTCACAGAAAATCGGCGTAAAGTAACAGTACCTAAACTGTCGCGTTTCGTTCGGTGAGTGAGAGTGCCGGAGGCCCTATCCCCTGTTCCTTCTCCCTCATCCCAATCCTCATCATATCCCTTTTCTCTACTCCAAGGGGTGGCAACGCACTTGTGACTCCTGTGGTGTTGCTTGTGTCCATGGGCGGCGGTAATTGCTTACCATCAGACGATGCGTCTGCTCGTTTGCCGCCTATTACAATTAAAAAAAACCTTTGGGTTGCAGAAGTCAGATAGACAGACGCTCTTTGGAAAAGCTTATATTCATTCAAATCCGGTTAGTGTAGTAAGCGGACTCCTGGTTGCAAGTGGGATAACGCTAGGAGGATGATGATAAAGCAAATTTATATAGTTCTAGGTCTCGGGTTCGAATCCACGGCGTACCGGTGACTTTTCGAAGTTATGTGCGTATTCAATCGTTAATTATCGCTTGCTAAACGGTGAAGGAAAACATCGTGAGGAAACCTGCATGTCTGAGAGTTCTCCATAATGTTCTCGAAAGACATGTGAAGTCTGTCACGCACTTGGACAGCGTGGCCTTACCCTTCTCATAGTGAGAAGAAGCCCGTGCCCAGCAGTGGGACAGTTTATATACAGGGCCGATGATGGTGATTATTAATAGTGGATTATAAAAGCCTGTATGACGATGGTTTTAACGTTAACCAAATGTAGGTGTTGGTATGCTCAACTATATATATGTATCTTATCTTTTGTTATCTTTATCCTAGATATCACATATTTAGATCATCTCTACAACGTACGATACTCGCTGTATGTTACGGAAATATTAGGTCCTCTTGTGAATGTAATGGGTCTATGGTCTATAATAATAATAATAATATTCTACCACAACACCATCTAATCCCAGACAGTATTATATTATCTGTGCCCAAACTAAGCAGAACTTGTACTATGGCTACTAGATAATGGATAAACATACATATATACTTTTTTTTGTAACTACATACATATTATACATAGAAACACCCAGACCAAGACAAACATCCATGTTCATGCACACAAATGTTTGACTTGAGCGGGAATCGAACCTGGGACCTTCGGCGTAGCAGTCGCTTACACTCCCGCTATGCCGACCGGCCGTCAATATGTCTAATTACCTATTTGAAATTAAAAATTATATACGTTACAAGATGAGAAAGTTTAAAAGTATTAATTAAATATCTAGTGTTTGAATATCAAGTGAAAATTATAAAAATAATCAAGTGTATACAGTAAGTGACTCCATACCTGGACATAAACAACTTTTTAAAATGTTTGTCAATCTGTCTATATTTCCGTTTGTTCGGAGTAATCTCTGAAATAACTGAACCGATTTCAATGTAACTTTTACTCAAAGATAAAACACTTTATAGGGCTACATTTAGGCTGTAGACTGACCTGGTTGCTGGAGCTGTTGTCAAGATACGGGGAGAAACTGCGGGAAATATATGGGGTTAAATATAATGACCGTCATAAAATGCTTTGAAAGTTGTGAAACCCTTAGTTCTTTAACCAAAAATATATACTTAACACCAGAAAAATAAAGTCTAAAATTACAATACTACTAGCTATTTTAGTCACGACTGCACTTCAAATTGTATTCGAACACCAAATGTAGTAAATGATCACCAAATAAATAGGTTATGTTAGGTTCTCTTGTGACCCTTAATTCAAAAATAGGAGCCCTGCTAGTTTATTAAAATGGGTGGTGTAACCAAATCCAATTTATGTGTTAGTATTTCATACAACTAACAAATAAACTTTGGTTATAATTTTACATTAAAATGCTGGTTTAATTTTGGCGATCATCTACTACTTTTGGGTTAACAATGATTTATTTGGAGTCATTTTGCTTAAATAGGATAGCGAAATGTTGAAACGTTGGTTATAATTTTTACATAAAAATGCTGGTTTAATTTTGGTGATCATTTACTACTTTTGGGTTAACAATAATTTATTTGGAGTTATTTTGCTTAAATAGGATAGCGAAATGTTAAAACTTTGGTTATAATTTTACATTAAAATGCGGGTTATTTTGGTGATTATTTACTATTTTTGTCTGTTATATGTTACTATATCTGGTGGTAAGTTAAACATAAGCCGAAATATATTATGTTAGAGTCAACGGGAAGTCTTACATACAACGCAAAAGGGGCAAGATCATCATCTTCAGCCTTTAACAGTCCACTGCTGGACTAGTCCTCTCCTTTGAAAGGAGGAATTGGCCTACTATACCACGCTGGCCAAACGGGTTGTTATAGGGTTTGTATCAAGTTTTCCTTCTCTTACAGTGCTGTTCTCTGCGTAATATGCTCCCTCTGTCGGCTCTTACGACACCCATGGGATGATATGAGGTGGTGACATTCCGTATTCTTAATCCGTCACCGGATTAAGAATACGCATTGTCACCAGGGCAAGCTAGATCAATTTAAATGCGAGTGTATTCGCGAAACGGTCCTAGTTTCTGTATATTCCGATATGGCATACATTTCACGCATGTTTGCTTAGAGGGTAAGCAGATAAGTGATCAATTTCATGGAGAATGGAGACAAATGACTTGGTAGGTAATTGAATGATTTTCGTTTGAGAGCATGACGTTCGTAGAATGATATTTGAGAGCATGACGGTTGTGATATGACGGTTTTGGGTGAATGATTCATAGAGGTATATAATCTGTCTGTATAACATAAAGTTCTTGCGTTACTGACTGACTGAGAGACAAGATACAGCTAAAACTATTACGCGCAAGAAGTTGAAATTTCAAATGTATGTGATTCCTTAAGCAGCGATAGCCGAGTGGAGAGACCGACAGACTGCTATGCAGAGGGTATCGGGTTCGAATCCACGGCGCGCACCAATGACTTTTCGGAGTTAAGAGCGTATTAAATTGTTAATTATCGCTTGCTAATCGGTGAAGGAATACATCGTGAGGAAACCTGCATGTCTGAGAGTTGTCTATAATGTTCTCGAAAGACATGTGAAGTCTGCCAACCCGCACTTGGCCAGCGTGGTGGACTATGGAATTACCCTTCTCATAGAGAGAAGAGGCCCGTGCCCAGCAGTGGGACAGTATAAAGGGCTGATGATGTGATTCCTTGGGGTTAGTAGGGGTGTACTAAGAAGGAATTTCCCGAAATGCCCACGGAGTCGGGCAGAAAAGGCTGAATTTAAAAAACTATGCAGCCGTCGCTGCAGGCATATCTTAGTACTAATATAAGAAAGCTGAAGAATTTTTTTGGTTGAACGCGCTAATCTCAGGAACTACTGATGTAATTGGAATTAATATTCTTGTGTTGGATAGCCTACTTATCGAGGAAGGCTATAGGCTTTACAACATCACGCTATAAGCCACGGGAGCGGAGCAGTAACACTAAATAACGCGGGTGTAACCGCGGGCTTACCTAGTTTATAATAATATACTTACATAAATACATACCATCATCGTTTCAATTGCGAGATAGATGTATTTTCATGTTTATAACACTACTCATATACATATCTGTCTCCGTAGTCCAGTGGATAGCGTATGCGACTGTTGATCGGAGATCCCGGGTTTGATTCCCGGGTCGGGCAAAAATGTTACTGGGTTTTCCGAATTCTCAGTAGCAGCTCGGAGTCTGGTAATGTGCCCGGTACGGCACATTACCAGACTCCGAGTAGGTAGGCTCACCCTATATTACGTGGGACCTAAAAATTCATGGCGAAATGTGGATGTAATATTACACCTCCACCAACCCCTTCGGGGATACAGGCGTGAGTCTATAAAAACAATCATAACCATAGATATTAAACACACATTCAAAAGCCACTCACACAACTGTATTACGTATATGTAACTGTGTCAGAGTTAGTGACAGACATATAGACAGATAAGATCGTATTTCCTATTGATAGCAGTGTTTTCATGCGTTCCGGGCCAGCATTATAGACCGTATATCAATATATGTAGATATACATACATACATATACTCACGCCTTTTTCCCGTCGGGGTAGGCAGAGACAACAGAACGCCACTTGCTTCTATCCTTACAAACCTCACGCGCTTCCTCTACATTCATCGATACACACTACCCTAGATATAAGTAGGTACATATATTTATAAAAAATAATTCACAGAGAATGTACAGAATTTCACGATTGCAAACAAAGTTGTATATTTCATCTACGTCACAAAGAAACGCTTATGAACGTCAAAAGTCATTTTAGAGCTATCTTTAAATACAAGTGACATTAACATCGGTTGAGTCTCTTAAAGATTATCCTAGACGAAAAGAAAGACTGGCGAACGATTTAAAACGGTTATTTATTGTCTAGGAGGAGTAGGCAGAGGTGTAAATATTACACCCACATTTCGCCATGATATTTTAGGGCCCACGTAATAGAGGGCGAGCCTATTGCCGTACCGGGCACATTACCAGACTCCGAGCTGCTACTGAGTATTCGGAAAAATCCAGTAACACTTTTGCCCGACCCGAGAATCGAACCCGGGACCTCTGATCAGCCGTCGCATACGCTATCCACTGGACCACGGAGGCAGTCGACAGACACACGAGTATCTAGTAATTTTGTAGCTATAGTCTGTTCAAGATACGAAAAAATAAAAGGTAAACAAAGAAACCAATGATTTTCAAACTTAATAAGTTAGCACGATAAACGATCGGGATAACCCGACCTAATTAAAAATGGCCCCCTGTCATGCGAAATGGTTACTTTGGGTGTAATGCATAAATTTACAGGATAACAAATACATTGACATTTTAGAATCATTGGCTTTTTAGGTTCTTTATCATGTAAAATAGTTTATAAGCATAAGTAATACATTAAAAAAAATATTTGCTATAATAATTATGAACAATACAGAAAAAATAATAAATAGGTAGGTATGCTGTACCATTTATGAATTGAAGGGACAGGCGTATTTTTTAAAAACTAACTGAATCTTTCGCTTGGAGTATTTAACTTAAATCAACTTTTGTTGCGAAGGCGACATTAAAAGAACCATTTTATGGTTTGTTTACATTTTATTTTTTCGTATCTTGAACAGACTATTAGAAAATACATGTACCTTTATAATTTTTTTTATTTTCTCGAGCATCAAACTTAAGACTATCCGGCACCAACAACATACTTACTTCATGGTGCCTCTATTGTTACATACATACATAGACTCATGCCTCTTTCCCGGAGGGGTAGGCAGCGACTACGGAACGCCTTTTGCAACGATCCTGACATACCTCTCTTGCTTCATTTACTCCCATCAAGTTCCTCATGCATGCTCTTCTGTTTAGGGTTCTTCTGACCTGTCCTTTTTTTAGGATGTCTCCGATCTGGTCAGAGAACGTCCGTCGAGGTCTTCCCCTTCGTCCTGTCCCATTCACACTTGCCTTATATATCTTCTTTGTCAGTCTTTCGTCATCCCTTCTCTCCATGTGCCCAAACCAACGACAACCTAACCTACTAGACACCCAATGTTTTAATTTCTACAAACAAACAATTCTGTCAAAGCGGTGAGGTATGCGGGGCGAAGGCGGCTACTAAAATGCATTATAATTGGCCGGTTCAAATTTGCGGTACGTCATAATTCATAACTAGTGTTGGGATTGGTCTTATGTAAGACGTATAAGTCTAACGTGTTGTCAGAAAGTGTTTGCCTTACGTCTGCCGTCTAGTAGGCTGGGATGCCTTACTCGACGCTTGTCACTACATCTTCTTTTACCCTACAACTCTCTTATTGCCTCCTTTGTTTTGCTCACATATTTTATTAATGCTTCATTTACATCACATAAGTCTCTAAGCATATGAAATAACATCATATAATATTAATCGTGTCGCCGCAGAAACAGCTAATATAATATTAATAGCTTATAATTAACGTGTTAAGATTGTATGACAGCTTCTTGGTTAGTGCGAGATTTTGATTAAAGTGGGTAGCGGAGTGGTGAGGAAAGCGGAAGTGACAGCGATTATTGGTTAAGAAAAGTTAGAGCAATTTATTTCATACAGTCCGCAGAGTGACGCCTATGAACGCCAGAGTGACGCTTATGAACGTCAAATTGACACTTATGAACGTCAAAGTGACCTATATGAACTGAACGTCAAAGTGGTGTTTAAGAAGGTGAAAGTAATACTTATGAACATTAAAATGACACTTATGTCACTTTGACAGCCATTATTGATTAAGAAAAGTTAGAGCAATTTATTTCATATAGTCCGCAGAGTGACGCCTATGAACGACAGAGTGACGCTTATGAACGCCAACTTGACACTTATGAACGTCAACGTGGCCTATATGAATGTCAAAGTGGTGCTTAAGAAGGTCAAAGTAATACTCATGAACATTAAAATGACACTTATGTCACTTTGACAGCGATTATTGATTAAGAAAAGTTAGAGCAATTTATTTCATATAGTCCGCAGAGTGGCATCTATGAACACCAGAGTGACGCTTATGAACGTCAAATTGACACTTATAAACGTCAACGTGGCCTATATGACCGTCAAAGTGGTGCTTAAGAAGGTCAAAGTAATACTCTTGAACATTAAAATTACACTTATGTCACTTTGACAAAGTGACACTTTAGAGTTTAGACCACCGCATTGCGCCGAGTGCTGAGTGTTATCTATATGATTTTTCTTAGTACATCTGTAAGACTTTTATCTTTTACCTTTTGTGATACGGGACCCTAAATTTCCAACAATTATACTGTAGTCATCTGTCAAGCCGACATCCTTTTCCTGAAGAATTATTTGATGTTATTTTGGTATTACTTAGCTCTGGGCATCTGTCGTCACTTTGACGTAGGTGTACTATACAAGCAGTGCCCGTGGACACCCTCGTTAAATTTCATCTGTATCACTACATAGTATAAAACAAAGTCTGTTTTCTGTCTGCCTGTCCCTATAATTATGCTTAAATCTTTAAAACTAAGCAACGGATTTTAATGTGGTTTAACGGATTTAAATGTATAATACATACATAATATTGCATTGCACCCGTGCGGAGCCGGGGCGGGTCGCTAGTATATGTATAAAATTCTTTAATTTTTTTATTATTTTATCAATATTTACAAATAATTATGCGATATAGACCTGTTACTTAATATTACAATACGCGCATAGTATTTTTCTTTTTTATATTAATCTAGACTTGCGTTTGCGTGGGTCTATTTTACCTCCTTAGGGAAAGAATTTCCAAAAATCCTCTCTTAGTGGTAAAAATCGTCTCTTCCCCTACACTGTACACACCACAAAGAACATACATGTAAAATTTAGCGTCTAGCGCGCGTTATTTCAGCTGTACGTTGTCTGTGAGTCAGTCAGTAAAAGTAACAGAAGTTTATGAAGTACAAAGGATTACGAATAAATTCTGTGTCGCCGGCTCCGGAGACTTATAAACAAGCAATCAAAAGTGACTACCATTTCTCCTACATTTTACTACATTCTACCATCCTTGCTATTGTATTATCCCGTATTCGCTGTCCAGTAACACTGTAGCACTTTAATTTAATTAAATAACATAGTCATTACGGATCCATTCAACTACACCCTCTTTAAAACGGGACATGTTATTGTAGAGAAACATATTTGTAGAAATGTTTCTCTACAATAACACGGCTACTCGTCAAGCTAGACACTTTGACCTTTCTACCGTTCTTATTTACTTATTTTATTTTATTTAAAGTCTTCTGCCCTGAAGGGGTAGGCAGAGGTGTAATATTACACACCTATTTCGCCATGATAAGAATTCTTAGGTCCCACGTAATAGGGGGCGAGCCTATTGCCGTTACGAGAATTCAAAAAAGCTCCGTAATTCTTTTGCCTGACTTAGGAATTGAAACCGGGATCTACCGATCAGCAAACACATACGCTATCCACTGGTACACGCAGGCAGTCTGTACCCCTCTTATGTCGTAGGAAATAAGTATTAAAATCGTGTGAAACAGTTGCAGCTCCTTACAAAAATAAAAGTATGTACTATAATATTGACGATTTAAGAGTGGACACGAGTTTTATTGCCCGTTCTTTCTCGTGGTTCTACCTATTGCATTGCGAACGAGGCAGTAAATGTAAATGTAGAAGCATTAAGTAATTTAATTTTAAGATTGACGTTCATAAGCGTCACCTTATGACGTAGATGAATAAATGATTTTGACTTTTGACTTTTTGACGTGCTCCAACTATACGTATAGGTAAAGCTTCCGTTTAGAAGGGTCAAAGGTACATAGTCGTTATAGATCTTTTTAATAATATTATCATCATCCTCCTAGCGTTATCCCAGTTAGAAATCGGGCTCCGCCAGTGATATTTATATGTCTATGGGGTCCGCGTTCTAGTGTAACAGGATTTGACAGCTGAAGGTTAGCTTTTCCACGGAGCAACTGCCTGTTTGACCTATATGCCATAGCTTAGACTAGTGTCAATATATTGTCTTCCTATAACAACTGAAAAAGATATTCATGGTAGTTGAGACCAACGGCCTAACGCTTTCTCTGAGGCACAAGGCAAGCGACAATTAATAATTGAATATGCACATAACTTGGAGAATTCCGTGGTGCGGGTTTAGAACCCGATACTCTCGGCATGGCAGTCTGTTGGTATCTCCACTAGGCTATCGCTGTCTCCAGTAGGTATTACACAAGTTTATTATATATGAGGCTTCTATGAATAGCAACCTTCATGTTCCCTTAGGGACACTTACTTGTAATATTCAAGAGGTTCTGCTACGATGTATGTGTATGTAAGTTTGTTAAGTAGCTGTATTCTTTGAGACATATTATTATTATTATTTATTATTTATTTCAATTAATAAACAAAGAATACAATCCATTTATCAGATCAAAGGTCCACAAAACTGTGTTAAACAGTTTGACTGTGGACTCAGTCGAGTCTCATTCTAGCTTAAGTAATAGAAAAATAGTACATATCTAATGGTTTTATGGAATTATTAATATGTATATGTGTATTGTTGATTATATTTACGTTATATACTATCTAATAAGAATGTTTTTAACTTTTATATTATTGAGTTTAAGAGATTTTACCCATTTGGGAAATTCTCATTTTATTTCAAACGGTTGACTTAGGTATAGTTAGAGTTTTAGAAAATATATGAAGAAATGTTTTTTATTATTTTTTTATAGTCTCACGCCTTTTATCCCCGAAGGGGTAGGCAGAGGTGTATTACACACCCCCACACTGCGCCAGTTATGTATAATATTACACTCACATTTCGCCATGAATTTTTGGTCCCACGTAATAGGGGGCGAGCCTATTGTCGTTACCGGGCACATCACCAGACTCCGAGCTGCTGCTGAGTATTCGGAAAAACCCAGTAACACTTTTCCTTGACCCGGGAATCGAACCCGGGGCCTCCGATCAGCAGTCGCATACGCTATCCACTGGACCACGGAGACGGTCTAATGCCTAAAAGATTGGGACTTATTAAGACGGATCGCCTGACGGCAAGCGATTACCGCCGCCCATGGACACCCACAACTCTAGAGGAGAGTCGCAAGTGCGTTGCCGCCCATTGGGGTTGGGAAAAGGGATAGGATGAGGAGTGGGATGAGGGAGAAGGAATAGGGGATAGGGCCTCCGGTACTCACTCACAGATATCGAAACGCAACAGTTCAAGTACTGTTACTTTACGTCGATTTTCTGTGAGAGGGTAGTACTTCCCCGGTCGAGCCGGCGCATTCATGCTGAAATGGAGCTGATCTGATAGAGCTGGAAGGTGCCCATAGAAACTTCGCAATAAATCGACCCAACCCCATCGAGTTTGGGCTCGTTTCATTCATATTGACGAGTTCTCTGGCCCTATATATGTTTAGCGCATATAAAAACTTGTTTTAAAAGCAATGATTTTTTTTATTTTAAATCTTTTTTTATAGACTCACGCATGTATCCCCGAAGGGGTAGCCAGAGGTGTAATATTTTTACTTTTATAGTTAATTGAATCAGGCGTTACTTGGCGGAAGTCTATTGTAACCTAATGGAAGGAAAGAGGAACCCACCACGCACCCTCGGATTGCCCACCGTAACTATTGCAATAGAAAAAGGTTGACAATACCGAACTCCCCTAAAGACAAAGGATAAGGGATATATGGAATAATTCGGAAATGGGTTCCAGGAAAATACTTACCTGACGTGCAGTATCCCGTTCTATGCGCCGACTATGCTTCGACACGTGTTTCGCATCTCCACGAGGCATCCTCAGGACCGATGTGCAACGACTGAGCAGCTTAGCCGTTGCACATCGGTCAGGTTATTTTACTTTTAATTTATTTCGTTTTTTTTATATATCTAACCGCAGTGACACAGAGGTACCCTAACAGTTTAGTTATGTCGTGTATGAATAATTTCAGTATAAATACATAATTATATCGTTATACTACTGCATTATATAACATCGGTTCTTATTACTAGCACGCGATAAAATACGAAGAATTATTACTGACATGTACACGCTAGTTGCAAAATAATAATTATAGATGGCGTTTTATTCAAAACTGAAATTCAACAAATGTCTAAATCGCGATATTGGAATTTACACGGCTCAGTAATCTAACATAAAAAAAAAATCTTGTGTCACGTTGTTCCTTGTCGCACTCCGCCAAAACGCCTTTTTTATGAAATTTTGTAGGTATGTGTAGATGTGAGCATAAAATTTACTAAGTAACGTCGTAAAGTTGTCCTACTAAATGGGCGATAAGTTCATTTTACGGACATTTTTAGACGTCGGGAAAATGATTTTAAATTTTTTTGGATAGAGAATCCATGTCCCTGTCTAGAAGAAAACATTTTCTGTACGTCTTTTACAACGTTTGCTAGTTAACTATCAGGTACTTTTCCTTCCTGTAAATATGAATACAATACATGCGATCATATTGTTCAACTTAAGTGTGAAAATGAAATTTAATTAGGAAAATCTGCTACCTAACTATGGATCTATAATTTCTGGATCCATGCTAAGACAATAATAAGCAACTGCAATGCAAGGAACTTCCGAAAGTAACAGACACTCCGTCCAAAAGATGGCAAGTTTGGAACAAACACATTTACTTACTTTTCAGTAAAAATAATAACATGATCACTCAGGGTAGGTATAAAATATAAAATTTCCACCTACCGGTCAGTAAAGGTATCCATTATGTTAATTTCTCTATTCTCAAGTCTCAACTAAAATAATCAATATAATATCAATCAGCATACGAAAAAAACCTTTACGGTACAACCATTATAGCATGATCTCCGTGTCTTGTACTTTACAATCAATTGTTTTGGTGCACCAGAGCTCTAAGTTAACTGGACGCCAAGCCCCACTGACCTATTTCCCGCTACGCAGTCTGACGTCACTACAGCAATGCGCCATAACGCTGAAGAAAGCACAAGCAATACGGAATCTTATTTCCCTCGTATAAAGTCTGTTTTAGTCTGTATATAGCAGAATGGCTAACAATTTAATGGCGTAATAGAGAATGAACTCAGATACAACAGCTTAAAGTTTAATTTAACTTGAAATGTTTAGTTTAGAATTCTTGTACTTTTTAAACTGCACATAGGTTGGAGGGTCAACGCAATGCGATTCCAAACTTAAATAGGTCAGCCATCACACAATTTGAAATTGAAAACATACTAGCGTACTTCTGACTAATCATTGAGCTGTATTTCTTGTAGCATTTTCGTGAAAGAGTATCTACCAATAGTAATTTGTTTAGTGGTGCTGTAGTGACACGCTATTGGCTGTTTTTCATTTTCTTCATGTATGACGTTTGAAATTGAGAACAACTTTTTAATTGAATTTAAAAGTGTGGTCACCATTTTTATGGGTGAGGTGAGAGGTGGGACGATTTGGTCCACTACCTATACCACGCTGCCCAGAGGGTTTGACATAAAGTTTGATGTAGAGTTTTCCGGTTCTGCCGCACGTCTATTTTCTTCTTACGATAATGACGGAATGAAATAGGGTAGTGACACTATTGTAACCCAAAGTAAGGCCTGTGTCCAGCATTGGTCTACGAAAGCCCATAATGAGTTATGATTTAGACCAAAATATTGCCTTTCTTACAGCCGGTTTCAATATTCGATTTATCGACAAATTTGGCTACCAGAGATACATATTTGACTTACCTAACCTAATTAATATTATACAGGGTGTAAAAAGACCCTTAACGAAAACTGAAATCATGTTGTACCAATCACTACGAACATTTTTTACTTCGGCACCATACCTGGGAAATTAATGTTTCAGGAGATATTGAGGCTCAAAGTTAGTATGGAATTTTTCTAATTAAGTACAAAATCGATGCAATTTACCTACCCCGCCAATATGTTCTTTAGATGCCCTATGGCCCCATGGATAAGTAGGTATTTCGAGCATTGCACGCGCGCGTTTGTAAGTGCGGTTTAAAAAATGTGAAAACTTAAAAATAAAGTCGGTTCCCAGGTATTATTTTTGGTTAGTATGACTTGCCATGATGTCCACAACGAGTAGACTTCGGCTTGGTGATGGGTCTTGTGACACCCTATATTTGAATTATCTATTTTAAGGTAGTAGAGCCTTGCTGATTTCAGCATGCCGGCTCGACCGGGGAAGTACTACCCTCTCACAGAAAATCGACGTAAAGTAACAGTACCTAAACTGTTGCGTTTCGTTCGGTGAGTGAGAGTGCCGGAGGCCCCATCCCCTATTCCTTCTCCCTCCCTCATCCCGCTTCCCTATCCCTTTTCCAGACCCAAGGGGCGGCAACGCACTTGTGACTCCTGTGGTGTTGCTTGTGTCCATGGGCGACGGTAATTGCATACCATCAGGCGATCCGTCTGCTCGTTTGCCGTAACATAAAAAAAATATGTCAAATATATCTCTAGTAGCCTTATCCATGGATAGATCAAATATTTAAACCGCTCTTTAGAATATCTCATGTTATCGTGTATCAGCTGAGTGGGTTATTGATTAAATTATAGGGCGCGGCACGCCCCCAGTGATTTACAGTGTAATGGCGGTTGACTTGATTCAATCGATTAACGTTTTCAATGTTAATTGTTTGAAACTTTGGCTTTTCAGTTATGTTTCGGCTTCAAAACTTAAATACAATAATGCTATAACTATAGTTAGTTTGAAATCTCGCCCAAGGGTTCTCTGTGTCAAAGGCAGTAACGGATCTATTTTGTCTAACCGGAGCAAGCTTTTCTTTTTTATATAGTAATAGGCGGCAAACGAGCAGACGGATCGCCTAATGGTAAGCAATTACCGCTGCCTATGGACATAAGCAACACCACAGGAGTCACAAGTGCGTTGCCGCCCCTTGGGGTTGGAAAAAAGAGATAGGATGAGGAAGAAGGAATAGGGGATAGGCCATGGATAGGGCCTCCGGCACTCTCACTCACCGAACGAAACGCAACAGTTTATGTACTGTTACTTTACGTCGATTTTCTGTGAGAGGGTAGTACTTCCCCAGTCGCGCCGACCCATTCATGCTGAAATCAGCAAGTCTTGATAATGGCGCCACCAACAGTTTTCCAACTAGTTCAAAATTTTCGCTCTATGTCGTGACATTATTTTTGCGCCCCCATGACACTGCTTCTCTGGGCAAGTGCCCCGGTTAGCCCCTCCCTTAGATCCGCCCCTGGTCAAAGGTATTACGTAGTGCCTATTAAACCTATTGCCTTACCCTTCTCATAGTGAGAAGAGGCCCGTGCCCAGCAGTGGGACAGTTTATATACATGGCTCATGATGATGAATTAAACCTACTTACTTTGCTTTTCACAGCCAGTTGTATTTTGTTTTATGTAAGATTACTTAAAGGGTCTCAATCACATCATTTAAATACATTGATGTACTTATAAATACCTATATTTGCCGACGTTTCAGCCGACTTGCTTGGTCGTGGTGGAATAGGAAAGTTTCCTGCAAGTGAAATAAATTATACAAGTATTTTTATCTAGTGAAACATGTCAAAATAATAGTTGTTTCATTCATCAATTAATGTTAAAACTTTATTTAACATTTTTTATCCTCAATTTATTAATAATAAGTAATCTACTTGACAGCAAAACACTATGACGTCACTACATCATGTTTCATACAAAACCCTTGGCAAAGTTCGTTTTTGACATTTCATTAAAGTGCTTGATTTGACTAGTTGGAAACAAACCTATTGGTGTGAGTTCAGTGCCGTCTTGTCATAGTAGAGAGTCAGTATCTTCAAACGAACTAATAGTGGCCTAAACTATGGAAAGTCGCTATCCCTTTGGGCTGCGGAGGTCAGACGACAGTCGCTCTGTGGAAAAGCTAATATTCAGTCAAATCCGATTAGACTAGTAAGCGGACCCCGGGTTGAGACTGGGATAACGCTAGGAGTATGATGATGATATACGATCAAATTAAGACATATTGGCGATGCAAAGATTATTATTTACCGCGCGCCTCTAGCGGCGAATTTGGAAGTTGTCCGGGTACGACACTTTTGACAGCTTTCAATACAACTTTGCTTCGAGGTTATAGCAATAAATACATAAGCTCTTTGGTTATAGTGGTAATTGTATTGAGCTGTCAAAATTGTCGTACCCGGACAACTTCCAAATTCGCTGCTAGAGTCGCTAGTTAGATCTTAGCATCGCCATAGAGCATAGATATTTATTCATAGAGGCGCATTTCTTATGGGCGCTCTGTAAACAAACTTTCTGTGACCGAAATTGCCGCTTGGCGGCGTGGCAGTCGCGCTGTGAGTCTGTGACAGCTGTCTCTATGAGTGCAAGAGAGACGAACGTTCCTCCTGTGTATCTTAACTACGAGAGCAAGAGAGACGGAGAACGACGCCGGCGCCGCCAACGGCGCCAACTGCGTACTACACTGACAACCGCCAATTCGTCACTTGGAATCGGCACACGAAATTTTAAGAAATGCGCTTCTATTATATAAATCTGTATTCATTGGCATCGCCAATACAAATGACTCCATGTGTATATTTATTTAAATCTGTGGTCAACTATCAATCATATGTCAGCTTGTCAGGTGTTGGGTTAAAACTATAGGTAGGTACTACGAAACGAGTGTATGGTATTGTTATCATATAATTAAACGTCTAATTGCAGCTCATCCTAGATTACAGCAGTCAATGCGTTATATCGAGACAAGTTAATCCACCTGCATTAGATCATTGCGATCTGCTAATGCTAGCCCGCGGTTTTGTCTGTAATTCTGTGGTTTAGTCTGTTTGATAACTGTCGTGTCTATAGGTAGAAGATATAGAAGGAATAAAGGATATAAAGCTTTTTGCTTTTTATAAGACTATAGACTTCGTCCTCGTGGAACTATTTTACCCCTTAGGGTGATAATTTTCAAGAACCATCTCTTATTACTCCACTACAGTCCCCAAAAGAACATAGAGTACATTTCAAATTTCAGCTTCTTGCGCCCAGTAGTTTTATAATAAAGTCTTGTTTTGTAATAAGGCCCCGTTTGTAAAGTTATTAAAATACAAATTATATGAATTTGTGTACTGTCCTGTGGTTTACAATTCAGAGGTAGACAACAAGGAACTATGAATTGATTAATTATTGCAGGATCAATATTTAAAAAAAAAATGAGTAGGTAACTCTGATTTAGTAAATGTTGACTCTACCCTTTAGAATTAGCTCATCATCCAAGCGTTACCCCAGTTAGGTACATCCGAGACTTTTCGCTTTGGAGCCCAAAGTTGGATTACTAGTTCCACAAGATTTGAGAGAATATTAGCTTTTCACAGAGCGACTGCCGTTAGATAAAGAGATAGCGAAATTCCATGCGTTATTTATAGCATTTAGCTATTGTGAAATATATCTACCATTTAGATAAAGCATACAAAATGTGATTTGTAATGCCGATATCTATATAATTTCTGAACATACATTGCGAATATGTATACCCTGATAGGTATATTATAGATGATATATATAATAGGGTGCATAGGGTTCCCAGGGTGCATATGGTTTCCACCAAGAACTTAGGGTCCCAAGCCAACCTCACCTGCAAGTGGTGTACCTGCCGATCAACGGACGAGACTCGGCAAACAAAATATCCCGATAAGCGGCAATAGGCTCGCCACCTATTACGTGGGATCAAAACACTGGCGAAAATTGAGTGCTTAATATGCCTCTGCCTACCCCTTCGGGGAAACAGGCGTGAGTCTATGTATGTGTACCAATGCGGCACTGCCATTCTTAATTCATAAACTCTGTAATTAATAAATTAATAATATACACAATTACACAACAGTGTGTAAGATAGTAAAATGCGACCTGTATTCGATTATTTAATCAGCTGTTAAGTCGCCATATTGTTAATTTTGCCGCGCATTCCGTGTAAAAAGTTACATCAGAATATTTTTAATTAGTCAAGAATACGACACCCCAGAACCCCTTTGCCTCTATTCATAATCTTGGACTGCCTCGTTGGTCTCGCGGCATAAATGTGCACGTGAGATTGGGAGGTCTCGGGTTCGATTTCGTGCAAAGTGTTATTGGGTTTTTCCGTTAGGAAATTCTCAGTAGCAGCACGGAGTCTGGTAAGGTGCTCGGTACGGCAATAGGCTCGCCCCCTATTACGTGGGACCTAAAAAATTCATGGCGAAATGTGGGTGTACAACGCAATAGGCTCGCCACCTATTACGTGGGATCAAAACACTGGCGAAAATTGAGTGCTTAATATGCCTCTGCCTACCCCTTCGGGGATACAGGCGTGAGTCTATAAAAAAAAATTGTCCAAACCTGATATTACTCGATTTTATGTGCCATTTATTTCAATATTTGTGTTGGCTACTGCTCCGTACCATGGTTATCGTGTTATTTTAATTAGCCTATAAAATTATCATCTAATATGCACAAAATAATATATCGTATCAAACCAGTAGGTATTTCCTGAGGTTAGCACCTTCAAACAAAGAAACTTGCTAAATGTTTTGAGATCTACTTATGACATCTAAGTAGGTATGCTTTAAGGGTAGGTATTCCTGGATCCTCAATGCCTGTCATCATCATCAGCCTTTAACAGTCTACTGCTGGACTAGGCCTCTCCTTTGAAAGAAGGAATTGGCCTACTATACCACGCTGGCCAAACGGGTTAGTATAGGGTTTGTATCAAGTTTTCCTTCTCTTACAGTGCTGTTCTCTGCATAATATGCTCCCTCTGTCGGCTCTTACGACACCTATGGGATGATATGGGGTGGTGACATTCCGTATTCTTAATCCGTCACCACACGGACACTTAATGCCTGTGACCACTTGGAATTACCTGATTAGATACTCTTTATTATAATTTTTTTTAATTTTTAAACTTAGAATAGCCGTTTCCTCGTCAAGCCTACATAAAAAAAAAAATTGAGGTGTACCTTTTATTTGTTGCAGGAAAGAAGCGGTTTGGACAACATGCGGTCACTAGAACATTATTTAACCGACATTATGCGAGCAGACACGTCCGATCACATGAAAGGTAAATATTTATTTATTTAACAAACAACACAACGTAGGCAAGGCATCTTATAATATTATCTAGCGGCTCTTACTCGCGATATTTGTTTTTTTTTTTTATAATAATATTCTTTATTGTTCCGAAATATATCACACTTTAAAAACAGTAATAACAATTTAAAGGCATAAATACCTCTGTTATGGCCCTCCGCGACCACGAACGTTGCAAGCCCGTTGAAACGTTGGAGAATTGGGCAAGGCCTGCCTTACATTGGGTTTGGGTGCGGAGCGTGCGCTCGGCGTGCGTTCGGCGAGTGCTCGGCGTTCAGTTTATTCTACAAGGCGCCCAAGGAACGGGCATAGCCAATGTGTGGTCGGAATTTAATAATCTATCGGTATATCGGCATCTTATAGAAACCAGGATTTCAGGATTAGGTAGGATCTAGGAAGAAAGCGCGGCTTATTCTAGTTTGGCATAGGGGAGAACGTTTCCCTGAGGGTCTTGTACGAGTTTGCACTCGATCGTCACGGTGGACGATAGCCTAGTCGACGGGAACAATTTCCATACAATTTCTAAATGCGCCCCCTAGCGGACTCTATCGAACGCTACTCTTCGTTAGGGGCGCTTTTAGAAATTGTATGGAAATTGTTCCCATCGACTAGGCTATCGTCCACCGTGACGATCGAGTGCAAACTCGTACTAGACCCTCAGGTAAGGGTTGGCTTTATACGGGGACACACTAAAAGACTATTTGTTGTGCGAGAATTTTGATACATTCGGCGTGTGTTAACTGGAGGATTAAAGGTAATGCACAAGGTAAAACTCACTGGCACCTTCGTTGTGCCCCATTGTAAGAAGGCGACCTTAGGCACGTGCCTAGTTTGCCTTGAGGCAATCCTCCACTGCATGAGTCCTCTAACCCCTCTTCCTTCTGAAGCCACCCAATATCTTTTAAACTATAGTCCAGTGCCATCCCAAACCGTGAGTTAGGTCGGCGCCCAAAAAGCCGTACCGCTCAGCGCTCACCTTCAGCATTCTTTGACCCTTGAACCTCGAACCTAGAGCGACCTCTCAATTCGCCATATGAAGCCTTGCAAATATTTATTTTTAGTTGCGACAAGCTAGCGACATCTATTGTTAACGTTTAGCAACATGTTTACGTATCGATGACAGAAGATGGCGCTGATCGCAAGTTTTATGCCACTTGCGATTATGAAATTCATGAGTTGTGCAAGCTTATTTCGACACAACGCAGTGGACTAATTTAAATTTGGTTTGATTTGTTCTGAGTATTGTTAATGTCAATAACATTAGGTAAATTAAGATACATAGACCATGAAATATGTTTTTAAGCCCGTAATAAGGGAAAATCTTTCCAAACTTGAATGCGCAGTGTCCAAAAGAGTTTCCTTTAAGTAGAGAACGGATACTTCTTTATTCTGTAGGGTTCAATACAAATTTAATCGAAATCGGTTCAGTAGTTTAGCGGTGTATGCGTAACAGGCAGACGTACTTATGTATTTGTAAACAGTTTGTCTAAATGGTCTAATGCGAGATGGAATGTTCCATGGACGGGCTTTGAGAACGGAGAGTTAGATTATAATCTGCTTTAACTTTCGCTGCTGGACAAGGAATTACCTAATTTGAGGGACAATAGCATTGTCAGTCAATAGAAAGATTTGGCGTACTATACCACGCTGACCAGACGAGTTTTTTTTTATGTCAATAGGCGGCAGACGAGCAGACGGACCGCCTGATGGTAAGCAATTATCGCCGCCCACACAAGCAACACCACAGAAGTCACAAGTGGGTTGCCGCCCCTTTGGTTTGGGAAAAGGGATAGGATAAGAAGTGGGATGAGAGAGAAGAAATAAACGAACGAAACGCAACAGTTTAGGTACTATTACTTTACGTCGATTTTCTGTGAGAGGGTAGTACTTCCCCGGTCGAGCCGGCCCATTCATGCTGAAATCAGGAAGGCTCTACTACCGTCGAGTTGGTATAGGGTCGGATTTGCTTGGTGTATTTTCCATAGTGACCTCTTACTACTTTCGCGAAATGAAATGGGGTAATGACACTTCCACACGGAGAATCAAATGTATCTCAATATATAAATAATAATAAATCTGGTCTGCCTGTAGCCCAGTGGACAGCGTATGCGTTTGCTGATCGGGAGTTCCTAGCTTCGATTCCCAGGTCGGGTAAAAGTGTTATTGAGTATTTCCGAATTCTCAGTAGCAGCACGGAGTCTGGTACAGCAATGTGCCCGGTAACGTAAGTAGGCTCGCCTTCTATTACGTGGGACCTAAAGATTCATAACATGGCGTAATGTGGGAGTCAAACATATTTGACCTGAGCGGGAATCGAACCCGCGACCTTTCGTTACGCCACCGGATCCTCTAAACAACTACTGCCGCACGTTTTATGGCCCAACACACCACCACGCTAACACACCGTGACTTCCTTTTTAACGTCAACGAGGTACCGTCAGCAAAAACAGCCGTCAAAAATGTCACATGTCCCAAAAATATTGTCATCCACTCGTCTAGATGGCGTTTTAGTTTAGAAGTCAACTTTGTGTTAGAGTGTAAAGTGTAGTAATGAGTATGTAAACTTGACATAGTTACTGTTTTGTTGACCGTACTATATAGCATTGTTGTAACACAGTAGTTGTATAGATGTAGAGTTAATGGAAGAGGCTAGAGTTTAAAAATATATATTATTAGATGTGGCTGCAGTTATGCTTATTTTATTTTAGAAGTATTAAATGTTTATCTAACAAAATTTGGCAATCCACTGCTGCACGTATGCCTTTCCTAATAGTCTTGTGTTCACTAAAAATAAATCAGTTTGATTGTAGATTCATTATGATTTTAAGATCCCAATAAAGTTTATTATTTATTATAAAAAGGTAAGATTAATGTTATTTTTAGGATTTTAAAACTAAAGATAATGTATTTTTTCTTGTGACAGTGAACACCAATCAGAGAGCATTACGTCTAACAGTCCGTCCGCCATTCATGTTGTTGACGTTTTAGTAGTAAATACAACTAGAACGTCAAACTTTCTACCTGTCAAATCGAATATAACAAAATAAAAGTGGGTACATCAGACCAGACTTCATTCACGGTTTGTTTTGTTTTGCACTTTGTGATATCATCCAACCGCCAATATGGTTTCCAGCGTTTTCGTGTCAAATTCAAAAAGGTTTTTAAAAAGCCGTAATTAGTGATGTTGCTGATCGATTTTTGAAGAAAAAATCAGGTATTTCAGTTTAACATCTAATAAAGGAATGAATCAATCGCTAATTACATTTTAGGACACAAGCCTATTTACGTTAAAATACCGTTGTGAGTCAATAGAATGATTTGGCTTACTATTACTATACCATGCTGCACGCTGGGTTGGTATTGAGTTTGATGCCGATGTCGAATTTCCCGTCTTTTCCTAAAGATAACTATTGACGCCGAGTACTTTCCTTACATATCTTTTACGACATCCACGGAATGAAATGAGGATAGCAACACTTTGTGCTTTTAATCCTGAAGGATTAATAAGAAAAAGAACACGGACTTAGATAAAAATCTTAAGTTAGAAAATTCGTTATTCACAAAATACCAAGCACATTTGCATCCGTAACAATTCAACACCGAATTTGATCAAAGGTCGACCTTTATTTCCCTAAATCCTCATTTACATTCTCTCTCATTTTGTTTACAGCAATACATTTTAACGCGTTAAATACTGTGCTTGTATCAGCCAGCCACGGGCGGCCATTATAAAATATTTCCCGCCAAACTGTCGTTTGTGCCGCCATTTTGCGATGTTTTGGTTAAATCGGATATACTTAGCATTTCCTTTATGAAAGCCGCTGTAATATCATTTTATTTCAGTGTTACCCACGTTGGTCTCTCAGTAGGAAAAATTAAAAGAGGTGGATAATAAGGAGGGCTGTGTTCTCTGGTGCATGGTGGTTCTCTCAATGATTACATCATTTGAAGAGTATTTTTTTTTAGATGCAGTGATAATCCAATATAGGGACTAAATGTGCATTGCTGTGCATCATGGCTAATTGCAATCGTGCGGGATTTACCTACATATTAGAATGTGTTGTTTATACTATATGACTGTTGAGAAATAGATATCAATGCAACTTAACTGAGTTCTTAAGGTCTGAGAAGAAGCGGTGCTACAATCTTATACTATAGGCACTTACGGCCGCAAAGCACAGAAATGCACCTTAAAGTAAAGTAAGTAAAGTCTTTATACATATATATTTCACCTATATTAATAATTCTGAATTCTGAAGTCTTCCTAGGTCTCGATCGGAAGACCCGCTAAATAGAGTTGTATGACGTGTACAAATCGCGATAGTTTAAAATCAATTATAATTACGCTGTGAGCAACCGTAACAAAAATATTAGCAAACCTCTCTTTTGTCGATCCAAACGACGCGCCGCACCGTGCCGTCCGCGTTACTCACTTCCAACTACGCTCACCTCCCTTCTCCGACCGCGCTTTCACTCATCAAGCCACATCCAGCGCGCTATGCGCGTGAGTTACGCAAGCAAGCGTCAGCCTTCGCGCGACCTTGGTTGTCCAATAATATAATTAACCTGTATACCTGTTGCGCACTGCGTTACACTTACAATAGACACATCCCATTTTAAAAACAAACGTGATTTAAAAACATACTTTTTTGAGGACTGCGCTTGGAGTGTTCGTTTGAGAATCTAACTTTTTCTCTATGGTTATGAGCTTGGGATAGTATGTGCTTACTTAGCATTCAGAATATCTCAAGTTATTTTATTTGCTTTATTAATTAAAACGACCTTCTAATTTCTTCCAAAAAAATTTCACCTTTAGATTGTGGTTACAATCAATCCTTTATAGGCATAGAAAGACTTTATAGGTATTTTAGTATTTTGCATTTACAATAAGGCTACCTGGGTACATTTAGTTTTGTTGTATACAACAGAGTCGACTTGGAGCCTAGTCCAAGGTTTCCATTCATTCTCTAAAATCTCTCCAAGCGGTTAGTATTAGTCAATACTTCAGCAAGGGGCGCCAGGATTGCTTTTAGAAAAGGCATGAAAATTATGTTACCACCGACGAACGATTCCAATCCGATCCATTCATGTACAAGCTCATACTAGCCCAGTACATACTCTGCTTGTATGTATGTGTATATATCATAATAGTCATTTGTTCACATATAGAGCAACATGACTATAGTAAACTAATGCGCAGTTACGCAGTTAAAACGCAAATAACATAATTATTTCAAAACAACTTTAAACTGAAGTAGAATTCCAATTCACATTATTTTGATATCTTACACGATATAATACAAATTTTATTGGATATAGCTTCAAAATAAAATCCCGTAATTTTGCCTTTAAGAGTAATCATTCTTCTAACGTTACCCCAGTTGCACACCATGGTCCATTTATTAGTGCAACTAGATTTGACTGAATTAGAACGACTGCCTATCCGACCTCCAGAACTCAAAGGGATAGCTATATGCCATAGTTTAGACTAGTGTCAGTTTATTTAGAGGTACTGACTCCCTAGAACGACTGTCAGAGATCTTCGCGTGGCTCACAGCATGATGTTATTTAAATTGTGGCATAGCCCTCCTCCTTTCAAAGGCTATCCAACAAAAAATATTTTTTAAAATCGAGCCAGTAGTTCCTGAGATAAACGCGTTCAAACAAATTCTTCAGCTTTATTTGTATCCATTGATACAATTCATCTTCCAAGCAAGCGATAGCTACTAGTCTTATCTAGTCCTTTTTAATCCACTTAAATCTAATCCATCCTATTAGATTTCAGTCATAAATCTTTACTATTAGTATATTCAAGATGGCTCTTAAAGTATGAAACGTTTATTTCATTTCTAATATAAACAGGCATTGAAATAATACCTACTTCTCTAATCTTCTCATTTTATCATCGCGCTGTAGTTATAAAACGCGGGAAACGATAACTTTTTAATGAAAAAAAATAACTACTAATGTGTTAGTGTGAATGAAAAATTACGACGCATTTGCTTATTTATTTTTGTTATGAGCGTTATTATCGGCAGTAGCCTAGTGAACGTACCAATAGACCGCCATGCAGAGGGTATCAGGTTCGACTCTACGGTGCGCACCAGTTTTCGAAGTTTTGTCTATAATATTAGCTCGTGTCTCAAAGAGAACGTTAAACCGTCGGTTCTGGGTTCTGGCTGTCATGAAGATGATTGAGGGAGTCAGTACCCTCAAATAAATTGAAACTAGTCATCGAATGTCGCTATCCCTTTGGGTTGCGGAGGTCAGACGGTAGGCGCACTGTGGAAATTGGCTTATATTCTATCATATCTGGTTAGGCTAGTAGGCGGACCTGGGGCTCCAAAGTAAAGGCCTATGATGCAACCGGGATAACGCTAGGACGATGATGATGAAGAACGCTATTATCTTTTGTAGAGCGGCTCGAAGACCACGTTAAACCTTCAGTCTCGGCTATCATCAGGGGCGTCGCCAGCCAATTGCCTAAGGCTGGGAGCAAAGTCGCCAACCGATGGCCTAAGGGGGAGGGAGGGGGGCGAAAGTTGGTATGGAAAATTGGAAAAGTACTAAGAAAAGTATGAATTGTAGGGATTTTCGAATCTCTAGGGGGTTTTTGAATCTCTCTGCCCCCCTCTGTCCTCCTCTTGACGACGTCCTTGGCTATCATAAAGAACTTTGACAGTCAATAGGTACCCTTGAATAAGCTAACACTGTTCTGATATATCGCTTTCCTTTTGGGTTACGATGAACAGAATTGCTCTGTGGGAAGGCTAATATTCGGTAGACTAGAAGGCTCCCTAGCTGCAAGATGTCTAAGTCTTGGATGCAAGCGGGATAACGCTAGGACGGTGATCAATAAAATTGGTCAGTGATAAAGTACTTAGGTAATTCTAAATCTAAACTGTTTTGAAACAACTCTACAGACTGACAATTTGTAAATGGGTCACAAAATAAATCATTCGATTGTCCCTTTAATAGATTTAAATACGAAACAAAACCTAATAAACTGTTCATATCAATGCAAAATAACTATTCAGACGGCTGACATTTTCACATTTGGCTCGCTAGTCTAAAACTAGTTAAAAATAAACTATATGCTTCTAAAACTCACCGACCGCGTGACTTGCCGCTGCGCTTAGAATTTCCATATCAACCGGACAAATTCAAAATACACTAAATAGATGACCCTAAACTAGAATAGGGATAGTTTAAATTAGCCGTATTATTCACGAGGTGACATGCGATTAAATAGGAAAGGTATCATTGTGAACGTAATCTAGAATGTTTGGATGTATACTTGAAATGGTCGGTTAATCGATAACAATTGAGTGGGAATCTGTGATGTGCGCTGTCAGTAGGTGAACGCGCGCGAACGAAGCGCATGCGTCTGTGACTTTTTAAAAATACGAAATTAGAATCGTGGGCGGTGCGTGTTCAGTCTATTTTTATAAAAAAATATTACGCGGACCGTTTGGAGTGCAGTGAACTCTAAAATTGTGATTTTTGTTGTGTTTAGAAAAGTGAATATTAAATTGGAAAATTCATAGCTTTCGGGTAATTTATAAATTAAAGTGTTACCTATTGTTAATTTACATTTAGCTATATTTACTCTAGCAAAACTAACTCACTTTTCGATACAAATTAATAATTCTCTATTTTAGTAAACACAATAATTCCTATTTCATTAAATAGTTTCTAGTTACGCAGTAAATTAATATTTAATATACTTTAATTATGTAAATAGGGTAATTCAGTTTTAAATCGAGGTGAGGCATTTTACGATTTTCCTTTGCCTTGAAAGTATTAATTGATTTGATATTAAAATGCCATTACATACCCAATAGCATTTTAATAGAAAATACTATTATTTAAATGTTACTTCATTAAATATTGAGTCTTACGTAGCAATAATCTATTAAATTATTTATTATCGTGTTTTTTAATTCTCCGCCATCAACAAATTTGCATATTATTTAAAGCTATTTTGTGATAAAATTCTTACATACTTAGATACATAGATTGTGGCGTTTTAGAAAAAAAATATTTAACAATGTTTTTTCTAAGTAGGTAAATAATTGATTGCGATTAAATTATATTTTTTAACGTTTTAAATGGCATCCCCTGTATCCTACTTGCTCAACCTTCTTTTATTTTCTGCTGGGCTCCTAAGGTTCCAAGCGTTATTATACTATCCACAAACTTCATTAATAAAAAGCTGACAAATGCATAAAAATATAAATCAATTCAGTAGTGTCTGAGATTGGCCCGTTCAAACATATAAACTATTCCCCCAAAACAAAAACATTTAGACTCCGATCCTGAGCCTCATAGACCCTTCTTACCTGAATCCGCCCCTGGTGCTACATAACTCTACTAATATAGTAAAGCTGAAGAGTTTGTCTGTTTGGTTGAACACACTAATCTCAGAAACTACTGAGCTGATTAGAATTTTTTTTGTGTTTCATAGCTCATTTATAGAGCAAGACTATATGCTATATAAGTTATATATTTAATATATGCTATATACTATAGGCTATATAACAGCGAGCTATGAGCCACCGGTGCAGGAGTGGCTCTAAATAACGGTTGTAATCGTGGGCTCAGCTAATTGCAATATTAAAAAATAATATCTAAAGCTAATAAGGAGTACAAAATAATTATCATTTTCATACATTAAGGGCCTGTTTCACCACTGTCCAATAAGCTCTTGTTAAACTACTTGGTAAATAAATTCATTCAAATTTCGTTCTAATTTTGAATTACATGGAAGGTATCGCTAACTTAAAGATGGTGAAACAGGGTCTTAGTTTTCAAAGACAATTTTTCATAAACTTACGAAGGACTGTCATCATGTATCAAAATGAACGGCGGAAGCGTTATGTACTTTAATGTTGTCAAATACAATGCAATTAATTGAATGATTAACATATCATGGATGTAGTAGTATAATAAAGCATATACCATTCATCCTCCTAGCGTTATCACTGTCTCAATCCGGGGTCTGCTTACTAGTCCAACCAGCAGGCCGATTCAGAATGTCACGACAAGTAATCGTACGATATGTCAAATTATTGTCCTCGTCTTTTAGCCGCCTATCAGAGATATTTTGAACAAATATTCATTGAATTCGGTTTATTTGTTAATTTACTTCATACTGAATGCATAAAATTGATAGGAAATGCGATAGTTTTGACAAAAACTGAGGTAGCCCGTTTGACAATTAACGGAATCGAATGTCAAATGAGATATCGAACGATTCTGAACCGCCCCCCGGATTTGACTGAATATTAGCTTTACCACAGAGCGACTGCCTGTCTGAGCGGTATTCCATGGTTTAGACTAGTGTCAGTTGATTAGTATTCTGGCATAATGCGTACACAGTCATTTGATTCCAAATTGGGTAGAGCCTGTACTATAGCAACTGGATAACAAAAAAACATACTTATAGTATGATAGAAGATGCCTGCAGCTACGCACGCGCATTTTATTTTAATTTTTCTGCGTGATCCCTTCGGCCGTGTGGTTGACGGCATAGAATACAAGTGTGACCACCCCCTATCTTCCCGTGGGTGCCGTAAGAGGCGACTAAGGGATAGCACGATGCAAATACCATCTTTGCGTAGAGACGGAAAACTCGACATCAAACCCTATACGACTGCCTCGTTGGCCTCGCGGCATAAATGTGCGTGTGGGATCGGGAGGTCCCGAGTTCGATTCCTGGGTCAGGCAGTGTTATTGGGTTTTTCTGTCACGAAATTCCCAGTAGCAGCACGGAGTCTGGAAATGTGCCCGGTACGGCAAATTACGTGGGACTAAAGTATATCTGGCGAAAAGTGGGTGTAGAATACACCTCTGCCTACCCCTTCGGGGATAAAAGGCGTGACGATATGTATGTATGTATGTATATCTTCGGAATAGGGTTGTTTCCAACTAGTCAAATCAAGCACTTTTAATGAAATGTCAAAAACGACCTTTGCCAAGGGCTTTGTATGGAATATGACGTAGTGCTGTCAAGTAGAATACTTATTATCAATAAATTGACGATACATTTTTTAAATAAAGTTTTAACATTAATTGATGAATAAAACTACCTACTATTATTTTGACATGTTTCAATAGATAAAAATACTTGTATAATTTATTACATTTGCAGGAAACTTCCCTATTTCGAGCAATCCTTCCTGAATGCACCCTTGCCGTCCCCGAGGAAAATACATGAAATATTTCACGTTCTTGCGCCCAATAGTTTTACCTCGTAGCAGATAGAAACACTAACCACAAGACTAACAGGGCAGTCTCCATGATGTATTATAGTTTAGGCTTTTACGGGCTATGGATAGTTATAGACTAGATTGATAAAACGGTAGAGCAATGCTAGTTACTAATTACAGTATGAATGTGTAATTTCTACCCTGGATTACCCTTCCACAGCTGATCTTTGTGAAGTACAGAAAGAGCTGTGTATCAACTAGTTTGGCCAGCGAGGTACGTACCTATAGTAGGTCAAATTCTCGTACTGACTGACAGTTGTACTGAAAAGCAAATTAGAAGAGCATTGATGTTATATTATAAGAGGATAGATTGGCTGTAGACAGTAAAATGATAAAAAGAAAGAGGTTTAGGAGAAATGGATGTGACTGTGGTTAGCATCAATTCTTTTATTTAGATAGAGTTGCCAACTCTACCGGAATAAAGGAATCACTTAATTACTAATTGTCAAAATTAGGTTGTGTAAGGGCTTTACAGAAAGTCATCTTACTTAATTTTAGTCATATAGGCAGCGATAGCCGAGTGGAGATACCAACAGACTGCCATGCAGAGGGTATCGGGTTCGAATCCACGGCGCGCACCAATTACTTCTCGGAGTTATTTGCGTATTGCATTATTAATTATCGCTTGTCCCGTGCCTCGGAGAGCACGTTAAACCGTCGGTCCCGGTTGTCATGAAGATCTTTGACAGTCTTTACAGGGCGTCAGTACCTTCTTAATAAACTGACACTAGTCTAAACCATGGAATATCGCTTTCCCTTCGGGTTGCGGAGGTCAGACAGGCAGTCGCTCTGTGGAAAAGCTAATATTCAGCCAAATCCGGTTAGACTAGTAAGCGGACCCCAGATTGAAACTGGGATAACGCTAAGAGGATGATGATAATCTAACTTAATTTAGTCGATTTGAAGTATGAGCGAGATTATTTTTCTGGTCTTATTTTTTGGCTTAACTTATCTGCCGTTTTCACTTGTTCTGAACAAAATTTTCGATAATTACAAAAGCATTAAGTTCTTGGTTTACTATTAAGAATACCTAATCCTATCTCCATATCCATAGTTAACGCGGTTTCAAGTTTAAACTGCTTTTAAGTGACCTGAATACGCGATGAGCGATATATTTCAAAACCTGATGTCACTCCGCTCCGTTTTCATAGCGCGCGAAGAAAAACAATAAGCGCCGCCATTTTGAGGTAAACTGGCGCCAAATCATTTATGAAGGCTCTACTTTGACAGTTGTTTTTTTCTGTTACGACGATTCCTTTTGAGTGCCAGTTTAGTTGTTATTTTCAGTACCTAATTATACTAATTTTTAATGCACTGAATCCGTGGTTTTTAGGTCTTTTAGCTCCTTTATTGGACAAAGATATTGTTCTATAAATCATATATCTCCATATAACTAATTGTTGGACTTCCGTGGTCCGTGGGAAAACAGTTACAGGGTTTTTCCAATAGCAGCACGGCGTCTGGTGATGTGCCCGGTAACGGCAATAGACTTGCCCCCTATTATGTGGGACCTAAAAATGTGTGTGTAATGTTACACCTCTGCCTACCCCTTAGGGGATACAGGCGTGAGTCTATAAAAAAGAAAAAAAAACATATATAAAGCAGACCTTTCAATATTGAAGGTCCGTCTGCCTAAATTCTTCACACACATAGCAGCTACAATATGGATGTAATCGTTGTCAATTATAGTAATATCATTAAACAGCCTTTGACAGTACTGCTGGATCTCCCAATTTCCGTCACAATAACATTGTTAGTCAATAAAAGGATTTGGCCAAAGAGCTCAGATATTTACATAGAGGCGCATTTCTTATGGGCGCTCTTAAGACAAACTCACCGTGACCCAAATTGCCGCTTGGCGGCGTGGCAGTCGCGCTGTGACAGTTGTCTCTACGAGTGCAAGAGAGACGAACGTTCCTCCTGTGTATCTTAACTAAGAGAGCAAGAGAGACGGAGAACGACGCCAGCGCCGCCAACGGCGCCAACTACGAACTAGACTGGCGACAGTCGCCATTTGGAATCGGCACACGAAATCCTTAAGAAATGCGCTTCTATGTAAATCTGTATTCAGTGATTTGGCTTACTATACCAAGCTAGCCAGACGGGTTGGTATATGATTTGATGTTAAGTTTTCCGTCTCTAATAATCCGCGGTTATACACGCGTTACTTACGGCTACTGCTCCGCTCCCGTGACTCATAGCGTGATGTTTGATGTTATATAGCCTATAGCCTTCCTCGATAAATGGGCTAACACTGTAATAATTTCAAATCAGACCAGTAGTTCCTGAGATTAGTGCGTTGAAGCAAACAAACGAACTCCTTAGCTTTATAATATTAGTATAGATAATAAAGATAAATTCTTCATCCAATCCGCAAAATCAATAAACAACGGCAAACTTTGAAATTAAATAACATTTTCGACACGTGTAACCCCAGGGATTTACCTGGCTTATTTAGTCTTGTAACCCTTTTACGAAACTGGGTTAAATAAAATTGTTTTTCTTTCGCAGAATACTAAAGTATATTGTTAAATATAAACTGTTTAAGAAGGCAATTTTAATAAAATGCTAATCACATTTAAATGGATATCCTTCAGCCCCTTGGGCTGTCTTGACTTAGGGGATGTATTTGCGTTGTTTTTTCGGTTTTGAGAACATTATGGAGAATTCAAACATGTAGGTTTCCTCACGATGTTTTCCTCCAACGTTGAGCAAGCGATAATGAACAATTTACAGAGACCGACAGACTGCTACGCAGAGGGAGTTATGTGCGTATTAAATTGTTAACTATCGCTCGCTAAACGGTGAAGGAAAACATCGTGAGGAAACCTGCATTTCTGAGAGTTCTCCATAATGTTCTCGAAAGACATGTGAAGTCTGTCAACCCGCACTAGGCCAGCGTGGTGGACTATGGCCTTACTCTTCTCATAGTGAGAAGAGGCCCGTGCCCAGCAGTGGTACAGTTTATATACATTTATATACAGGGCTGATAATGAAGAATGAACAATTTTATACGCAAATAACTTTGAAAAGTCAGTGGTAGGCGCCGTGGCTTTAAGCCCTGCGTAGCAGTCTGCTGGTATCTTCACTACGCTATATCCCCGAAGAGGTAGGCAGAGGTATATTGCTACACCCACTTTTCCACAGATTTATTTTAATCCCACGTAATAGGTAGCGACCCTATTGCCATACCGGGCACATTACCAGACTCCGAGCTGCTACTGAGAATTTCCTAACGGATAAACCCAATAACACTTTGCCCGACCCGGGGATCAAACCCAATCCCACGCGCACAAATATGCCGCGAGACCAACGAGGCTGTCTGAGACGAACGAGGCAGTCCTCCTCTTTCTAGTTCTAATTTTTTTTTCTTCCATTAGCAGTAGCTTCAACCATTCCTTGCCGTATTAAAAATCACAAAATCACATAAAAGCATCATTTAGTTACATTTTGAAAAATCTGTCTTATGTAGAGAACATATTTTCATAAATAAACCTATTTCATTTAATATCGGTTTATCGATTTCGAAACTAAATAATTTAAAAGTTCTTATCTTCATATATAAAATCCTTGCGTTACTGACTGACTGACAGACACGCTACAGCCGAAACTATTTGGCGCAGGAAGCTGAAATTTGGCATGTATGTTCCTTGGGGACCGTAGGGGTGCACTAAGAAGGGATTTCCCGAAATTCCCACGGGATCGGCCAAAACGGGTTTAAAAAAATGCAGGCGTAGTTGCTGGCGTCTTCTAGTCACGTATAAGCAACATTTAGTTACAATTTTCAAAAAGTGTCTAATGTAGAGAGAGAAAATATTTTCATAAATATACCTATTTCATTTAATATCGGTTCATCGATTTCGAAACTAAATAATTTAAAAGTTCTTATTTTGTATAATATCGCACGTCGTCACGGTCGCTTTGACAACAGTATCTACTCAGGGTCAGTCGTTCAGTCCAAGCAGTAGCGTTTTTGTCTAAATTAGCGTGTAATATGGAACGGAGGCAACTAAATATTTTACATTTTAACTGATATTGTTTACATTTAATGCCATTGACAAGAATTTGTTGATATAGTTATATGTTTCAAGTCTAGCGAAGTTTAATCTAGTGTGTATAGTTATTTGACCTAAAACCTGTCTAATAATAAAATAATTATGACTTAAGAGGAAACACTACGGGCGAGAGAATTGCAAAATAGGTATTTGTAAAATCTATTGCTGTCGCGCAGCCTCAAGCCTCCCCCCGCAGAGCGCGATAGAGACAACGCTACTGCTGGACCAAAAATACCTATTAAATGTACACAAAATCAACGTTTGGTATTCCCCTGATTCCTTCTCCAAAGCTTCATCGATTTAACTAGTTTTTCATATTGAATTAAAGAAAGGCTTTGGCCGTGCTCCTATGTTCTCCTTTTTTTAAATAATCCAGCCAAATTTGTTTTTTGGAAGTTTGAACACAGTGAAAAATCTGGTCAATTTTTGAGATATTTGAAGGTTCATATCTTTTTAAATATTTAATTTATGAGAAAAAGGAAAACATAGGGACATGCTAATCGGGGCCATACATCTTTTGGAAAAAAATAATTGCTCTTCTAGCATTATCCAGGGATAAAACAGGAGACTACGTTTGTATGGAAAAACGGCCGTGGTATTTCCTCTTAAATGTGAGAAAGAGATGGCCATATTAGTTGGAGTTGTCTCCTGAAGAAATCTGCAAACCATCAGCCCTCTAGCGTTATCCCAGTTGCAACCCTAGGTCCTCAATACTAACGCACAGTCTAACCGGATTTGACTCAATATTAGCTTTTCCACAGCGCGACTGCTTGTCTGACCTCTGCAACACAAAGGGATAGCGATATTCCACGGTTTAGATTAGTGTAGGTTTATTCAGAGGTACTGGCTTACTATAACGACTATCAAAGATCTTCATGGCAGCTGAGACCGGGCTTAATGTGCTCTCAGAGGCACGGGACAAACGATAGATAATTAACAATTTAATACGCGCATAACTCAAGATGATGTAGTGACAACCATTGAGAAAGGTATGCTAAGATGGTTTGGACACATGGACAGGATGGATGAGGAAAGACTGACCAAAGAGTTATATAAGGCAAGTGTGTATGAGCCAGGAGGAAGGGGCAGACCTAGACGGTAGTTCTCCGACGAGATTCATTTCATATATTCAATAACAATATACAATTGTGTTTGAATGTGACATAAAATTAACATAAATTCATCAAAATTAAAGAAAAATATATAAGTAAATTGGTTCATTAAAATTACATTTAAAACAATAACAGCAAATAAAAACAACAAAGTACACTAGTCGCAATAATACAAAAAATAAAATATTAGATTGATAAAAACGCATTCAAAGATTGGAGACATCCTAAAAAAAGGACAGGTTAGAAGTACACTTAACCGAAGAGCATGCATGAGAAATTTGATGGAAGTGAATGAAGCAAGAGAGATATGTGAGGATCGTTGCAAATGGTGTTCCGCAGTCTCTGCCTACCCCTCTGGGAAACAGGTGTGAGTCTATGTATGTATGTATAACTCCGAAAATTCAGTGTTGCGCACTGTGCATTTGAACCCGACACCCTCCAGGCTTACTCTTTTTACCCGACTGCGCGACGCAAAGGAGGGTAATGTGTTTATCAGTCTATGTATGTATGTATGTGTGTAAGTATGTATGTATGTATGTTTGTTTCTATGTGGCGTTCTAGAGACCAAATGCGTCGGCCGATTTTGATGATTTTTACGTCAATCGATTCGTCTTAACCTTGCGAGTGTCACTAAAGACATGACAGTAATCAAAATTCACCACAGCCTCAACCAGACGCCATATTGTCAAAATGAAAAAATAAAATGTCGATGAACTATGTCATGTGGGATGTCGTTGAATAGGTATTTTAAAATCATCTTTAGGTTCCTTTTATCATTTTTCATTTTAAATAATAGTTTAGGATATATAACGATCTAAAGTTGTTTAACAAAAAAAAATCTCGCTAATTTTCTTACTTAGGTAATGATTTTAGTTTTTATTTCAAGTATAAACTATATACAAACACTTGATTGCGAATTTTACCATCTTATAACGAAGTCAATGAATCGTAACTAAAAAGTATAAAATAAAAAAAATAATTTAAAGAAAAATTCAAATTTTACCAATAAAATCTTCCCAAGGGGCCCCGACTGTGAGTCGTTCTGTTCTGCATATTACTTAACAGAATTCTAAACTACTGGGCTTGTTTCTTTCTTTTTAGTTTTTATTGAAGTTAATTTTTTCACGTATTTTTTAATTAGTTTTTATGCAGTCGGGTTTTTTGTTTTTCTTTAAATTATTTTTTTTTCTCTACTAGGCTGTTGGCAATGTGGATATATCATAACTAGAGGACGCCAGCAGCTACGCCTGCAATATTTTTTAATTTACCCGTTTTGACCGATCCCGTGGGAATTTCCGAAAATCCCTTCACTAGGAAGGGATTTGCACCCCTACGGTCCCCAAGGAACATACATGCCAAATTTCAGCTTCCTGTGACCAATAGTTTCGGCTGTAGAGTGTCTGTCAGTCAGTTAGTAACGCAAGGATTTTATATACTAAGATTAATCATAAATTATTATGATGTGTTGATTCTCTATTGAAGATGATTGGGCCTATCAATTTTATTGATTGTACAATGATGTCTCAATCTCAAATAAAAGAACTGTATTATGTGCCATAGTCATCATTTTAAACGAATATACTAAAATATACTATACAGGCTGTCACAAGACCCATCACCAAGCGGATGTCTACTCGTTTTGGACATCATGCCAAGTCATACTAAGCGAAAATAAAACCTGGGAAACGATCTTTTTTTTAAGAAAATACATTTGTTGATCCGCAATTAAAAGTACGTGCGTGCAATTTTCGAAATCCCTACTTATCTATGGGTGCATAGGACATCTATACAAACAGGTTGGCAGGGTAAATGCATCCATATTGTACCTAATTACAAAAATGTCATAGTAACTTCGGGCCTCAATATCTCCGGAACCAGTAATTTCCCAGGTATGGTACAGAGGTAAAAACTGTTCGTAATGATTGGTACATTATTATGGGGTTTCAGTTTTCGTTAAGGGTCTTTTTACACCCTGTATATAAAATTTAATATACTAAAAGTTGAATTTTGTTCAGCATTAAAAAGTAGTATAAAGACATAAAGTCAAAAATATATTACTACAGTTTGTTTATTAAGAACACTTATACAAGTCAAATCCCTATTCTAGACAAAGCTTGTTCCTAGTTAAATTACCTCTTGAAAAAAGCCGAAACAAACTCAGAGTAATTTTTTTCCTGCCACTTCATACAAACAATAGGTACACCCTTCCATCCTTACACACATGTACATACAAACTTTCACATTTTTTTTTATAGTAATAGGCGGCAAACGAGCAGACGGATTGCCTGATGGTAAGCAATTACCGCCGCCCATGGACACAAGCAACACCGCAGGAGTCACAAGTGCGTTGCCGCCCCTTGGGGTTGGGAAAAGGGATAGGATAAGGAGTGGGATAAGGGAGAAGGAATAGGGGATAGGGCCTCCAGAACTCTCACTCACCGAACGAAACGCAACAGTTTAGGTACTGTTACTTTACGTCGATTTTCTGTAAGAGGGTAGTACTTCCCCGGTCGACACATCTATAATAATAGGTATTAGGATACTCTTCTTATCTAGCTATCTCTAGCTCTAGCAGTTTCCGAGATTGGCTCCACCAAACAAACATTCCATCTAAATAATTATATTTATATTATACAACCTCGATACCTAACAAAATGGTCGTCCATTGGGTAACAATCCTTGACACTTCGCGACAAAGCTTGAATGTTTTTGTTTAAAAAACGCACAAAAACAATGCCTCACTTACTAGGTTGAGGTGAAATAAAAACTTATTGTTGTCGATGGTAGGTAAATTGATTTATTTTAATCTGTGGTTAAGTTGCAGATTAAAATAAGAACAAGTATTTTCTAGTCCGTTTTCCATAAAAAGGTTAGGAAATAAAGGCGAAATTCTGTCAGTAACGACTAATTAGCTGAACCGATTTTGATAACAGTTAGCATGGAGACAATTATTGTTTTGTCTGTCAATAGGGATGTTGCCTGGAAGTGAAATAAAGCAAAAATAATCTAGTAAAATATGCCACAATAATTGCAATTTTGATTCATGAATTGATTTCAAAACCATATTTTACGTTACTTATTGTCAACGAAAATTATCGAAGAAAAAAACGTTAATTATCGCTCGCTTAATAATGTGCCCGGTAGATGACAATAGGCTCGCCCCCTATTACATTGGGACCGAAACATAACTAGCGAAAAGTGGGTGTGTAATATACCTCTGCCTACCCCTTCGGGGATAAAAGGCGTGAAGTTATGTTATGTTATGTTCTTGTCAATTGGTCAACAAATCTGGTTAAGATTGCGGGACACGGTTGGATGCGGGCGGCTCAAGGTCGGTCTGTGTGGAGAACCTTGGGGGAGGCCTATGTCCAGCAGTGGACGTCTCTAGGCTGACATGCCGATGATGATTGTCAACTAGTGGATACCCGCAGTTACGTCCGTACGCTACCTCGTTTTTCCTGACCCCGTGGCAATTTTGGGAAATCCCTTCTTAGTGTACCCCTACGGTCCCCAAGGAACATACATGACAAATTTCAGCTTCCTGCGCCCAATAGTTTTGGCTATACGCTGTCTGTCAGTCAGTCAGTTACGCAATAATTTTATATATAGGTACTAGCTGTTGCCAGCATCTTCGCCCGCAGATAAAAAAAATATCTTAACTGTCATACTAACTTGCACGAGCCCTTAGACCCCATTAATCTAGCACTTTCGAAAAATCCGCCAAACTACACCTACTGCCCTGCCTTTCATCTTTACACGTCCAGCGGTTTCCGAGATTTTGTGATGACTGTTCGCTTTTGTATAGAGACTAGATGAGCCTACGGTTACACCCGCGTTATTTAGGGCTACTGCTCCGCTTTCGTGGCTCATAGCGTGATGTTATATAGCCTATAGCCTTCCTCGATAAATGGGCTATCCAACACTGAAAGAATTTTTCAAATCGGACCAGTAGTGCCTGAGATTAGCGTGTTCAAGCAAACGAACTCTTCAGCGTTATAATATTAGTATAGATTTTTATTTTATTTATTTATAGTCTCACGCCTGTATCCCCGAAGGGGTAGGCAGAGGTGTAAATATTACACCAACATTTTGCCATGATTTTTTTAGGTCCCACTTATCTTAATATATAAAATCCTTGCGTTACTGACTGACTGACAGACACGCTACAGCCGAAACTATTGGGCGCAGGAAGCTGAAATTTGGTATGTATGTTCCTTGGGGACCGTAGGGATGCACTAAGAAGGGATTTTCCGAAATTCCCACGGGATCGGCCAAAACGGGTAAATTAAAAAAAATGCACGCGTAGCTGCTGGCGTCCTCTAGTTAGTATAATAAATAATAAATCGTCCGTGTGGTGACGGATTAAGAATACCGAATGTCATCCACCCCATATCATCCCATGGGTGTCGTAAGAGCCGAACAGAGGGAGCATATTATGCAGAGAGCAGCACTGTAAGAGAAGGCAAACTTGATACAAACCCTATACTAAACCGTTTGGCCAGCGTGGTATAGTAGGCCAATTCCTCCTTTCAATGGAGAGGCCTAGTTCAGCAGTGGACTGTTAAAGGCTGATGCTGATGACATTAGCATAGATAAAATGCTGAAACACCATAGTATGAACGAGAATATGACGTATAAGTTTCACAACATGCCCAAGGTCTGATACTGTTTACTCTCTATATTAGCGGTGCGCAAATTGGGTCTACCTTAGTAACAACTAACAAACAACTCGGAGATATGCAGAATTATTTTTGTGTTATACAGCCTATAGTGACAAGCATCGAGAAAGGCATGTTAAGATGGTTTGGACACATGGAGAGGATGGATGACGATAGACTGACAAAGAAGATATACAAGGCAAGTGTGAATGGGACAGGACCAAGGGGAAGACCTAGGCGAACGTCCTCTCACCAGATTGGAGACATCTTAAAAAAAGGACAGGTCAGAAGTACCCTAAACAGAAGAGCATGCATGAGAAACTTAATGGGAGTGAATGAAGCAAGAGAGATATGTCAGGATCGTTGCAAATGGCGTTCCGTAGTCTCTGCTTACCCCTCCGGGAAGCAGGTGTGAGTCTATGTATGTATGTATGTATAGCCTATTTATTGAGGAAGGCTTTACGCTGTATATCATCGCGTTGTGAGCGACGGGTTAGGAGCAGTAGGTAAAGCTACAATAACGTGGGTGTAACCGCTAACTCAGTTAGCTGTAGAACCTCATCGCTTCATACTTTTTTTTTAAGACAACTCCCGAATTAGGACTAAATCCTGTGTCGCGGGCACTTTGCAAACATACAACTAACGGACACAATGAATACCCAGACTCGAAACAACAGTTTATGAATCACACAAAGTGTTGTCTCGTGTGGGAATTGAACCCACAACACTTCGGCACAGTGTCAAGCGGTGAGGCGGCCGCTTAAACCACTACGCCAACCGTGCAGTCAAACAAAATACTGAATCACATTCATACTGAAATCAAAAAGACTCTACTACCTACCCGTTGTTATAGGGAGGAATGGATATACTGTTAAATTCGGTTAGAGCACGGACCTCGGGCCCCAAGACTCTTTATGCAACGGCCATATTGCTTGGAAAACGATGATGATTAATTACAATCAAATAAAAATTTTAAATGACAATTTAATTTTGGCGGCAACTTTGACAGGTCGGCCATGTTGCGTTACGTCAGTGTTAACACGCTAAACATAGCAAGGAGGTTGTTTCGAAAGAGATATGATGTGCAACTCGCCGCACGCAGCGCGGTCAAGGTGGAATTTAATTGCAGTTCTTAAATCATGCCATTGTTTAGGCGATGTCCTTTGGCGACGAATTCGGTTGGGAATTAAAACATTTCGTGATATGATTAAAAAAATTGGTAAAGAAAGAGGCAAGTAAGAGTGAAAGTGTAAAAGAAACTGGTAAAGAAAGAGGGAGGAGATAAGTTTTTCTCGCAGGTGATTCTTCTCAAGTTGCAATCTTGATTTCTTAGTCTTTTAGCATCATTCCTAACAGCTCTATTAACTCCCAGTGGCTACCTTACCCACGGTCACGGTCCCCTTAGACCCCGGTTAGATCTCCTGTGTAGATATCGGTATCCCTCTTCTCTTGTATTAAAGACAACTCCCACACCTGTGACTCAAAGTATACTGATGCCCACGGATTTATCTACGGATAAAAATTAAATTACATCTTAACTTTCATACAAACTTGCGGGAGAGGCCATATACCCTCATAATCCAACCTTTTCGAAATATATATACTTAGCGGATGCACACTATAAAGTACTTCCCTGCCAAATTTCATCTTTATTTTGATTTTATTGATATTTATTATACTCAAAATAAATACACTTATATATAATACTATTTCGCTAAATTGATTAACGCAGTTAGTTGGCGAAAAAGGCGATACGTCCAGCGGTTTTCAAGATTTCGTGATAACTGATCTTTCGCTTTTATATGTACATATATACCTATAGTTTATAGTATTCCTCTATAAATGAGCTCTAACACAAAATAATTATTAAAATTGAACCAGTATTTCCCAGAGATATTAGGACGAGACGACCTTTTAAAACACTACGCCAAACGTCGAAAATTCTGTACCTGTGTTCCGATACATCTGTCCCCCCTACAGCGGTACAGTCGTGATAGTAATGTGTCACTTAGATGTCACCAGTCATGAAGGTCGTTCATTGTCGGCACACGAGTCATTACAATGTACCTACGTGTATGTTACATATGTCGTTAGAAAACAATAGATGTAGAAAAATAATGCTAAGTTGCGGACGTCTTGTCGCATAAATTAGTTTTTATTGCGCTGTTCTAGTATGTTTCCAATTTTTTTTTTTTTTTTAAAAGACAACTCCCGCACTAGGACCCAATCCTGTGTCGCGGGGGACTTTACAAACATACATCTAACGGACACAATGAACACCCAGACTCGAAACAACAATTTATGAATCACACAAAGTGTTGTCTCGTGTGGGGATCGAACCCACAACACTGCGCGTAGTGTCAAGCAGCGAGGCGACCGCTTAAACCACTACGCTAACCGTGCAGTCGATTAATTATACTCGAATTATTTATACCTTGCGGTTTTACCCTCGACAATAGCGTCGTATGCCGCTTAGTTTTCTTAGAAAAGACAACTCCCTCACCACGAATAAATCCTGTGTTACGGGTGATTTAGTTACAGGTGGTTTAATCATTGGATACGACGTACATCCACTAACAATACATACATAGACTCACGCCTGTTTCCCGGAGGGGTAGGCAGAGACTACGGAACGCAATTTGCAACGACCCTGACATATCTCTCTTGCTTCTTTCACTCCCATCAAATTTCTCATGCATGCTCTTCGGTTCTTCTAACCTCTCCTTTTTTAGAATGTCTCCAATCTGGTCAGAGAACGTCCGTCTAGGTCTTACCCTTCCTCCTGTCCCATTCACACTTGACTTATATAACTTCTTGGTCAGTCTTTCAACCATCCTCTCCATGTGTCCAAACCATCTTAGCGTACCTTTCTCAATGGTTGTCACTACACTCTAAAAAAATCAGTTTCAAATGATAGATGGTCACTTTTGTCTCTTGGCGTTCATTTTGTTTCTACCACTAGGTATAGACATGGAGGGATAGACTTTGCTACCTTCAATAACGAAACACTGAGTTGAGCGATCATTTCTATACCATCATCGTCCAACCTTTATCCCGTCAGTACCTTGAATAAAACTGACACTATTCTAAAACTGACACTATTCTATAAACAGTATATTAGCGTTTTCATAGTGTGACTGTCGTCTGACCATTGCAACCCGAAGATATGGCGATATCCCATTGTTTAGACTTTAGACCATTCAGTAAATTCAAGATTACTGACTCCCCATAACTATTGTCAAATTACTTCATGATAGCCGGGATCAACGGCTTAAGGACAAGGTGCTTTACAAAGCACGGGGCAAGCGACAATAGGGTTGTTTCCAACTAGTCAAATCAAGCACTTTTAATGAAATGTCAAAAACGACCTTTGTCAAGGGTTTGTTTAAAATATGACGTAGTGACGTCATAGTGTTTTGCTGTCAAGTAAAATACTTATTATCAATGAATTGACGATAAAAAATGTTAAATAAAGTTTTAACGTTTTTAGAATGAAACTACTATTATTTTGACATGTTTCACTAGATAAAAATACTTGTATAATTTATTTCACTTGCAGGAAACTTCTCTATTAGCAATTTAATACGCACATAACATGGAAAACTCTTTTGCGCTGTGGGTACCTACGCGATACCCTCTGCAATCGGTTGGTATCTAGACTAGGCGATCGCTGCCTCTTTTTTTTTATAAAAATGAATTGTCTATTAAGATAAAGATGACACAGAATCATGATAATAAAAAGTAATTAAACATACCTATGTCTTTTCTTTATCGGACTATTACTGATTTCTAGATAAAGACGTGCTCTTCTGAATTATAAAATGGCACGTAGCTTACAAGATATGTATAAATTATTATCTATCATTAAATGAGTTGAATATAATGCATTTTTGTTTGAATTATAACTAAGGCAGAGATAGCCTAGTGGAGATACCAACAGACTGCCATGCAGAGGGTATCGGGTCCAAATCCACGGCGCGCACCAATGACTTTTCGGAGTTATGTGCGTATTGAATTGTTATTTATCGCTTGTCCCGTGCCTCGGAGAGCACGTTAAGCCGTCGGTCCCGGTTGTCATGAAGATCTTTGACAGTCGTTACAGAGCGTCAGTACCTTATAAAATAAACTGACACTAGTCTAAACCATGGAATATCGCTATCCCTTCGGTTGCGGAGGTCAGACAGGCAGTCGCTCTGTGGAAAAGCTAATAATCAGCCAAATCCGGTTAGACTAGAAAGTGGACCCCAGATTGAAACTGGGATAACGCTAAGAGGATGATGATAGTCTTATAACGTGGTATAGTAAGCGTGTATTATTCGGTAGAGTCAGGGTGCCAAGATGTCTTCGGAAAAAGCCGGCAAATTCCACATCAGAACATAAACCAACCCATCTGGCCAGAGCGGTATGGTAGGCCAAATCCTTATTCTGATTTACTCACAATGCATTTTTTTTTATTAATAGACTCACACCAGTTTCCCCGAAGGGGTAGGCAGAGGTGATATATTACACGCACATTTCGCCACGAATTTTTAGGTCCCACGTAATAGGGTGCAAGCCTGTTGCCGTTACCGGGCACATCACCAGACTCCAAGCTGCTCGCTCTCGCTCCCTATTACGTGGGACCTGAAAATTCATGGCGAAATGTGAGTGTAATATTACACATCTGCCTACCCCTTCTTTAATACAGGCGTGAGACTAAAAAATAAAATTGGCTTTGGATGGGAATCGATCCTCAGACCTACGGCTTAGCAGTCAACGTTACTAACCACTAAACCAACCAGTCAAAGTCCTAGGCAGTCCCTCTCTCAGAAATTAATATACTTATTCTACCACATAATTATACAACACCAAAGTAAGCACAGCTTGTACTATGGGTACTAGATAATGAATGAACATACTTAATATACAATTTTTTGTTATAAATACATACTTCAATAATAAAAATCTTTAGTACCTAATATTCGTATTTTCTATATTTAGTATTTTTACATACATAGGTAAATATTTAGTATTAAACATATTTTATGATTATTATTTTTTTTAGTTGTAGTATTTAAGTAGTTATAATTAATTGTGTTATCCTAATATTAATTTATTTTGTTATTTAAATAAATAAATATATATTTTATAATTTAATATTCACTTTTATGTTATTAATTTGTGTTACAGTGCAGTGTTCTAAGATGTGCTATTGAGTTTTTTTTATAAACAGTGTTGTCAGTGACAAAAAATAACAATTCTAAAATGATCAACGAACATTTAGTGAGCAACATGGCGTATTATGGTAAGTTATAATTATTTATTTTTATATGTGATTTTACATATTAAGCAGTTTTTTTACTTACTAAACTTTTTTCGTTATTAAGGTCCGTGTGGTCACAGGTTAAGAATATAAATAAAATTGTCTCTACCCCTTTTAAAAGGGTTGTTCCCAACTAGTCAAATCAAACACTTTTAATGAAATGTCAAAAACGAAATTTACTACGGCTTTTGTATGAAATATGACATAGTGACGTCATAGTTTTTTGCTTCGGAGAATTGGAGAATACTTATTTTATCAATAGATTGACAATAAAAAATATAAAATAAGGTTTTAACATTAATTGATGAATAATACTACCACTATTTTGAGTTAATTTTTTACATGTTTTACTAGATAACTTCGGATGACGAATTAGGAATACGGAATGTCACGACCCCATATCATCCCATGGGTGTCGTAAGAGCCGACAGAGGGAGCATATTATGCAGAGAACAGCACTGTAAGAGAAGGAAAACTTGATACAAACCCTATACCAATCCGTTTGGCTAGCGCGTGGTATAGTAGGCCAATTCCTCCTTTCAAAGGAGAGGCCCATGACCGTAGCTAGGGGGGGGCATTGTGGGGCAATGCCCTACCTTGAAACCACAATGCCCTACCTTAAAAATACCAAAAAACTAAGATAAATTATTCTATATTAGTTTTTGGTACTTTTAAGGTCGGGCATTGATATACATGGGGATTGATTTAGAAGCCTGCGCTTCGGAGCAGATCAATTTTGATATTTTTTTTTACTTCCGCTCTACCTGTAACCAGTGCTGCCCTACCTCAAATTCTACTCTGGCTACATCCCTGGAGAGGCCTAGTCCAGCAGTGGACTGTTAAAGGCTGATGATGACTAGATAACGAAACTTATATAATTTATTTAACAAGCAGGAATCTTCCCTAATCTGTGGGTAAAGTTAGAGGCGACTAAGGAATATTCATAGGTACATAAATACATAGTCTCACGCCTATTACCCCGAAGAGGTAGGCAGAGGTGTATTTCTACACCCACATTTCGCCAGATATACTAAGGAATATACACGAATAATCACAGAATGCTACTATTATCTTATCTTACAGAAGAGGCAGGAACCTCGGCACCAAACTCTATGCCAATCCCACTGCCTCACGATGCTTTTATTACGCAAAAAAGGAGAGGCGTATGTCCAGCAGTCGATTACAAAAGGCTGACGATGAGGATGCTTTTTCCACAGTGTAAATCTATACCTAGGCGAAATTAATGTCCTTGGTATTCTCTACCAGTTACCCTAAGGTGATGCAGAGATGGTAGTTAGTAAGTGCGTTCCGAACTTTGGTTAAACATTATAATATTATGAACAATATCAACATTGTGTAAAATCTGTCCCACTGCTGGGCACAGGCCTCTTTTTACTATGGGAAGACTAAGGCTATAGTCCTACATGCTGGTCAAGTGCGTACACTTATGCGTCGACCGCAATTTCAGTTTTCCCCAATTTCCGCAATCATGAACGGGACCAGACGAAAAGCAAATAACTATATCCTTAAAACAATAAAAAAATCATTTATTATGAAGGTACTTAATGGAGTTCTGAGCTAACGAAAACAAATAAAAAACAACTGAAACGATAACATCCTTCATTTTTCAAATCGTTTAAAAAAGTGATAGTGAGTGATACCCATACAAATCGATAACAATGCGACACTATTCGTCCAAATAGTTTTTCATGCGCCCACCTGTATTACCATATAAAAAGGTACTCTGTGTGTATTACCCACACAAATCATTATTATGGCCGTTTTCTACCCCGATTCAGTGCGGAACACAGCTCTTACGTCACACTGGTCAGTGATGACCCCCATTCTTCACTTTTATAGGGTGAAATATCTACGGCACATCAATACGGCGTATTTAGGTCAACCCGGGCGAGTTGGCCTACATCACCGTAGCCATGGCGACGCCGCCATATTGCGGTTGACATGGCAACCGCGCATGCGCGCGCCGCCACAGATGATAGGCGTGTCGTTGTTTTTTTTTCTGATGCTCGTTTTGTTGTCAGCTGTACAGCCTATGGAATCGATTTATTGATTTTGAATTAGAATTGGCTTGATAAGTTTTTTAGACTTGGTGTTTTTCTAGCATCCTTTTCTAAAAATTTTTTCTTTTTAGACTTGTTGTTTCTTTTTAGTAACCTTTTAGTAGGTCGAAGGTAAAATCTAAAAAGCTGAATATCGCCTATCATAGAGCCGTTGGCAGTCCTGTGCTGCAAAAGGAGCTCTTTATTTGCGTCACATTAGCATTATGTGTCAATTGGATAATTTGGCCACTGAATACAGATTTACATAGAAGCACATTTCTTAAGGATTTCGTGTCCCGATTCCAAGTGGTGACTGTCGCCAGTGTAGTTCGTAGTTGGCGCCGTTGGTGGCGCTGGCGTCGTTCTCCGTTTCTCTTGCTCTCGTAGTTAAGATACACAGGAGGAACGTTCGTCTCTCTTGCACTCGTAGAGACAGCTATCACAGCGCGACTGTCACGCCGCCAAGCTGTAATTCGGGTCACAGAAAGTTTGTCTACAGAGTGCCCATAAGAAATGCGCCTCTATGTAAATATCTGAGCTCTTTGATTTGGCCTAGGTACTATACTATGCTCGTCAGGGTTGATATAGGATTTGATATTGAGTGTTCGGTCTCTTCCGAAAGATACGGGGTACACTCTTTATTCTTAATCCCGCACAACACGGAGCGAATTTCCCTGTTGGAGGGGTTATAGATGTAACGCAGAAGGTGTGAAGTTCAACTCAGTGACCAACACTGATTCGATAGAAGTTATTTGCGTATTAAGATGTTAATTAATGCTTGCTAAACGGTGAAGAAACATCGTGATGAAATCTGCATGTCTGAGAGTTCTAGAATTATGATTTTTTTTATAGACTCACGCCTGTATCTCCGAAGGGGTAGGCAGAGGTGTAATATTACACCCAAATTTCGCCATGAATTATTTAGGTCCCACGTAATAAGGGGCGAGCCTATTGCCGTACCGGGCACATTACCATACGCCGTGCTGCTACTGAGAATTTCCTAACGGAAAAACCCAATAACACTTTGCCCGACCCGGGAATCGAACCCGAGACCTCCCAATCCCACGCGCACATTTATGCCGCGAGACCAACGAGGCAGTCCGCAAGACCAACAAGGTAGTCCCAACGCGGCAGAATTCTGATCTCGAAAACATTTTAAGTTTGACAGTGAAAAGAGGTCTATGGGTAGCAGTGAGACATTTTTTAAACATGAATGATAATATTTTCTAATGTTTTATTTAATAACTAGACGTCACGAGCGGCTTCGCCCGCGTTAATTATATGTACACATAAACCTTCCTCTTGAATAATTCTATCTATTAAAAAAAACGCATTAAAATCCGTTGCGTAGTTTTTATTAATTAAGCATATAACGGGACAGACAGACAGAAGACAGACTTTGTTTTATACTATGCAGTGATGAAGCAGGAGAGATATGTCAAGATCGTTGTGTAGTCTCTGCCTACCCCTTCGGGAAACAGTAGTGAGTCTATATACCTATGTATGTTTTATTTAAAGTACTTATCTAGTTATACCATTACAATATCCAAACCAATTAGCGTTGTGTCATCAGAACAGAGTAATTATTAAGTAGTTTATCAAATTTTAATTATGTAATCATTTTTCCGGATGCGAATTTAATTTCATTTGATTGATTTCACGTTTCCGCATGACCTAAGATAAACTTAACATTAGTTAAGAACTGACAAGTTCTGACAATAACCATTTAACTTAATTGCTTAATATTATTTAGGTTTATAAATACCTATAGACCTCGTCCCAAGTCCGCCCGCATGAATTAATTAAACACCTAAACCACAGCCTAAACCTTCCTCACGAATCACTCTACCTATTGGTGAAAATCGTACGTACATAGGTATTCATTCCTAAAGAAGTCGGGTTTTGTTAGAATTTTAATTTTATTTACTAACCTTGTACTATAACCGGTAGTGAACAATATTCAGTCATAAACATACGGTAATCTTCTTTTTCTTTATGTATATATCTACTTTTATAATCGAGTCCGAAAGTTAAGAGTTTCCAACTGATTTAACACATCTTAAGTCAGACGGTATCTGGAGGGCCCATCATGAATAAGAATTGGGTACTTAGAGTTCAAGGCCTCTTGTCGATCAATAGGGTTCAGTGGCGCAGGGGATGAAGGGGCCGCACTGAGAACGCTTCCTGGTCAGTAAAATGCTAAAACATGGGGCAGCTTAAAGGTACTTACGACATTCCACTGGAATATTTCCCTCAATGTTTGCTTGCCTAATTTACTCTAGAAAGTAGAAGGATCATGTAGTGATGGATTAATAATTTAAAGTGTCACTACTCTTGACAGATAGACAGATAGACTCTTCTTATTTGCGTCATAACTAAAGATGTTCCGGATATCCGTATCCGTGGATAGCCGAGGAAGAAGAAAGATTTGCCGATCTTTTACAGATCTTTCACATTATTCATTTTCAATTGATAGTATGGAATGCTATAGGTGGTTAGTTAGAATAAAAAGAATTCCATTCAGAGTATTTTTAATATTATTTCAATACAAGTCGAAAAATGATCTCTCTATTGTTCCGTCGGGCATGCGTGACGTCAACTATCGTTCCAAGGTCGCGCACACCGACATCGATTCAGTAACAAAATATAGATCCTTATCCGCGGATCTTGACACCTAATATCCGTATTCCGATCCGTATCCGCGGACATACATTTTTAACGATCCGAACATCACTAGTCATAACAAGTGGTAATGTGAGCAATAGAGTTTGATGCCGCGCAAGATACCGCGTTTTTCACCTCTTCCGCAAAATATAATTAGCTTCGTATATTTTTAAAATGGCGTCTATCGACGACCGAAGAATAAAAAGGGGTAGTGATATTTTGTATTCTTAATCCGTCACCGTCATCATCAGTCTTTAACAGTCCACTGCTGGACAGGCCTCTCCTTTGAAAGGAGGAATTGGCCTACTATACCACGCTGGCCAAACGGGTTGGTATAGGGTTTGTATCAAGCTTTCCTTCTCTTACAGTGCTGTTCTCTGCATAATTTGCTCCCTCTGTCGGCTCTTACGACACCCATGGGATGATATGGAGTGGTGACAATCCGTATTCTTAATCCGTCACCACACACATACAAAAAAAGACACCTCCATGAAAACCTCACTGTTTCAAGGCGTTTAAAACTTACCTTAGTCGATCCATCTATTGTTATGACTACTAGTGATACATATCTATACACATAAATAAAATTGGAGTGTCTGTTTGTAATAATAAAATAACCGCTTTTTACTTATGTAATGTATATGGATGTATACACGGTACATATAACGAAATTACATTTTTTTTAATTTTTGTCTGTCTGTTTATTCTCGCTAATCTCTGGAACGTCTGAACCGATTTTGACAGGGCTTTCACTGGCGGATAGCTGATGTACCAATGACTAACTTAGGCTATAAATTAACCGGGTACGTAGCTCCCTCAGATAAGACATATGTATTACTAGTAGCCAAATTCATAGATACCTAGATCGATTATTGAACCCGATCGTAAGTAAAATTTATATTTATTTTATTTATTTATACTCACGACTCACGCGTGTATCCCCGAAGGGGTAGGCAGATGTGTAATATTACACCCACATTTCGCCATGAATTTTTAGGTCCCACGTAATAGAGGGCGAGCCTATCGGACACATTACCAGACTCCGTGCTGCTACTGAGCATTGCCTTACGGAAAAACCCAATAACACTTTGCCCGACGCGGGCATCGAACCCGAAACCTCCCAATCCCACGCGCACATTTATGCCGCGAGACCAACGAGGCAGTCGTAAATAAAAACGTTGACATTTTCAGATTACAATCATCTATTGTTTCCAACTTTCGTTTTTTTAACGAATGACGAAGTTACGGTGCAGAAAAATTGTGATCAATGATTTGTGAAATAGAACTTTCACTTGAAATGGAATAGGCAGCGATAGCCTAGTGGAGATACCAACAGACTGCTATGCAGAAGGTGTCCAGTTCGAATCCATGGCGGCCGTTGGTTTGCCGGGTTATGTGCGCAATGAGTAATTAATTATTACTGCCTCCGTGGTCCAGTGGATAGCGTATACGACTGCTGATCGGAGGTCTCGGGTTCGATTCCCGGGTCGAGCAAAAGTGTTTTTCCGAATTCTCAGTAGCAGCACGGAGTCTGGTGATGTGCCCGATAACGACAATAGCCTCGTCCCTTATTACGTGGGACTAAAGTATATCTGGCGAAAAGTGGGTGTAGAAATACACCTCTGCCTACCTCTTCGGGGTTATAGGCGTGAGACTATGTATGTATGTGTATGTATGTATAGGTAATCAGTACCACTAAATAAACTGACACTAGTCTAAACCATGGAATATCGCTATCCCTTTTGGTTACTAGGATCAGACAGGCAGTCGCTCTGTGGTAAAGCTAATATTCAGTCAAATCCGGTTGGACTAGTAAGAGGACCCTGGGTTGCTTCTGGGATAAAGCTAGGAGGGTGATGACAACATAATATTAGCACATAGGGTATTTTATGTCTCGATATCTGAACTGAAACCGATTGGGGCAAAGCCGCCGGCATGTGCTCTATGGTAGAGCTCCTAAATAAAAATTAAAAGAGTAACTATATTATCTTTGTATGTATTTATGTATATCTGTATGACATGTTATTTGCTGCAAATATACGGGGTGTAAAAAGACCCTTAACGAAAACTGTAACCCCATAATGTGCCAATTATTGCGAACATTTTTTACCTTCGTACCATACCTGGGAAGTTGCTGGTTCCGGAGATATTGAGATCTAAAGTTACTATGAAATTTTTGTAATTTGGTACAATATGGATGCATTTACCCTGCCAACCTGTTCTATAGATGTCCTATGCTGCCTATGCACCCATGAATAGGTAGGGATTTCGAAAATTGCACGCGCGTACTTTTAATTGCGGATTAAAAAAAATTGTTTCCTTAAAAAAATATCGTTTCCAAGGTTTTATTTTCGATAGTAGTATTTTCGTGATGGGTCTTGTGACACCCTGTATGTATTTTAATTTCATTCTTTCTCCGAAAATACTACCGTCCAAGGCCGTTCCGACCCAATGCAGCGCCTGTGTGCGAAATCTATGAAGCGCCTATGCAGTGGCGTAGGGGCGGATGACCTTTTTTTTTTTAGTCGTTACCTAACAATTCCTGCCTAAATTATTTGCCCCTCCTACGCCACTGCGCCTGTGTGCGAAATCTGTGAAGCGCCTTTTTTGGCATCCTTTTTCGAAAATAACTGTTATAATTAACGCATATCTCGGCGCGCGGCGCCCCTGTCACCCTGGCGCCTGTGTGCGCCGCACACATTGCACACAGGGAAGGTTCGGCCCTGCTACTGTCGTAAGTACAAGTGATAGACCATATATCGTCGGGACTCTATAAACATTAAAACAGCGGACACAAGGAATATTCAGGCACGAAACAAACATTTCTGTGGATCACACAAACCTTTACGATAATTCATCATCATCATCAGCCCTTTAGATATACATATATCTACCGTTCCACTGCTGGATACGGCCACTTCTGATTATGAGAAGGGTAAGGTCATGCCTTTCGCCTATTTGTATAATAAGTTGTCCACGCTGGACAACTTATTATACCTACCTACAAATAGGTGCAATTGTTTTAACGATTGTATTATACTAACACGACAGCCTCGACATCGACTGCCTCCGTGGTCCAGTGAATAGCGTATGCGATAGCTGATCGGAGGTCGCGGGTTCGATTCCCGGGTCGGGCAAAGTGTTACTGGGTTTTTCCAAATTCTCAGTAGCAGCACGGAGTCTGGTGATGTGCCCGGTAGCGGCAATAGGCTCGCCCCCTATTACGTGGGACCTAAAAAAATCATGGCGAAATGTGGGTGTAATATTAGTAGAATTTCTTGTGAAGTTCTGAAGTTCTTGCTGTAACCGAATTAGGATGCATTTGCGGTCAAGTAGAAAACTTATCAATTTGACATTAAAAATGTAAAGTACTTTTAACATTAATTGATAAATGAAACTACTATTATTTTGGCATGTTTAACTCGATAAAAGAGCTTATATAACGTACGTTTCTTGCAGGACACATCCCTATAGAATAAGTAAATGAATTTGAATACACTGTTTCTCTACGATTTCTTCCACAATTAGTCAAATGTTAGGGCTCAATCAGACAGAGAGCGGTCACGCGGTCAAGCGTTCAAGCGGTCAGTTTTGCGTTCTTTGTGTTATATTACGTTACATAGACTGCGTGACCGCTCTCTGTCTGATAGGACCTATGTAACGTAATATAACACAAAGAACGTAAAACAGACCGCTTGAACGCTTGACCGCGTGACCGCTCTCTGTCTGATAGAGCCCTTAGACTCGCTATAAAAGAGCTTAGATACCTATATAATTTATTTTATCTTTGATTCCGATTTCTGCCACAATTACTTAGTTAAATCTTTGACTCTTTAATTAGTTAAAAGAGCTTATAACAATATTTATTTTACTTGCAGGAAACATCTAAATAAATGATTGACATTGAATCCGATTTCTTCCTCAATTACTTATTCAAATTTTAGTCTCGCTATAAAATAGCTTAAGTATAATATTTATTTTACTTAGGTACAGGAACCATCCCTCTCGAATAAACGAGTCTTTGATACCGACCTAAAAAATAAATGAATTTGAACTCATTACCTACGATTTCTTCCACAATTATTCAAGACTGAGCGCTAGTGTTAATTCTTCGTGTCGTATACATAACCTATATCGACCAAAAGTAGTCCAAAACTACACGAGACTTGGTCGTTGACCCCGACACGTGCTCTCGGACGCATGCGCAAAACGCACTGCCGCCATTCTTACGCAGTATTCACGAAAAAACACGAAAGTTACAGCGAAAACTGGAATTTTATAATCGTGATTTTGGTAAGTAGGTAGATGTCTTTATATTCGATTAGACTGTACCAGCGTCATATGAATCTAGATCGTGACAACAGGAAGTCTATGTGCTGTGCAAGCTATATTACCTACTGCAAAGTTTTATCTAAAACTGTTCAGTAGTTTTTGCGTGAAAGAGTAACTAAATATCCATCATACTTACAAATTTTCGCATGAGGGTTGTTTCCAACTAGTCAAATCAAACACTTTTAATGAAATGTCAAAAACGACCTTTTATACGGCGTTTGCATGAAATAGGACATAGTGACGTCATATTTGTTTGCTGTCAAGTTGAATACTAATTATCAATTAAATGTCGATAAACAATATTATATAAAGATTTAATATTAATTGATGAATGAAAATCGCCGAGTGGATATACCAACAGTCTGCCATGCAGAGGGTATCGGGTACGAATCCACGGCGCGCACCAATGACTTTTCGGAGTTATGTGCGTATTGAATTGTTAATTATCGCTCGTCCCGTGCCTCGGAGAGCACGTTAAGCCGTCGGTCCCGGTTGTCATGAAGATCTTTGACAGTCGTTACAGGGCGTCAGTACGTTCTAAATAAACTGACACTAGTCTAAACCATGGAATATCGCTATCCCTTCGGGTTGCGGAGGGCAGACAGGCAGTCGCTCCGTGGAAAAGCTAATATTCAGCCAAATCCGGTTAGACTAGAAAGCGGACCCCAGAATGAAACTGGGATAACGCTAAGAGGATGATGATGATGAATGAAACTACCATTATTTTGACATGTTTCACTAGAATAAAATACTTGTAGAATTTATTTCACTTGCAGAAAACTTCCCTTTATATAATAGTATGAAGTATATCTGTCTTAATCCTCTAAGTCTTAATCCGTCGGACAACTTTAGATATACTTCATAATTGTATGAAGTAATCCAATGTTGTCCGTGTGGTGACGGATTAAGAATACGGAATGTCACCACCCCATATCATGCCATGGGTGTCATCAGAGCCGACAGAGGGAGCATATTATGCAGAGAACAGCACTGTAAGAGAAGGAAAACTTGATACAAACCCTATACCAACCCGTTTGGCCAGCGTGGTATAGTAGGCCAATTCCTCTTTTCAAAGGAGAGGCCTAGTCCAGCAGTGGTCTGTTAAAGGCTGATGATGATGTTGATATCTAAAGTCGTGGACACCAATAACACATAATGACATAATCTGACTTTGATGAAAATTTATCTTAACCCATTCAGTATTATCGGAGAATAAGGCAATATTTTTTGTGCAAAGCTCACTTAAACCATTCTATATTTTTTGTGAATACTGCTTACCCATAAAGCTACGCTGTATTTGCGAAAAAAGCACTCAACTTCCATCGAAGATTAGACTCTATGATTCTGATCTTTTGGAGCTTTTTCTAGGTTACACCCTACACCCGTAGCAGTATATTAATGAGAATAGACTTATATGGTCACCCTCATCATGGTCGTTCTAGCATTTATTGATTAATCATCGTCGATAGCCCAGTTGTGTAGGTACGTAACGGACTGCCGAGACGATGGTCTCGGGTTCGATCCCCAGGTACCCCGGGCACACACAACTCTGACTTTTCGAAGTTATGTGTGTATTAAAAAAGTTAATTATCGCTCGCTTAACAATGTGCCCAGTAGATGGCAACAGGCTCGCCCAGTCGCCCCCTGTTACATTGGGACCTAAACATAACTGGCGAAATGTGGGTGTGTAATACACCTCTGCCTACCCCTTCGGGGATAAAAGGCGTGAAGTTATGTTATGTTGTTATCGTCGTATTACGTATAATCTAAGACTTTTTTCTTAAAGCCTGTCCGGTCACTCTAACCAGATTTGATAGAATAAGTACTAGCTTTGCCACAGAGCGACTGCCATCTGTCCTCCGTAACCGATAAAGTAAAGCGATATTCCATGGTTTAGCCAGTATATTCAGGCCTATTCCCCCATAACGACTGTCAAAGATCTAGGTGACAGTCGGAACCGACGGCTTTATGTGCTCTTCGAGACACGGAGCAAGCGATAATTAGAAATTGAATACGCACAAAACTCCCGAAAGTCAATAGTACGCACCTTGGATTCGAACCCGATACCCAGTTCGTAGCAGCCTGTTAGTATCTCCACTAGGCTATCGGTGTCTGTTTTATTAAATGACTAGAGGACGCCAGCAGCAACGCCTGCATTTTTTTTAAATTTACCCGGTTTGGCCGATCCCGTGGGAATTTCGGGAAATCCCTTCTTAGTGCACCCCTACGGTCCAAAAGGAACATACATGCCAAATTTCAGCTTCCTGCGCCTAATAGTTTCGGCTGTAGCGTGTCTGTCAGTCAGTCAGTAACGCAAGGATTTTATATATTAAGATAATATTCCACATGATGTCTGTGTGGTGACGGATTAAGAATACGAATTGTCACCACCCCATATCATCCCATGGGTGTCGTAATAGGAGCATATTATGCAGAGAACACCACTGTAAGAGAAAGAAAACTTGATACAAACCCTATACCAACCCGTTTGGCCAGCGTGGTATAGTAGCCCAATTCCTCCTTTCAAAGGAGAGGCCTAGTCCAGCTGTGGACTGTTAAAGGCTGATGATGATGATGATGATTCCACATGATCTCTTCAAAGTTAAAGAATTTGGAAACTGCTTAACTTTTTATCCCTATTTACCTCCTTAGGCGAGATGCATTATAAATCTTTCCTTAGTGGGTGCCTACTGCCTACATAGTGATAAAATACCCAAACATTTGGGAAATGGTTTATTCATTGACTTCCTTAATATACGAATAGCTGCTATTATTTCAACGATTTTATTATACTAACAAATCGAGTTAATTTATTTGGGAAAATGGCTCGTTCTTTCATGTTTCTACCTTAGTTAAGACTCTGGCATGATATGTGACAAGCAGCGATAGCCCAGTGGAGAGACCAACAGACTGCTACGCAGAGAGTCTCGGGTTCAAATTTACGTCTTGCACCAATGACTACGCAGTTTTGAGCGATTTTAATAGTTAGTTAACGCTTGCTAAACATCGTGAGGAAACCTGCATGTCTAAGTTCTCTATAATATTCTCGAAAGACATGTGAAGTCTGCTAACCTGCACTTGGCTAGCGTGGTGAACTATGGCTTAACTCTTTTCATAATGAGCAGATAGCCGTGTGGTTGACGGTATAGAATACAAGTGTCACCACCCCCTATCTTCCCGTGGGTGTCGTAAGAGGCGACTAAGGGATAACACGATGCAAATACCATCTTTGGGTAGAGACGGAAAATTCGACATCAAACCCTATACGACTGCCTCGTTGGTCTCGCGGCATAAATGTGTGCGTGGGATCGGGAGGTCCCGGGTTCGATTCCTGGGTCGGGCAGTGTTATTGGGTTTTTCTGTCACGAAATTCTCAGTAGCAGCACGGAGTCTGGAAATGTGCCCGGTACGGCAATAGGCACGCCCCTTATTACGTGGGACTAAGGTATATCTGGCGAAGGGTGGGTGTGAGACTATGTATGCAGAGAGCCGTGCCCAGCAGTGGGACGGATAATAAATAAGGGCTGATGTAGGCGACCAAGGAAAATATACGAAACAAATACTGCCAATTCTTGGGAAGATATTGAAAACTGGACATCAAATCCTATACCAACCCGTCTGGCTAGCGTGGTAGAGTAAGTCAAATCCTCATACTGCCTGACAACGGCATTTTGGCTCAAATAAGGACAGGACTATGTACAGCAGTGGACTCTAATAGACTGCATGTTGATGGTAATAATACATAAGTACATATACTCACGCCTTTTTCCCGTCGGGGTAGGCAGAGACAACAGAACGCCACTTGCTCCTATCCTTACAAACCTCACGCGCTTCCTCTACACGATGGTAATAATTGCATAGTTATATGTAGGTGTATGCTTTCCCATGAAATGTAGCTATCCCCTTGGGTTGCGGAGGTCAGACAGGCAGTCAAATCCGGTTAGACTAAAAAGCGGACCCCGGGTTCTAACTGGGATAACGCTAGATAGGCTAAGATCCGTAGAAGAGAGACCTTCATCGATCTGGTTATTGAATGAAAAGTATTTTATATCAAATCGCGGATGATAGACTAGGAAAAGTAGAAAATAATGTAGGTATGCTTGTCGTCCGTGTGGTGACGGATTAAGAATACGGTATGTCACTACCCCATATCATCCCATGGGTGTCGTAAGAGCCGACAGAGGGACCATACTATGCAGAGAACAGCACTGTAAGAGAAGGAAAAGTTGATACAAACCCTATACCAACCCGTTTATGCCCGTATACGTTTATACCCGTTTATCTAGTAAAGAAGATGGTAGTCTCAAACTAAGCAAAGTTTGTACTATGGGTACTAGACAATGGATAAACATACATATTTACTTATACTTACTTTTTTTTTGTAAATATATTGTATACATAGAAACACCCAGACCAACCCAAACATTCATTTTCATGCACACAAATGTTTGACTTGAGCAGGAATCGAACCCGAGACCTTCGGCGTTGCATATTGCATAGACAGCGTGGTATAGTAGGCCAATTCCTCCTTTCAAAGGAGAGGCCTAGTCCAGCAGTAGACTGTTAAAGGCTGATGATGATACTTGTCGTATCTCTTTACTGCTAACGCCATCTATTTAAAAAAAACAGCCACTATTGACCCCGTTAAACTGCTACATAAATATATATAAGCTGCTACATAAACTGCTATAAGCAGCTACACCTGCTACTTGGAAACGTTAACACAGCATTATTTATAATCCATTTTGTTGAGAGCCTTCTATTCTTGTACAATCCTATTTATTTACTACGTTACTTTAAGCTTGTAGGGCACATAGGCACGTGTGAACTCAATTTTCAGCCGACTTTACAAAAGTAGAAAATTTCTATTAGCTTTTTTTTAAGCAATTACCGCCACCCATGGACACAAGTGCGTTGCCACCCCTTGCGTTTAGGAAAGGGGATAAGATGAGGAGTGGGATGAGGGAGAAGGAATAGGGGATAGGGCTTCCGGCACTCTCACTCACCGAATGAAACGCAACAGTTCAAGTACTGTTACTTTACGTCGATTTTCTGTGAGAGTGTAGTACTTCCCCGGTCGAGCCGGCCCATTCATGCTGAAATCAGCAAGGCTCTACTACGGTTTTATGGCACTTTAGTTTGTATGTCACTTTAAGTTTGTAACCTCAGAACTCTCATTGGATTACCGGATTATAATAATTATTTTCTTTGTTGGAAGGATGTATTTCCTGTTATAAGACCGATAGGTAGTGATATTGTGATAACTTAGTGGATATCAAAAGACTGCCATGAAGAGGGTACCTATGGGGTTCGGATCCAAGGCGCCTCCCATTGACCTTTCGAAGTTATGTGCGTATAAAATTGTTAATTATCATTTGCTCCGTACCTCGGAGAGCACGTTAAGTCGTCGGTCCCAACTGTCATGAAAAGCTTTGACATTCGTCATGAGAAGAGAATATAATATTAGCTTATCCATAGAGCGACTGCCGTCCGACCTCTGCAAACCAAAGGAATAACGATATTCCTTGATTTTGACCAGTGTACATTAAAATGCGAATGAAAAGCGGAGAAAAACGGCAGCGATAGCCCAGTGGAGAGACTAACGGGCTGCTACGCAGAGGGTCTCGGGTTCGAGTCCACGGAGCGCACCAATGACTTTTCGGAGTTAAGTGCATATTCAATTGTTAATTATCGCTTGCTAAACGGTGAAGGAAAACATCGTGAGGAAACCTGTATGAAAGAGTTCTCCATAATATTCTCGAAAGACATGTGAAGTCTGCTAACCCGCGCTTGGCCAGCGAGGTGGACTATGGCCTTACCCTTCTCATAATGAGAAGAGACCCGTGCCCAGCGGTGGGACAGTATAAAGGGCTAATGATGATGACATTCAAAGATACTGATTCCCCATAACGACTGTCAAAGATCTTCATGACAGCCGAGACCGTAATTATTTCTATATCTACACTTTTGGATCAGAAAACATTAATTCTCATCCATAACTTAACCTTGCGAACACCGTTTGACCTCGCCGCACGATCGATCCGTACCATAGATAATAAAGATAGCTAATCATAGACTCGCAACTCTATAGATTATTCAGCTCTATGCCCCGTATGAATGGCTATTGATTTTAAGGATGTGACCTAGTAACTTTGTTCTTTATATATAATAGTGTTTGTATGTATGTTAGGTTAGTTTTGTCAATGGTTTCATTCAAGCGATTGTGGAGTTCTGTATTCGATCTCGAATGTAGTAAAAAGAACTTTTATAAAGCATACCGTAGCCCTAAGTATATAGCAAGGATAGTCATCAACATCATCAGGCAGCGATAGCCTAGTGGAGATACCAACGGGCTGCCATGCAGAGGGTATCGGGTTCGAATCCTCGGCGCGCACCACCGACTTTTCGAAGTTATGTACGTATTGAATTGTTAATTATCGCTTGTCCCGTGCCTCGGAGAGCACGTTAAGCCGTCGGTCCCGGTTGTCATGAAGATCTTTGACAGTCGTCAGTACCTCTAAAATAAACTGACACTAGCCTAAACCATGGAATATCGCTATCCCTTCGGGTTGCGGAGGTCAGACAGGCAATCGCTCCGTGGAAAAGCTAATATTCCGCCAAATTCGGTTAGACCAGAAAGCGGACCCCAGGTTGAGACTGGGATTACGCTAGGAGGATGATGAGTCATCAACACCATCATTATACAGTCGCAATCCACTGCTAGACATAGGGCTCGAGGTCGAGTCCCCGCTAAGACGAGCCAAGAGAAGGGCAAGTGTACTACCTAACTTTACTCGAAGCGCTTCGTTGCTTTTTTTAACCTTCATAACTTTATATCAAGGATGGAGAGAGCTCGGAGTTACCCTGCGAGATCGAATCGGAAATGAGGAGAGCCGCAGGAGAATCAAAGTCACCGACATAGCTCTCCGAATAGTCAGGCTGAAGTGGCAGTGGGCAGGGCACATAGCGCGAGGAACCGATGGCCGTTGGGGCAGGCGGGTTCTGGAGTGGCGACCACGTACCGGACGGAGCAGCAGGGGTAGGCCTCCCGCAAGGTGGACCTACGATCTGGTTAAGATCGCGGTGCGCGGTTGGATGCGGGCGGCTCAAGGTCGGTCTGTGTGGAGAACCTTGGGGGAGCCTATGACCAGCAGTGGACGTCTCTAGGCTGACATGATGATAACTTTATATCAGGTAGTTTAAACTCTCGGGATATGATTTCAATAGTAGACTTATTAAATACCTGATAAGCCCGCGGTTACACCCGCGTTATTTAAGGCTACTGCTCCGCTCCCGTCGCTCATAGCGCGATGTTATATAGCCTATAGCCTTCCTCGATAAATAGGCTATCTGACACTGAAATATTTTTTTAAATCGAACCAGTAGTTCCTGAAATAAACGCGTTCAAGCAAACAAACAGTCTTCAGCTTTATGTATTAGTATTACTTTCTCTGATACTTTAGATTCTATTGGCATCTAAAATACACCGATTTCGTCACTAACACACTGGTGACTATCAAAATGTTAGGGTACTTCCTGAAGTGAACTTTGGTAATGTAAACAAACTTAGAAGCGCTGCAGGGTATCCTGCATTTACATGTTTTTTGTCTAGTACGTGATAGAGACGTGTCACTTAAACAATGAATACAGATTTACATAGAAGCGCATTTCTTAAGGATTTCGTGTGCCGATTCCAAGTGGCAAGTTGGCGACTGTCGTCAGTGTAGTACGTAGTTGGCGCCGTTGGCGGCGCTGGCGTCGTTCTCCGTCTCTCTTGCTCTCATAGTTAAAATATACAGGAGGAACGTTCGTCTCTCTTGCTCTTGTAGAGACAGCTTTCACAGCGCGACTGCCACGCCGCCAAGCGGCAATTTGTGACACAGAAAGTTTGTTTACAGAACGCCCATAAGAAATGCGCCTCTATGTAAATATCTATGCTCTATGCTATAACATCACTATGATTATCGGCTTTATTGTCCCCGCAAGGTTTGCAGGTTCATGATCCATATTATATTAACAAACACAGACAAACCAACAGTATGCAGCTTCATTGGCTGTTAATTTAATAGCCTCATCATCCGCCTAGCGTTATCCCAGTCTCAACCCGGGGTCCGCTTTCTAGTCTAACCGGATTTGACTGAATATTAAATTTTCCACAGAGCGACTGCCTGTCTGCCCTCTGCAACCCGAAGGGATAGCGATATTCCATGGTTTAGACTAGTGTCAGTTTATTTAGAAGGTACTGACGCCATGTAACGACGATTGCCGTCTGCTGGACACAGGTTCGATTACCGGGCAAAAGCGTTACTAGGCTTTACCTATTCTAAATTATCAGTAATGTAATAATAATATTCTACCACATACACACAACACCATCTAGTCCCAAACTAAGCAGAGCTTGTACTATGGGTACTAGATAATGGATAAACATACATAATTATATACTTTTTTTTGTAAATACATATCTACATATTATACATAGAAACACCCAGACCAAGACAAACATCCATGTTCATGCACACAAATGTTTGACTTCAGCGGGAATCGAACCTGCGACCTTCGGCGTAGCAATCGCTTACACTCCCGCTGCGCCAATTGGTCGTCAAATTATGTGTGTAAAATTACACTACTGCCTACCCCGCCGGGGATACAGGCGTGAGTCTATAAAAATATAGCTTTGAATTGTACGTATCTGTTTGTAACAAGTACAAACGCACCTACAATGGTCGTCCATTACTGTAATATGGAGGTCACTCATAATAGTCTGTTTCCTGCTCAGCTGATGCCTGGGGACTGTTTGTTTCATAGACACGTTGCTTGTGGGAATGGCACTGTGCGGTTCCGGTGTCGGTGCCAGCTGTGGCAGGAAGAGGACTGATTGGTTTGTTTGAAGGTTTTGATTGGTTAGTTTGATTGGCGCTCTTGTTATGTATTTTTGGTAAATAATTTTTAATGTATATAAAATTTGCAAAGAAAATCAAGTGATCATTTTCACAAGGTAATGATCATCATGTAAAACAAGGCTTTGTCTAAATATAACTACAGACGTCTCCTGATCGTTTTCTAGGAGAAATTAAATTGAAGAAAACTGGTTTCATTTCTCGCACGGAACACTTGCCCATTAAAAAAGGGATATTTTTAACAGCGTATCAAAAATGTTATATAACACACTAAAGTGAGTTACGCAAAAAAGCTTTATTATTTCACTAAAATACTGACTTGCACACTAAATAGTTATTTGTGCAACAAGAGAGCAAAGTTGTTTTTTGTTTCGAGTGCTGATTTTGAGTCCCGAGCAAGCGAAGGATTCTATTATTGATTCACGAGCGTAGCGAGTGAATCAAAGTTAGAATCCTGAGCGTGGTGAGGGACTCAACAGCACGAGATACAAAAAACTTTGCTCTCGTGTAGCACACATAACTTTTCACCACAGCAGTGAGAACACATATTACTTAGGAGACAAAGATATGTACAGAAATAGATTGAATTCTGCATAATCACTTGTTGATTTAACTCTTCTGGTGATCATCGCTAGTTTCACTCATCTTTTTAGATTATTTTATATATAAATATAATTTAACACGTTACGCTATACCTACTACTACTGTATCAGCATCAGCGAAATTTTTATTCCCGCTACTTTTTTAAATCGCGTTTTAATACCGCGTACCTGATGTTTATTTTTAAAATGTATCATTGTTGTAAGTCTAAATAAAAATGTATTGGTTAAATACTAATTTTATACTATTAATTAGACTTATTTTTATTAAAATCCAATAATAAATTAAACATGTAAACAATAACATATAAAAAAAGTAATTTCTTTATTACAAATATCTTTTTTTTTTGCGTTGCCGTAGGTGTTTTCTTTGAGGTAGGAATTCCAAAATCGAATTTCGAATTCGAAGGGGTTTGTTTTTTCACTCACTTTTTATATGCATGTGAAAGAGACAGAGCACAGTAAAATTCGAATGTTTCAAATTTGTGGCTGAACAATGTCAATTCGTGGCACTGAAGATTGAAAAATTAAAAAGCTACTTTGCCTCACGCTCGAATCAAAATCGCGTTTTGTTCACTGTTGTCTCGCAGCAAAAGCGGCATGTTTGAGCTGCTGTGGTGAAAATACTATTTGTACACCAAATATGATGATCTTTTTACAAAATATCATTTGATATGAAAAATTGCGTCCGCTCGGGAAACTTATTCACTCAGAAAACTTAATAGGTTATGTTAGGTTCGTAGTGGTGCAATTAGTATTTTTGCTGGAAAATTAGTATTTTTGACTAACAGTTAAATACAACCCATTAAAAAGTAGCCTTATTTACTTAACCTTACTTTCTTTACGACAGTAAACAGCTAGCAATAAAATCCAGCTAAACTGCATTTTTTTAGCCTTTTCCGATATAAATGTTATATACCCAGATTTAGCTGGTTTGATTAAGGCAATACCACCGTAAACCCTCTCAGAGGATCTGAGTTAGTCTGTTTTCAAGATTCAGTCGACCTCGAGACTAGCTATTATTGCCCAAATTAGGGCAGCGTATGTCTAACATCAAACCAACCAAAGAAATTTGACGGGAGTGAGTAATGGCCCGGCTACACGCTCCGTCTTGCCTGCGCAGTCCGGTTTGTGCAGTCATGACTGTGCAAAAAGACGGAACACACTGTAGTGGCTAATGGCCCGGCTACACGCTCCGTCTTGCCTGCGATCATGCCTGTACAAACCTGTTTGCGCAGGTAAATACAATCTCGAAAATAATTAAGTTGGACTGTTGCGCGGCTTGAATAACCGGCCACACGTTCAAGTAAAACCGTGCAAGTAAAGTTTGCGCAGTCCAAATCTTCAGGATGTCGACGATCGCACAAGCCGCTCTTTCAGGACTGCGCGCGCTACCGTCTTACCGTCCACACGCGCGCGCTTACCTGCGCAAACAGGTTTGTACAGGCATGATCGCAGGCAAGACGGAGCGTGTAGCCGGAACATTAAACATGAGAGATATATCAGGATCGTTGCAAATGATGTTCTGTAGTCTCTGCCCACCCCTTCGGGAAAGAGGTGTAATGCTAAGCGTCCACAGGTCGGCATCGTACGCATCGGACGCATGGCATCAATCGCATTATTTTTTCATACTGCGTCCACTGTATCGGCATTAAACGGATTGCCGACGCAAGTACCAGTGATCATACGTGTATTTGTGAGAATAGAAGAAAGTGAAGAAGAAATTGTCGTTATTGCTTGTAATGTTAGTAAAAGAGGAAGAAAATGCAAAAACATATTAACATCATCGGTGTCGGCTTTGCCAATGTGCGATCCGTACGATGCGGATCAGTGGACGCACTTGTGTGACTTTCTATACAAAGAATACCACGATCCGTTAAATGCGATGCGTCCGATGCCGGGCTGTGGACGCTTAGCATTAGTCTATGTATTGTATGTCCAGCAGTGGTCTGCGAATGTTGTACGATGATCGTTATATAACGTTGCCGGTAACTGCTACCGCAGTACAGCATTGCGTCAGTTGGCGGGCAGTCACTGCAGTACGGCATTGTGCTATTGTTGTATATTCTGTGGATGTCAAATTGCACAGAAGAATAACTGATCAAATTGTCAAGGTGTTAGTCGATAGTTTGAGGACAATTTTAAAAGGAAATAGAAATAGTTCTCTATATATACTAATATAATATATAATACATTTTAAAACTTTTTTAAAGGTTTAAAATGTATTGATATTTTGGTTATATGTTGATCTTGGCAAGCAAAATAACCTCGACTGGTGGGACTTTTATCCCGATAATCAAATAAGCTAGTATTGAGTAGTAAAAAGTTTCTGATTACTTGGACTTAATATTCATAAGGTCACTAACTCTAGTATTATTTAACATAGTTGGCCATGACAGCTAGGAACTTTGAACCCTTGAACCTTAGCGATCCCTTTATTTTATTTTTAATATATTTTAGCAGCGATAGCCAAATGGAGAGACCGACGGACTGCTCGGGTCTCGGGTTCGAATCCACGGATGCACCAATGACTTTTCGAAGTTAAGTGCGAATTAAATTGTTAATTATCGCTTACTTATCGGTGAAGGAAAACATCGTGAGGAAACCTGGATGTCTGAGAGTTCTCCATAATGTTCTCGAAAGACATCTGAAGTCTGCCAACCCGCACTTGGCCAGCGTGGTGGACTATGGCCTTACCCTTCTCATAGTGAGAAGAAGCCCGTGCCCAGCAGTGGGACAGTATAAAGGGCTGATGATGATAATGATGATATTTTAGCAAGGAGGTTTAATATGTTTTTTCTTTATTATTGTTCAACGTTCATGTTAAAGGATAAATCTAGCGTTTTTACACTTTAGGGGTGCAAAAATGAAGAATCCTTCTTTAGTGTGTGTTTACGGCATAAGAAGAACCCGCTACCCAAATTTCATGTTTTTAGCTTTTGTAGTTTACCTACGCTCTGCAACGATAGGTATGTCACTGAGGACATTTCTTTTTATAAGCATACTAGGCTCCGACCGCGTGAATTATACATACACCTTCCTAACAAAAGAAAAGCGCACAAAAATCCGTCCCGTTTTTTAAGATTATCCCGTTCATACAGACAGACAGGAAGAAAAGGGAACTTCATTTTTTAATAAGGTTAGACTTCGACGAAAAATAAAGTTTAATTGATCGATGTACTATAAAATAAATCGATTTTCTGTCTTACTACGGCATTAGTGTTTCTGTAGTTAAACAAGGACTCAAATCCAAGTCATTCCAGCATATACGCTGTAGAATTGTCAGCGTATACGCTGTCAAGGTTAACAAAATTAATTAAAATAATTCAAGCAGTTATTATAACGTTATTTCACATGCTACCTTATTATCGTTATTCGATCGAATACCGCTGGCATATAACGTTGAAAGAAAAAAATATTTCAAATATGGAATGTTAGTTGCTTTTCTTTTTTTTTCTCATTCGCGTAGTCCGTCATAGCGGGGATCACACGTTTTTTGGTAAAAAATCAGTTTCGAAAAAATATATATTCTTTTCTTAATAAAACCGGATTTTTCGGTGGTATTAGTTTAAAATATTATGTCGGTGCATACGATTCCTCTGGTTACACCTTTCATTAGAGGCCCGAGGTTCCCGTATAGAAAGAGTGAGTGTTTTTTGTTTTCTTATATTTCTTTGATATCTTCACGGCATTCTCTCTTCGGGTAAGACAGAGCAGATTTATCTATGTATTAAGATCCATTACAGCATAAGATTAAAAAATAATTAAAATTGTATTTTTACATATTTTGCCTATATTTTATTCATCGGTCTTTTAGGTCTACTAAATTATTTCTCTGTACATAGTCTTACTATGAGAGCTGCCGTGAAGATGAATTTTTAGTTCAGTTGTGTTACAAGCCCTCTTCCTTTACAACTAACCACTAGAACAATTCGCAAACATGCTTCTGCAGTTGCAGAAGCATGTTTGCGAATTGTTCTAGTGGTTAGTAACGCTAACTGATAAGCTGCGGGTTCGATTTCCAGTCAGAACAAAATATATTAGGGATACCTATTACTATTTTCTATTGTTAATTTATTTGGAAATGTGTTTAGTAGGCTCTGATTTGGTTTAGATTGCTGTATTGCGCTAATTTGTAACTTAAATTCGAAGTAAGGATGGGTAGACAGACACTTAATTATCCTATCTAGTAATAGAACCGTGATGCGCTCCAGTATGCTACCACCCTTCATTTCATTCACAATTTCTTGAAAATAGCATTTCGCAAGTGTCTACTCACTATTATTACATTTTTAATGCCTATTTGAACACAACTTTTTCCTGTATGGTAAAAACGTTAAATTAATATAATAATAGTATAATATGCTACCACATACACACATCACCATCTAGTCCCAAGCTAAGCAGAGCTTGTTTTATGGGTACTAGATAATGGATAAACATACCTACATAATACATTTACCTATTTTTTTTGTAAATACATACATATTTTACATAGAAACACCCAGACCAAGACAAACATACATGTTTATGCACAAAAATGTTTGACTTGAGCGGGAATTGGACCCGCGACCATCGGCGTAGCAGTCGCTTGCACTCCCGCTGCGCCAACCGGTCGTCAATTACATTACCTATCATACTAATAATCTCAGCACTTGGTCATCATCGTCCTAGCGTTATCCCGGTTGCATCCAAGACTAAAACCTTGAAAAACCTTGGAGTAATCCGCTCAGGGCTTTGCTTTTTACAATCCTAAGCTGCAGCCCGTCAAACTGTCTCCATTGGCGACTAAGATATTTTTTTAATATCTCCGACTTGGATCTCTGCCCGTGGCCGTAGAATAACTGGCGTGATCCCATGGCCTAGCGTCACTGTTTACAAGCTTTGTTGTTTAAAAATAAACGATGTAACTATCTTTTGTGGTCAGTATTCTAACCAATCATCATCCTTCATCCTCCTAGCCTTAGATAAGTGATGGCGCGAGCAGCAAAACCAATTTATCATCTATGCTCCTAGCGTTATCCCAGTTGCTACCCGGGGTCCGCTTACTAGTCTAACCGGATACATACACAGACTCACGCCTGTTTCCCGGAGGGGTAGGCAAAAACTTTGCAACGATCCTGACATACCTCTCTTGCTTCATTCTAACTGGATTTGACTGAATATAATTTATTAGCTTATCCTTCGATAGTCCAGCCTTTAGCCAACATCCCGCCAAAAGTAAGTTTAAGTTTGAGCGTAGTGGTGATACCAACAGACTGCCATGCAGAAGGTATCGGATTGAAACCCACAGCTTGCATTTTTATACTAAGTGTTCGATGTGCATATTTAGTTGGTAATTATCGCTTGCCCCTTGCATAGAGAGCACGTTAGCCATCGGTCCTGACTGCGATGATCTTCGACAGTTATGATGAGTCAGTCATCATCATCAGCCCTTATACTGACCCACTGCTGGGCACGGCTCTCTTCTCCCAATGAGAAGGGTAAGGCCATAGGCCACCACGCTGGCCTAATGCAACTTGGCAAACTTCTCATGTCTTTCGAGATAATTATGAAAAACTCTTAGACCTGCAAGTTTCATCACAATGTTTTACTTCGTTTTTATCACATGACTACAGTTTTTAGTTACGTTGTTTCTAGCTGTCTTGTCTAACAATCGTCTGATTGCTTCAAATCTTTTAGTGCTTGGCTCTGAGCCAGCATGCATCATATTATGTCAATGACTTGCCATGATACAGTTGTGCAAATTAATTATAAGCTGTTTTGTATTTTACTGAAACTAGTATTTGAACGCAAAATGAAATGTAGTGTAGAATTTTCTTAGGTTTACGTGAATGTTAGACATTGAACTGAAACTACGGTTTACGGATTCTATCGCGATATCTTGGTTTGTCAGCTTTTTGTAGTCCATTGCTGGATATAGGCGTACTTTGCGTTACAACAGTATTGTTGAGTCAATAGGATGATTTACTGTTTGCCACGGTGGCCAGACGTGTTGGTAGGTATAGGGTTAGATGTCGAGGTTTTTTAGGGTTCCGTACCTAACAGGTAAAAAACGGGACCCTATTACTAAGCCTCCGCTGTCTTATCTGTCTGTCACCAGGCTGTATCTCATAAACCGTGATAGCTAGAAAGCTGAAATTTTCACAAATTATGTATTTTGGTTGCCGCTATAACAAAAAATACTAAAAATAAAAAAATGAAAATATTAAGGGAGGGTCCCTCACAATAAACGTGTTTTTTTTCGTATTTTTTGCTCAAAATTACCAACGGTAACAGGTAGACGCTTAAAATTTTCATAGAATATATAGTATATTATCTTTAAAAATAAATTTAAAAAATAAAATAAAATAAAATAAAAAAGAATAATAAAGGGGGGCTCCCATACAACAAACGTAATTTTTGAGCAATTTGTTACTCGATCTTAATAAATAGGTAGAAACTTAAAAAATATTTAAGTATACATACAACAAACGTGATTTTCTTTTATAGATGATTGTACGGAACCCTTCGTGCGCGAGTCCGACTCGCACTTGCCCAATTTTTATTATTTTAGTTTCTATAGGCGCTTCTTCACCCACGTAAGGAAATTGAGTAGTGATGGTTGGTATTTTTAAATCCATCACTCTTTTGCGGATTAAATTGATAATTATCGCTTGCTTAACGGTAAAGGAAAACATTGTGAGGAAACCTGCATGTCTGAGAGTTCTCTATAATGTTCTCTACATGTGACGTTGGTTACGCACTTGGCCAGCGTGGGTGGACTAAGATCTACCCTTCCTCATAACAGAGTCCTGTGCCCAGCAGTGGGACGGATTGTTAACAAGGCTGATGATTGGCTTACACTATCGGCATATGGTGGTTAGCATCTTTCTCTTTTACAAATCAAACTTTTAGCAAATATATCCGCTACACTTAGTGCTCTCGCAAAAACTAGTTCATAAGCATCCTACCCATTATCACGGTTACAAAACTGGGCGTCTGGCAGAGCTCTCGCTTGCGTCACGCGGTACCTGTAATTTATTGCTGGCATACCTCCTGACATTGGCCGTTGTGAAATGTTGCACATATTTAGTTCAAATGCTTTATATATGGGTTATAGTGGGGCTCAAATGCATAAGAGCGGTTTCAGATTAGCGTTTTATACGCGCGTATATGCTCGTATTTGGAAGCGCATGTAGGCGCGTATAGGCGCGCCTTTTGACACACGCGCAACTCATACGAGCGTTGACACACTGAGCCGTCAGAATCCATGTTGACACTGACAAGATGTCACTACAGTTTCGAGCGAATACGCCGAAGTATGCCCGTTTACGCGAGTCCAGTTTTGTTAAGCGCGTAATGCAGCGCGCGCGTAAGCTCGTATGCTTAAACGACCGTATACGCGCAGAAAAATACGCTAATCTGAAACCGCCCTTACCATTCGCGCTCTGATTTTTATAAGAATCTTAATTTTATTTTACTGTGCTTCCGAGGGCACAGGGTTCCATCAGTCTCTTTTTGTGTGAGAGAAAAGAGACTTGCAGATGAATCGTGAGAATAAGTTAAGAGGCCATCGGGCATTCTATAAACTCCGACAACAGAGTTGGCCACAATACTCATATTAATATTTTATTTTATAGACTCACGCCTGTATCCCCGAAGGGGTAGGCCAGAGGTGTTATATTACACCCACATTTCGCCATGAATTTTAGGTGCCACGTAATAAAGGGCAAGCGTATTGCCGCTACCGGGCACATCACCAGACTCCGTGCTGTTACTGAGAATTCTGAAAAACCCAGTAACACTTTGGCCGACCCGGGAATCGAATCCGGCACCTCCGATCAGCAGTCGCATACGCTATCTACTGGACCTCGGAGGCAGCGGGGCCACGGAGGGCAGTCTCACTTACATGAATAGAAAGAAAATATCTTATTTCTTCTTCTTCGGTAATCTCTGGTGTCGGGAGTTTTTAGGTCGTCCAAAGGCCGCCGATATGGCCTACTGATTCTTGTCCTCAGACAAGAACTGGGACTGGCAGCTTTTCTACACTAATATAATATTATAAAGAGGAAAAAATTGTATTTTTGTTTGTTTGTTTGTAATGGATAAACTCAAAAACTACTGGACCGATTTTAAAAATTCTTTCACTATTAGAAAGCTACTTTATCTGCGAGTAACCATAGGCTATATTTTATTTTCGATAAACTAGGGGTCCGTAAGATATTTGGGATTTTCGGGTACGCGAAGTAGTTCCCTCAGAACGCGGGTGAAACCGCAGGAAACGGCTAGTTATATATATTCCGAAGTACGGTAGCGCTCTGTTTTCACACGTCCTACACCCGACCTATCAATTTGATGACCTGTGCAAGCGTTGCTTAACTTTTACGCCCTATACAAGCACGCGAAGTCAAGCTTTGAGAGCTACAAGATCTCCAAAAACCGCGCAAGAATCTGTACGTTTCAGTCTTACACAGTTGACGAGTCTCGTAAAGATGGTATTGATTTGAGAGTCAACGTCTCCATAAAATTGAGCTCGGCCTAGAGCAGTCGTTTATTCGCTGGGATTTTCATACGTAATTTAATTAATTTCAGAGTGGATTATTTTGCGTTTCTAAAAGCGGACTTTTATATTCTGCTGCAGACCTAGTATGAGAGATCGGGATATGCGAAAGTAACCAATCGAAATGGATGAAAATATAGGTAGTACTTTAGTCTGTCTCGCTTAAAATATTATCACTCGCCCCGTGCTTCGGAGAGCACGTTAAGCCTTCGGTCCCGGGTCTCGTAAAGTCTTTGACAGTCGTTATGGAGAGTGAGAGACCTATGAATATACCTACTGACGCTGGCCTTGAATTAGTATATATCCCTCTTACTCATGCACATTTCGTACAAAACGTTTAGAATGCCCGCGGTTACACTCGCGTTATTTAAGGCTACTGCTCCGCTCCCGTCTCTCATAGCGCGTTGTTATATAGCCTATAGCCTTCCTCGTTAAATGGGCTATCTAACACTGAAAGAATTTTTGAAATCGGTCCAGTAGTTCCTGACAAACAAACAAACTCTTCAGCTTTATATATTAGTATAAGATTAGATAAGATATTCTAAACTTATCTGGATGATAAGGTCTATTTAGAGGTAGTGAAATTCGGCCTTAATTTGCCGTGTTTATTTTTACTTGGGTTTTTACTACTATCGTGGTAAAAAGGGCAAATATAGCTCGCAAAATTGTGTCCAACCCCTTCGGGGAATACACAGTAAATCTATACTATCGCGTTTGAAAATACATTTCCTAATTTAATATTAAATGTGCTCTGTTTAGCCATGGCTCTCTGGATTTGCATGTCATCGACCTAGCAAACACTGACCTCTTGGGGTCAGCAGGGTTAAAGGGCTCTGTAATAATACAATAATATTTGATGGCATTTCGAGTAGTTATTGTAATATTAAGGTTTGAGTTGGAGGGTTTTATTTAAAGGGTTTTATTGAGAGCACAAAGATGGTTACACTGTTTGCTTGTAGGGGACAGTGGATCTTGGTAGATCAGTAATTTTGCTACCCCAACTGCACTGGCGTATTCTACCACATAACACACTGTCCCAAACTAAGTAGAGCTTGTACTATGGGTACTAGACAATGGATAAACATACACATACTTTTTTTTGTAAATACATATTATACATAAGAACTCCTTAGTGGCAGTAGTTGAAGCAACCGATGTTATGCCGTGTGTTGTGGGTTCAATCTTCACGCAAGCTTACTCTTTTGTGATTCAGAATTCTTTCATAGTTTAAGGTACCGTAGACTTAAAGTATGGTTATGGTTTTAACTCGATGTGTCAACTCGATATCTCCATGCGTTTTCGAAATAGTGTCTCTTGATAGACAGACAGATGGACAACAAAGTGATCATATTTTTCCTTTTGGGTATGAAATCCTAAGAAAATTAAGACCTTTGTGTTGTCAAAATAATAGTTAGCAGTTTTTTTTCTGCCGAACTAAATCTTCAGGAGACAAATGGCATGAATCTAATGTGTTGTTAAGTTTTTGTTATAGAACATTGTTGCTCTACCATTTTGAGCTGTTGCTCAACAAAGTAACTGTTGTATGGCAGTACCATCAACTCTTCAGGAGGCAAATGAGTTGTTCTGTCAGTGTATGTTTATGTGCAGGCAAATCACCTACCTACTTTGCGTATTGATATCGAAAATTGTTGCTCTACCATTTTGAAATGTTGCACCAAACCAAACAAACCTACACACCTGCAACTATCATCTCTGCATCACTCTTATGTTGACTGGTAGAAAATGCCATTGGCATTAAATCCGCCTTGTGCAAATTGTGGGATCCTGCCGTTTAGCCGAAAAGATTTTGACAAAATTTCATTACCCAAACAATTTTTAGCAACCTTTTTCTATACCATTGCAACATTTCGAATGATTTTAGTACGCATATTTTTATTTGATCAGATTTTTACTTGGCAAAATATTACCAAGTATAATGTCATTATGGCATTTGGTCTTTAATCAAATGATTTATCACAGCAAACAATCTTCAGACAACAAACGTTTGGTGATATTAGTTTATTTATGGAAGTACTTAGAGTAGGTTAATTATTAAAAAAATGGTAAGGTGAGGTTAGGTTAGAACTGTGAGCTCTTACGCACGAGCCGAGCGAGCGAAGCGAGTGCCAGAAACGACTTGCATTAATATAAAAAAGAGATTGTTTTTAGTAGATTACTCGGAACTGAACTATTTAGATTAGGATGATTATTGATTTTGCGTAAAAACTGTTATTCCAACTGAAATATTTGACTAAATAAATGTTTAAAATAACTAGTTGGTGAACAAGTTACAGTTTAAACGTTCATTTCCCAAACATTAGGTTTGCGTTAAAAAAATTTGTGAATTGATTTTTTGCTAAGTAATAATTTGGCAAATGAAATTACTCGAAAAAATTTTTGGGAAGCGAAAATTTGTCAAATTCGCTTTGGTCAAACAAGGGAGACCCGCAAATTGTATTGCATAAATTAACAAACCGTAGCCACGTTGTGGCAGCCCCATTGCTCTTATTGAGGCAAATGAATGTAATGTTTTGTTCTGTTTGTTCTCAGGCAAGTCGCCGTTCTTCCCCGGCGTGGAGGAGGCTGGCGTGGCGGGCGGCGCGGCCGGCGCCGGCTCGCCCTCGGTGCCCGAGCAGGCGCAGGACGTGGTCTCCAGGCTCTCTGCTGCTGGTACGTAACCTCATCATCAGCCTGTCATAGTCTACTTACTTTCTTATCGTGTCAATGGCAACACTTCAGATAGATTCGGTTCAAAACTCGGCCACTCGAATGGCATTTGGAAAGTCTTACAAAAACATACATGTAGGTAACAATTATCTCATACAAGTCGTCAAACGCGTCTCTTTCCTCATACAAATCGTCAAGCACGACTCTGGGTCTGCGGGGCACGTAAATAAATGGCCCATCCTCTTTGGAGACGCTCTCAACCGCATTTATTCGTGCTTGGGTCTATAAATCCCCACCTTGATAGATTGTCCACTGCTCGGTATAAAGGCCTCTCCAATGGCACGCCACTGAGCCCGATTTTCGGCTCTTCGGGTCCAGCTGCTGCCAGATCATAATAACTGATTTCAGACCGGCCAACATAGAATACGCAAGGTTTACCACTGTACATAGTCCCCCAATTTGACTAGTCTCATCGATACTTCCGTGAAGAAACGATGCGTGGTTCTATCTTCTTAACTCTCATACCGCTTTTGTCATGCGGTCATAGCCTCCTTTCATGCCTCTCATAATGTCTTCTCTTTTTGTCCCGCCTTCAATCTGTAGTATCTTTCATTTTCCTCCACCTGCTATGGTCCTACCAACCTTCCGGTTATAACGGACTGAATCTCGCAAGATGCGCATCGTACAAATTCTTTGGTGAACCTTCTATCATGGTATCAGACGCCATTCTGGAGCTGTGCACTTTTGGCTTGAACGCCTTTGTCGGCGCTGGGAAGCCAGTTGTACATACATACATAGACTCACGCCTGTTTGCCCGAAGGGGTAGGCAGAGGCATATTAAACGCCCACTTTTCGCCAGTGTTTTGATCCCACGTAATGGATGGCGAGCCTATTGCCGCTTATTGGGACATTTTGTTCACCAGAGCCTCGTCCGTTGATCGGCAGGTGCACCACTTGCAGGTGAGGTTGGCTTGGGACCCTAAGTTCTTGGTGGGAACCCTATGCACCGCTTGATGGGAACCCTATGCACCCGGGAAGCCAGTTGTCACGCTTTTATTTGCCCCTCTCCCTGACCTGGCGGCCAATTCTTTTAAGTCCACTTACTTCACTATCCATTTAGTCACGTGTATGAAGAAACACTATTTTAGACATATTCGCATCAAGATTGATACCCCCTGAACCCAATCCTGGATCCGCGCCTATCTGTGATCAATGTCATGTCATGCAATCTTTCTGAAGCAGCCAAGTTCCATGAGAACCTGGGACAGTGCATAGTCCGGTTCCGCCCTGTTTGATCTGAGTGAAGTGGTCCAGTTTTTGAAGGAGCTGTGAATCTAAGATGTGTTGGTGTTGCAGGTCTGTCGATGTGCGTGAGCGCGCTGGGCTCGCCGGCGCGCTCGTCGCCCGTGTCGGCCGGCTCGGAGCACGGCGAGCGCTTCAGCCGCAAGGTGTTCGTCGGAGGACTGCCGCCTGACATCGACGAGGGTGAGTCCAACATAGCATACTAGCTCTTAGTGCCATAGATAAGTCTACGTGTGAACACTACCGGCTTGCCACAGTAACTCGCGCCTAAACGTATATACTGTGACCAACAGCTAGTGCGTTCAGGCTCTTATACCAACAGACCGCCATGGCAGTGGGCATTTAAGGCGTTAAATCGCGACTCTTATCAAGGGATCTAAAATAAATAAATAATATCCATCTTCAGCCGTATCATCGCTTATCAGGCAAGATCATGGTTAAACGTTAGGCTTTTAAAGATAAAATAAAAAACTGGCACCTAGTGTTTTCCTTTATAAAACCTTTCTTGACTAGGTCATTGCATTTAGAATAAAAATATTTGCTTTGGAGGAAGAAAGGCTTGTGCTTGAGACCCCGCTAATGTCAGATTTTACCGACACCGGTTTTTGGGACTGCATGATATTTTTTGTGACTAGATTTTAGAGAGCATTACATTTTATTCTAACTAACGCGCCGGCATAAAAACTAAATGATAATTATGTTCTTTCTCTGCTGGACATCGTCTCCTAATCTGTGTCACCATAGCACTGCCCTGTCTAATTAGGAGCCGAGGATTAGGCCTACTATACCTACCACGCTGGCCAGACAAGTTGGTTTCTTCGCAAACATATGCTTGGTATATTTCCCTTAGCTGCCTTTTAAGATACCCATGGAATGAAATGGTTCGTAGCCACGCCAAAAATGTATATATTTATCTCTTTGAATATTCCCCATCGATGCTAAACAGAACGTATACCTTAACCTCCGTCTCGTTACCGATGTGATGAAAGATTTCATGTACACTTATGCAAATACATGCATGCAGGTATCGCAACGCGACCGAATGTGCAACAACGGCAAAGGAGATTCCGGTCGATATTCCAATACCTACCTGTGTTTTTAAGCAGTAACCTAGTGGAGAAACCAACAGACTGCTACACCGATGGCCTCAGGTTCAAACAAGCAGCGCGTACCACTAACTCTGCCAAGTTATGCGTATTCAATTATTTATCGCCTGCTAAACGGTGAAAAATCGCAAGCAAAACTGAATGAAACTCCCATTATTTTGGGCATGTTTTACTAGATAAAGAACCTTGATAATTTAAAGAACCTTGATAATTTAAAGAACCTTGATAATTTAACGTAAAGGAATCGTCTTTATTCGTGTTGCCATACGACTTTTACGCACACAAATATATCTAATTTGTAATACTGTTTCAAGCGTATTCAATTTTATTATTCAATCGTTGCATGCTATGTCATTGAGGTAAATACAATTATGCAGTCTTGATTTGAAATCAATTGTAACTAAGTCGGCAGCTATAGGTATGTATGCAAGAAATACATAACTGGTCTGTTTTAGGTCGCGATCAGTTTATTTTGCATTTGAATCCAAGCTTAATAGGTACAAAAATACTAATAAAATGGGCGTTAATACACCACGCCGGCCAAGTGTGGGTTGGCAGACTTCACATATATTTCGAGAACATTATGGAGAACTCTCACGACATGCAGGTTTCCTCACGATGTTTTCCGGAAAATTTTATAGTTTTTAATCAAATTTTCCGTTTTCCTTTCACATTAAATTCGTGCAATAAATACTATGCATTATTGCTATAGAACAAACACTTAATTACCAGGGAACAGGCTATCAAATGCAAAGAAAGGGACGGAGAGTGCTTCGAAACACAAAGGAACGAATAGTTTAAGAATGTTTGGGTAGTTTATAACTTCTACATTCAAGACACAAATCTCATCTTACTTTTCCGAGACCACGGTTCCTGTAAAGTAACCCAAAAGTTAGCTAAAACTTTGGACTATTATAAATGATGTCGTTTCTTATCAGTAAAACAGATATATCTCTATAAAATCCGTAATTGGTTTAATATCAATTTTCATTATCTATTCAATATTTAAAACTGCCTTCGCCCGCAGCTTCACCCACGTTAATTGTATACCTAAAACTTCCTCAGGAGTCATACTATTCACTGGCGGAGCCGAAACAGTAATCGCGTTCATATAGACATACAGACAGGAAGACAAGGGGACTTCATTTTATAAGTATAGATAGATACATATATAACTTTGACAACATGTAAACAGTAACAAGTAGGTTAAAAGCGACGTACCCTATTCCCCGCTATGATGAAACAAATCTAACATTATCTTATTGTGGCGTTTATCTTGCTCGCTTGCTATCTAGGCGGTGCCGGATTCGCTTTGTGCTAACTGGGTCGCGCCATTTGATACCACTGTCATGACAATGTGGGGGACTCGGGATTGTGTGGTGATGAACTAAAGGAAATTTGGTTGGCAGCCAGAAATTGTGGCGTTTTGAGTGCCATTTCACGAGTATAGGATTGACACTTTAGAGCTGTGTAGCGTTCTCTAAAACTAGCTGTCCCGGCCGGCAATCTTTGTACCGCAATATTTTACGCAATTTTTTCATAGAGACAAATCTGCTCCTAGCAGTCACAAATACATCAAAGATTTATCTAATTTGGGGCAGTCGTTTGGAAGTTATGCGCGTACAAACATTTCGTTACATTTTTATTTATTATTAGAGGACGCCAGCAGCTACGCCTGCACATGTTTTTAGATTTATCTGTTTTGACCGATCCCGTGGGTATTTCGGAAAATCCCTTCTTAGTGCACCCCTACGATCCTCAAGGAACATACATTCCAAATTTCAGCTTGCTGCGTCCAATAGTTTTGGCTGTAGCTTGTCTGTCAGTCAGTCAGTAACGCAAGGATTTTATATGCACAGATTATGATAGATTAAATTTCGCCCATAGTCCCGCTCGGAAATCAGTTATCTTGGCATAATTTATTGCTGTAAAAGGTAACCAATGCTACCTTCTAGCCTCCTGTCTATTTTCAGACAAAAAAATCGGGTATTGGGTTCAGCCACGGCGCACACCACACTGACTTTTCGAAGTTATATAATGTGTCTTAAATTGTTAATCATCGCCTATCCCGTGCTTTGGAGAGCACGTTAAGCCGTCGGTTCCGGCTGTCTTGAAGATCTTTGACAGTCGCTTTAGGGAATCACTACCCTTCAATCTATAGAAACTGTTCTGATCCATGGAATATAGTATTCCTTTGGGTTGCGTGGGTCAGACGACGGTCTCTCTGTGGAAAAGCTAAATTTCTGTCTAAACTGGTTAGTCCAATAAGCACGCCCGAGGCTTCTAGTTGAGTCTTTAATGCTACCTTGATGATCCTAGGGCGACGATAATGAAATAAACTTGTGAAATAAGTTGCTCCGGATTTAAGTCTTTAAAATGACATAAAATACTGCATCAAACAGTGAAAACCACAAGATCGATAGTGACCGAGCCTAGTTGAACTAGTTGTCATAACCGGGTCACCATGGTCGGCACTGTAACCTTGCGTCCACGGCTGCATAGGTCTTCGCCAGTGTTGGCACTCGGTTGCCTAGCAACCAGGCGTAGCATTCAATAAATAAGTGGACAAATTCGCACGCGTAATGACTTAACTGCGCAGTTTGCAGCTGCATATGGTATATTTCACTCAGGACATTAAATTCAATTTTAAAAAACCCAGAGAAAGGAGGAGGTTCTCAATTCGACTGTACTTTCTGCGATACCTCTTATCTTTACCTAGCGTAGATTGATTTTAATTACTTATTTGAATGTTGGTGTTTCCTGTGTCATGTAAATTGACCAAGATTGACCAGTAGTTTTTGAGATGCGGCTTTAAGTTTAAACTTAGGTTAATATCGGTGAGCTTATGACGTCGATCTTTTAGTTAATGTGTTTTATAGCTCTCCATTTCCTTCACATCATCATATAGCCTTTTCGCAGCCTTCTTCTAGACGGCCTATGTGTCTAGCAGTAGGCTGTGAAAAGGCTCTTCTAATCTGTGTCACAATAGCCAATATCTGGGGCCCAATTCTGCTAAATAAATATAGTCTCGATATCATGTCAGTGTCATACTTACGTCACAAAAAGCGTATTCTTCTAAATTATCTGATATTTGAATGAAATTGTAACGAGATCGTATGTGTCAACGACGAACTGTTTATTTTAAACTCAACGATAATGACATTAGGTTATCAGAACACCGCTTTTAAATCCATTCAAAATATAATATCAATGTCATATAAAAATAGCAGAATTGGCCCCCTGACCTAGTATATCACGCTGATCAGACGTCTTGGTATGATTGGATGACGATTTGCTAGCTCTTCCCGCATTATAAGCTTCGTGTATACCTATTTCTTAGTCGCCTCTAATCACACACACGGGATGATATATGAGGTGTTGACATAAATATAGCAATTACGCAAATTTTCATCAAAATCTGTTCAGTAGTTCTCGCGAGAAAAAAAGACAAAGCAACAAACACTTCCGAATATTACGAGTAGTATGGGGGTTTAAACGGGGTCTTTAACTTTGATTTGACTCCCCCTTAGCTTGGCAATGATCTTCATAACAGGTGGACCTATATTCATAAATTTATTACTGCAAACCCCAATCGCCATTCCTTACAAACAATCCACAACTGAAGCAAACAAAACCAATAACATTGAAAGCGAATAGAAGTTAAATAAAAGTTGTTTTGAAAGAGATCTGATCGATGACCCAGTTAGGGAGGGTGCAGGGGGTGGCTAAGATACGTGCGATACAAATATTTGTTCGAATATACGCAGCGATCAATCAAATTGTGTTGGAGCTAGGAAATACTATGTCTACGTGACCGGGTTTTTTGATGCAAGGACTTTTTCTTTTCGTACCTTTATACGTGTGTGGTTAAAGGCAGCGATAGCCTAGTGGAGATACCAACAGACTGCCATGCAGAGGGCATCGGATTGGAATCCACGGCGCGCACGAATGACTTTTCGGAGTTATGTGCGTATTGAATAGTTAATTATCGCTTGTCCCGTGCCTCGGAGAACACGTTAAGCCGTCGGTCCCAGTTGTCGTGAAGATCTTTGACAATCGTTACAGGGCGTCAGAACCTTTTAATAAACTGACACTAGTCTAAACCATGGAATATCGCTATCCCTTCGGGTTGCGGAGGTCAGACAGGCAGTCGCTCTGTGGAAAAGCTAATATTAAGCCAAATCCGGTTAGACTAGTAAGCGGACCCCAGATTGAAACTGGGATAACGCTAAGAGGATGATGATGATACGTGTGTGGTTATTCTTGTCTCCGAAGAACTGGGATGGCTTTTCTCGCTATGAGTAGGGGAAGTCCAACCACCATGTTGATCTATACTATTGGTCGTGTGATAGGGTTTTTTGTTGCAACGGTCTTTATCGTTGTGTGGTCGACTCTTGTCGCCGAAGAATCAGGACTATCTTTCTGGCTATGAGAAGAGTAAGGACCGCTGGCCAAGTGCGGATTGGCAAATTTCATGTCATTCGAGAACTTTATGGGACATGTAGGTTTCCATGAAGTTTTCTTAATCGCTTTATAAGCGATTTACAATTTAACTAGAGGACGCCAGCAGCAACGCCTGCATTTTTTTAAATTTACCCGTTTAGGCAGATTCCGTGGGAATTTCGGGAAATCCCTCCTTAGTGCACCCCTTCGGTCCCCAAGGAACATACATGCCAAATGTCAGCTTCCTGCGCCCAATAGTTTCGGCTGTAGCGTGTCTGTCAGTCAGTCAGTAACGCAAGGATTTTATATATTAAGATTTGCCCTTGACTTCAAAAAGTCGGTGGTGCGCGCCGTAGCAGTCCGTTGGTCTCTCCACTCTTCATTGAGGGTCTCGCAGCGTAAAACGAAACGTTTTAGGTGAACTATATAGAGTAGAGTAAAACCAATAACAAATTTTTCTTATAGATAAGGTTTCAAACGTTTTGATATGGCTCATTTGACAAAGATCGCCATGATCCTATCATAAAAATTAATACGAATTATCATTTTGAAAAGTAAATGATAGCTTGCGAAGCGGTGAGGGAAAGCATTAGCAACCTTCATTTCTGAGAGTTCTGTATAACGTTCTCGAAAGACATGTGACGTCTTTCTACCCACACTTGGCCAGCGTAGTGACTTTATCCTTTTTTATGAAGTGGTTCCAAGCAGTAGGATAGTTCATAAAAAGGACTGATATAAAATTTAAACTTACTCTACTAAAAATGTGTATCTAAGCTGAACAAAGCTATATATCGTATTGTCTATTGACACATCGGCCACTCATCTCGCAATGTCGTCCACTGTTCGATTGCCTCCACGTCCAATGATTGATCGAGCTCCCACATATCTAGCTAATATTTGTATCGCACATAACATAGGAACCGACTCTACTAGGAAGTAGTTTAATGTTACGAGTTTTGAGTCAGTGATGTTTTAATCTGCCGAATCATACAGGGTTTTTTTTCTAATAGCGCAATCCTCTTAGAGAGAGCTGGCGTCTCTACTACTATCATCACCCTTTAATAGTCCACTGCTGGACTTGGCCTCTCGTTTGAAAGGAGGAATTGGCCTACTATACCACGCTGGCCAAACGGGTTGGTACCTATAGGGTTTGTATCAAGTTTTCCTTCTCTTACAGTGCTGTTCTCTGCATAATATGCACCCTCTGTCGGCTCTTACGACACCCATGGGATGATATAGGGTGGTGACAATCCGTATTCTTAATCCATCACCACACGGACATGGCGTCTCAGCGCATTGTTATTTCTTCGGAATACTTCTTCTTCTCATTTGGGTCTTTTCTTGAGATGTCCTTTCTTAAAATGTCCTTTTCTCAGAGTGCCGGTGGGCCCATCCCTTTTCCTTCTCCCTCATGCCCCTCCTCCTCTTGTTCATTTTCTCATCCCATAGGCTGCGGCTTGGCTGTGTTTTCGTATGATCCGGGGAATTGAATCTTGCCAGATAAATTTGATCCATTTGGTTTTCTGTTGAGCTGTCATTTTGCATCATGTGCACATCGCGTGACCATGCTATTGCAATATTATGATTGGAGCTGATCTGATGATGGAGGCTGGAAGGTAGCCATAGGAACTCCGCAATAAAACAATACAACCCCCATCGAGTTTAGGCTCGTCTGATTGGTAGTGACAACTTCTTTGATCGTATGTTTAGCGCATATAAAAGCTTTTAATCTATTTCTTGATACTGTAGCATTTTTCTACCTGATACTTCATCGCTCGTGCATTCAATCTTTCCTTCTAGAAGTATGCACAGTTTAACAAACATAAGTAATATCAAATCGCAGTCCCCTGCGGTCGGCGCGTGCAATATAAACAAATTGCACCGCCGCCCACGCAGTGTCCCTGTATCTAATTGAGAGCACGAGATAACAGCAAACTTTCAAATACAAATGCTCAACTTAACATATTATATAACACTTGACTTCGCCCACGAATCCGCCCGCGTGGGTTTATTTTACCCCCACAGGGTGAGCATTTCCAAAAAACCTCTCTTAGTGCTCCCCCTACACTCTCTAAGAAACATACGTGCCAAATTGCAGTTTCTTGCGCCCTGTAGCTTTGGTTGTGCGTTGTCGTCAGTCAATCAGTAAAGCAAGGATTTTATGCTTAAACAGTTTATTTATAACATAACCGTTTGGGAATTTAGAGAAATGCCTTAATGCGCCTCTACGATCCCTAAAGAACTACATGGCAAATTTCAGTTTCAAGCCTAATAGTTTCGGCTGTCCGTTGTCTGTCAGTCAATAACCCAAGAATTTTATATAAACAGCGCTATCCCAGTTGCAACCCGAGGTCCGCTTACTCTTCTAACTGGCGACTTGTCTGTCCTCCCAAAGATAGCAATATTACATGATTAGGACTAGTGTCAGTTTACTCAGACATACTGTAATCCCGACTGTCAAAGATATAAATGCCAGCCGGGACCGACGGTTACGTGATCTCCAAGGCACGGGGCAAGCGATTTAACTATTTAATACTCACATAACTCCGAAAAGATGGTGCGCGCCGTGGATTCGAACACGAATTTTAACCCTATACACCATGTGCATAGCAGTCTGTTGGTATCTCCCCTAAATCCTGTGACGCGAGGGACTTTACAAATACAAACCAAAGGACACAAAGTACAATACACGCAGAATTCAAACATACATACATACATAGACTCACGCCTGTTTCCCCGAAGGGACAGGCAGAGGCATATTAAACGCCCACTTTTCGCCAGTGTTTTGATCCCACGTAATAGGTGGCGAGCCTATTGCCGCTTATCGGGATATTTTGTTTGCCAGAGCCTCGTCCGTTGATCGGCAGGTGCACCACTTGCAGGTGAGGTTAGCACCCTAAGTTCTTGGTGGGAACTCTATGCATCCAGAATTCAAACGATAACTTATAAACAGTGTGGTCCAGTATGGGAATCGACTCCACAGCATTTAGACCGCTTGAACCAATACGCCAACCGTCCAAAGTCTTCTATTAACAAAAAGTCGACAGCATATTAAATGCCCTTTTGCCACTTTTCGGATTGATGCTAATAATATTGCCTTGTTCGTTTCAGATGAGATCACGTCGTCGTTCCGCCGGTTCGGGCCGCTCGTGGTGGACTGGCCGCACAAAGCTGAGAGCAAGAGCTACTTTCCGCCCAAGGGATACGCCTTCCTACTGTTTCAGGTAATTACTGTATAAAGCCTGCAATACATGTTGGTCGAGCTTAGGCCAACGCGAGCGTAGGCAAATTAATACTAGTCAAGTGTTACTGCCTACACGTTTGGCAAGTATATCGAAAACCAATGCAAATGGCCAATACAGACGAATTTTGAAAAGATGCCCACACGTTGGGCTCCGTCAGTTTGTATTGTGAATTGAAACAAGATGGGTGACAACGACGTAGCAGTTATAGCAGCTGCTGCTATTTATTTAATGAGCGCTTATATGTTTTATGTCAGTGTATACCGAACTAAAGTTGAGAAAAAGAAAATATGACAAATAAGGTGGTGGATGTTGAGTATTTACAAAAATAGAACAAGGGCGTAATGGCGCGCTGACAAACATGTGGACACTATTGGCTGAGTGCGGGCGAGCGCCTTTGATTTGTGCAGAAAAACCGACAGTGCTCCGAAGTGCGGCAAGTGCTCGCGAGCGATCGCAAGTTGTGACAAGCTACGCCAAATAAGTTCTATACACGTTGGCGCTTGACTTTACTCGGCTAACTAGGCGAGCGACACCGAGCGATGGCAGACAATACAAATATACTGTCTATACGTTGGTATTAGCGTTCACTCGGCGACGCTCGTCCAATATGTATTGCAGGCTTTATACTTCAGCCTAAACTGGTGATTTATGTCACGACAGGTGCCTCAAAACCATATCAGAACCATTTCGAGTAGGTACCCTCAAAACCATTTCAGGGACCCTCAAAACCATTTCAGGGACCCTCAAAACCATTTCAGGGACCCCCAAAATCATTTCAAGGACTCTTAAAACCACTTCAAGGACTCTCAAAACCAAGATCCACAAAACAATTTCAAGCCTTCTTAAAACCATTTCAAGGCTTCTCAAAACCATTTCAAGGCTTCTCAAAACCATTTCAAGGCTTCTAAAACCATTTCAAGGCTTCTTAAAACCATTTCAAGGCTTCTCAAAACCATTTCAAGGCTTCTCAAAACCATTTCAAGGCTTCTCAAAACCATTTCAAGGCTTCTCAAAACCATTTCAAGGCTTCTCAAAACCATTTCATTTACCCTCTAAACCATTTCATTTACCCTCTAAACCATTTCATTTACCCTCTAAACCATTTCATTTACCCTCTAAACCATTTCATTTACCCTCTAAACCATTTCCAGGACACCCTAAACCATTTTAGGAACCAGCAAGCCAATTCTCGTATTTTATCTGATAGCGACACTGTATTTAAAACGAAATGCGAATAGATTTTGAATTGACTCAGAATTGATATCCTGCTAACCGAACGTCATTATCGTCTAATTTGACACATATTACCGCTAGGAGGATTTTTTGTGAGAAGAGGCCCATGCCCAACAGTGGTACAGTTTAAACATAGGGCTGACGATGATGATACATGCTTTTCAGGACGAGAGTTCAGTGGCGGCGCTGATGGAGGCGTGCATCACGGACGACGACAAGCTGTACCTGTGCGTGTCGTCGCCCACCATCCGCGACAAGCCCGTGCAGATCCGGCCCTGGCGCCTCGCCGACGCAGACTTCGTGCTCGACGCCAGCATGCCGCTCGACCCGCGCAAGACTGTGTTCGTGGGCGGCGTGCCGCGCCCGCTCAAAGCTGGTTAGCATATACACACACCTCACTGTGTATACACCACTTACACACTACACCTCAGACTATACAAACACCAAACTATGAATACAGCACTTGCACACAATACAATACACCAGACCCAAGGACACGCATTTTGACTTCTGTAATACAGATCTTATCCACTACACACCAAGCGCAAGAAGACTTAATGTTTGATAAATTAAGGAATTTTGGAATGTCATTTGTTATGTAGAGACGTATTGCATAATTGGTATAGGTCGGTTCACGAAAGTTGACCACAAATGGCGGCCGTCGCTCATATGTACATTCGTGCACCAATGGCGTGGCTCCATTCTTGACGCATTTAGGGAATGCGTCAAGAACGGAGCCACGCCATTGGCACTCCACCCGCGCCTCACCCCGCACAAACACGGGGACCTAAAAAATTATTTCTGCGCAGTGGTCATCTTTCGTGAACCGACCTATACCTTCCTACTTCTGCCTGTCCTGTTCCCATTTTACTTGGGATCGGCGCAGATTGTCTTTGTGTTCCATTCTTCCCTATGTTATCTTTTCTTTGCTCTCCCTTGCTTTATCCCTTATTGGTAGTAAAAGTTTTGGAATATTCTTAGCGCTTTGAGTTGGGGCAAACCAATTAGAAATGTATTCCATAAACGGTAACTTTCCTCTACATACGAAAAACCTTGCGATGATCGCAACCTATAAAAATACTGAATATACCGTTGTGTGGTGTTCCAGTGGAGCTGGCGATGATAATGGACCGATTGTACGGTGGCGTGTGCTACGCCGGCATCGACACCGACCCTGAGCTCAAGTACCCCAAGGTCTGTATCGACATTATCCATACATATTTCATCATCATCATCACCACCGTCATCATCATAATCATCACCGTCATCAATGTAATCATGGTCCTGCGTTATTCCGGTTGCAACTCAAGACTTCAGCCTCGCGGTCCGGCGTCCGGCCTACTAAGTATTATATATTTATATAATTTGACAGGATATAAGCTTTACTACAGAAGTACTGGATATTACAGAATGAGTTTTCCACAGTGCGACCTCCGTCTGACCTTCGCAACTCAAAGATATATGGGGTAAACTGGGAACCGGGGGTAACAATAAGAAAATGTGGGGTAAGATGGGAGTTGAAGAGTGAATGGGGGGGTAACTTTGTGAAAATTAACGTAAATTAGGAATAGAAGCAGAGTTGTAACGACTAACGGAAGGGAATTGTGGGGTAAGATATAATTTAAAATATGCGTGCGATTTAGATATAAGCGAATATAATTTTGACATTTTTCATCGGTAAAGAAAGACACCTCTAAGATTATTTTATATTTAAACACTCTAAAATCGCGAATATTAATAAAGGATAAAAATTTAGGAGCTCAATTTAATGTTAAAACCAAAGAAATATAACCTAAGGCATAGAAGTAACACTAATTAACAACAGCGGTTGCTATGATTGATATCTTCTTTCTAATGGCACATGCAGTATGATAGAAAGAGCTGTCGATAGGTTTAGCAGCACGCTCTTATAGCAGCCGCGTGGTAGGCAAGCAGTAGACAAAACATAGAGTGAGGAAACCGAGTGTTGTTCGTAACAGTGATGATTTATCGATAAATATTTTTGGTCAAATGTCTAATTTTAGTATGTGTCGATATATTTAAGCCGTAGAAGTAAACAACTAAAATATTGAAATTGTAGTTTTTGCTGTCGACGCAGGACGGTGCTTTGCAAAGACTTGCCAGACAGACAGTACTAAAATAATTCACATGTTTAATGTTCGTTTTAGCCATAAAATCTATTGACAAAAAGTATTCATAAACTAATGAGCGATGCGTTGCGATGAGATGCTAAGAAACTGTCACTTAGATTATGTATTGTACGAATTATACCAGATTTGCTAATGCGGCACGGCAGGCTTTGGCAATTTGTTTGCGTCGCATCATATCACGTTGCTTGCTATCGCTAACGTTGGACACTGCTCGATTTTTTTAGAGTTGTAGGTAATCCGACTGCCACGCCGAAGCTTGCGGGTTTGATTCCCGCTCAAGTCAAACATTTGTGTGCATGAATATGGATGTTTGTCTTGGTCTGGATGGTACTATGTATAATATGTAATATATTTACAGAAAAGTATATATGCATGTTTATCGATTGTCTAGTACTCGCAGTACAAGATATGCTTAGTTTGGGACCAGATAATGTTGTATGAATGTGAAAGAATATTATATTTTATGGTAGAATATTATGCAGCGGACTACAAGGCAAGACGTCTTTGATCAGTCAGGATAGCACTAATATGATAAATAATATAGAAGTAGGTAGATTAATTAAAATCGTTGTAATTATTATATTTTATTAATATGTTCAAACTAAAATTACACACTTTTTGTTTAGCTTTGGATAAATAATTCTACCGGGTGTGCAATGTCCGGGCATAAATGTAATGTAGGCAGAGCTTTCGGTTTTAAACGACACCAGGTGCTTTCTGTCTTTAAAAACAGTCTTTCTCAAAATGACGTGAACAAATACGGTGGTACTTCTGCTAAATCAAACTAGGCCGTCCAACGGCATTTATCCAAAGTTTTCTTGTGACGTCATTAATAGGCAACCTGTAATAAAAACACCTTCTTAATAATAAAAAATGCTACTCACATCCCTAATCCATCTACTATTTTATAGATGCAAAAATGTAAGCCTACACACACGCGCGTTCACTGGAACACTTGGCTTTAGGTTAATAGACGCTACTTTTAAGGTAGGTATCTAAGTAAATTATGTACATTAAACTGCGCTTACTATCAGACACGCGATAGAAAATTAGACCGCTGGACGTCTTTGTTTATTGCCAACTTAGCAAACGCGGCTACCCGCTGTCGCTTCCAGCGACAGTTTTACATTCATGTCCGATAGTTAGTTTCCGTATTTATCCCTCATTGAAAAAACATCGATATCTCCTTTCACTGTCAAATCCCATCACTAAGGCTATTAAATCAATAAATGTACAAAATAACAATTTGTGAGTTAAATTCATAACACATACGTATGCAAGCTGTTCCTTTGATTTGCAATACAATGATATTGTGTAAACTTAACACTCATTATTGCATTAATACGAGAAAAGTAAATAAATTTGTTAGAAAATGCCGACTCACTGCTAGAAGATAAAGTTTCTCCTGTTATTTCCGTTCCGAGAATAGCGGCATCCACATCCCGATATCACATACTCGATGTGTATTAATTAATGAGTACACTATTTAATTATTATAAGCTTACTTACTATTTAAATGCAAAAAAGTTATTAAAAATGTAAACACAAACGTCTAACAAATTTTACACTGATGACAGATCACAGCACGGCTATTTAGAGAATGTAGTCAAAGATATGAGTATGTAAAGAGTCTATGCCTCTTTAAATGAGACGCGTAATTTGACGTTATGATTAACCAACTAAGACCAACTGACATTACATGTTGCACGTTCGGTATAAGGAAATTTATAGGGCATGTTCTCTCTAGTCTAAACGTCCAACCTCTTTGGTTAAAACGCAACGCTATTGCCTAGACACCAACGTGACGTCACGATTCGCGGAGGGTATGTCAAAAGTGTCAAAACAGTACCAGACATTTGACAAATGTCAAAACATTTGACAGAGTTGACAATTAACAACTCAAATGTTGAGAACGCTGACGTAACCACAAAGCGCGCTAAAATGGGGGTGTTTAAACCAGCGTTATGTCATTGCAATTTTCAACATTAAATTTAAAATAAAATGTTGACTCCTTTACGACTAATATCTTTTTATGGTATCATATTAACATAAATAAACGGTAGCAATAATAAAAAAAATCATGCATATTCCCTATTAACGCAACCTCTCAGTATGGCCCTGACTTCTACGGTATATTTCATGAATATACCGTAGAAGAAAGTCCATAAAGGGCCATACTGAGAATACCACACACCACCTCTAAATGGCCCTTCATAAATTTTGCTTAAATTTTGCATAAGTTATCTGACAAATTAATAGGATTTTTTTTTTCAAATGCTAGAATGGTACAAGCTAAAATTCATCATCATCATCCAATTATCCACAGCCCGGCTTTGTCCACTGCTGAAGTCATAAATACTTGTATTTAATAAATATTGTTGTACATTGCAGGGTGCGGGGCGCGTGGCGTTCTCTAACCAGCAGTCGTACATCGCGGCCATCTCCGCGCGCTTCGTGCAGCTACAGCACGGGGACATTGACAAGCGCGTCGAGGTAACATAGAACTGTCGATTATGTATTTTATCTATTATTATAAAATCTAGCAGCGATAGCTGAGTGGAGAGACCGACAGACCGCTACGCAGTGGGTCTCGGGTTCGAATCCACGGAACGCACATATGACTTTGGAGTTAAAATCTGTGAAGGAAAACATCGTGAGGAAACCTGCACGTCCTTAATGTTCTCGAAAGATATGTGAAGTCTGCCAAGCCTCACTTGGTTAGCGTGGTGGACTATGGCCTTACTCTTCTCTTAGTGAGAAGAGGCCCGTGCCCAGCAGTGGGACAGTATAAAAGGCTGATGATGATTATAAAATGAAGTCCTGTCTGTTTTGTTATCTGCAGGTAAAGCCGTACGTGCTGGACGACCAGATGTGTGACGAGTGCGCAGGCGCGCGCTGCGGCTCCAAGTTCGCGCCCTTCTTCTGCGCCAACGTCACCTGTCTGCAGGTACACCACACATACACTCATATACATACATACATATACTCACGGGTTTTCCCCGTCGGGGTAGACAGAGGCAACGGAACGCCACTTGCTTCTATCCTTACAAACCTCATACGCTTCCTCTACATTCATTGACTGCACGGTTGGCGTAGTGGTTTAAGCGACCACCACACCGCTTGACAGTGCGCCGAGTGTTGTGGGTTCAATCCCAACATGAGACAGCACTTTGTGTGATCCACAAATTGTTGTTTACAGTCTGGGTGTTCATTGTGTCCGTTAGTTGTATGTTTGTAAAGTCCCCCGCGACACAGGATTTATTCCTAGTGCAGGAGTTCTTTAAAAAAAGAAAAAAATCATTTTAAAAGCAAAATGTTTGATGTATTCCAGTATTACTGCGAGCACTGCTGGGCCACGATCCACTCGCGTCCCGGCCGGGAGTTTCACAAGCCTCTCGTCAAGGAGGGCGCCGACCGCCCGCGCGCCGTGCCCTTCCGCTGGTGCTAGTCGCGCACACGCACACCACACACACGCCACCACGCGACAAGGGTAAGGGCACGATGTGGGGTAACACGGAATAGTGGGGTAGCTTTGAGAAAAGTGTGAGGGTTAAACTGGGAAAATATAGGCACGACGGGGTAATAATATGACGGGGTAAACTGAGAATTAAGGGGCAAGATTGATAACGAGGGATAACTTTGTAAGGGGTAAACTGAGAAGACAAGATGTGATTTGTAGAGCGATGGGGTAACAACGTGAAGGGATACACTAAATAGTGGGGCAAGATAGATCTGTAGTCCGATGGGGTATCTATGTGAAAATAGGGTTAAACTAGGAATCATGGGGCAAGATGGGATTTGTAATGCCATTGGAGTGACTGTAAAAAATAGCATGATATAGTCAGGGGTAGGCTTTGAATAGAATGGGTAACGAGTTTGCTTACCAACACGGGACATCAAGAAATACGTGAAGAATAGTTTGACATTGGGGGATTTCTAAACTTCACGTTGTTCCCAGTTTACCGTTTACCATCATTATCCCCGAAACCCCACTTTACCCCACTTTGCGTCCGCAAACCCAACACGTGGAGGCCGTAACATACAACAATGTACTCGCAACATTGGGTAGTGCTGTACCTATTAACATGTTACCGGGTAGTTTTGGGGTAGTCTTTCCGTGCTAGTAAATAGGGGTAAATATTTACCTATAGTCAATGTAACTTTAAAAAAATACCTTAATATCTTACTACCGTTCCCTACCCCAATATTACCCGGCGGTAGTTAACGTCCCATGCTTCAGTCTCCCTGCGGATTTAAAATATATTAAAGTTAAAAAATACTTTAAATCCGCATGAAATATCTGCCCAATTCACAGAACAGACTTTTATGGAATGGGTAAAAACTAGTCTAAATAACTGGCAACTCTAAAAATGTTGCCATATAAATCTTCACGACACCTTTGCGGGTTGGTAGAATAATTTAATTAGTTAAAATATTTCTCTAGTAAAATACCTCTCTATATTGAATGGAAATAAGTGGCGTAACTTCTAGTATAGTACCACTTATATCTCTAACTACCACTCGATAAATAGTCGTGAAGATGATGATTTGGACTAGTTTTCAGAAGAATTGTACCAACCGGCTAGGTAAAATAATTTCGATGGCAACACTATTTTTCGAGTTGGCAACACAACACGAAGGATTGACTTCTCAGCTAATAACGGACACTATCGTGAATCTATGGTCTTTGAACATCGGTTGCAAGAATAACTTTTTTAATAAAGGCGTTTTTACATTATGAGGAGTGTGAAAATGTCAAGATTTGGAATGTTTGACACCATTTCTTTATTCAATCTGTTCACATGCATGCGCATTGCTTAGAGGTTTCCAAGCTTTAGGGCAAATACAAAGCCATTTTTATTTCAAGGAAAAGCCTCACTTTTGATTTCGTAACTAAAACATAATCGAACATCTAAGAAGTGTGATTTCGAAAACATTGCCGACTTTCTTATAGAACGATTAGTTTATCTTGCAAGTCGATGTTCAAACCAAAACCCACTTGACTAGTCGAAGTCGCTTTGGCGTTTATAACAAAATCAATGCAACATTACTCCGCGTTTAATGATAAGCAAAATATTATAGAAAGGAAGTACAAGACGTTGCAATGGATCCATTTGGTTTTTGCGGAGACGCCATCTTGTCACAGTTGACAGCTGTCAAACTTGACGTTTCTGACAGCGTCAGAGTTGCCACTCTAAAAGACCATAGTAGCATTGGTAGTTTCTGCAAAAGCGTTTCCATTGACGGAAATAGATTCGATTTAAGCAAAATATGTATCCCTAAACTTAGCTAGTTGTCCGTTGTCGTTTGTGGATAGAGGTAAGGTCTATCTGTCATGTGGCGCATTCGCGACTTGTGGCATTACGCTGCGGTTACGCAACGTGGACGCTCACTTATCGTAAGATACTAAGCGTAAGACATAAGTGGAATGTCTGATTTTTCGAAACATAATTGTACCTGTGTAGCTAGAGACAATTTCCTGATATTTTTCCCCTATTAAGTTTTTCGTTAAGACTATCGCTTTTGGATACTGTTGCGGTGTTGTCCCGTTCGTTAGTTGGTTTGTTTGAAGTCTTGATAGGACAATAGTTATTGCAGATGTCTACTTTTATCATCAGCTACAAACGAAAACGCAGCAATTCGAACAACACATTGTATTCGCGAAATTGCGTTGCAGCTGAAAAAGCGCTGAAATCTTACTGCGGATAAAATCACTGTAAGTGCGAAAGCGTTTCTGTAGTCGCAAAAACAGTGGCTGATGCTAAAAGTTAACCCTTGGCTGTGGCTCTGAATGGTTTCTGGTCTTGGCAGGAGTTTCAACGTTGCGAATACAAGCTTCATATACCCACTAATCATTCCCTGTTTGAACCCTGTTTAATGTTTATATCTGTATGACGCTTGTAGTTGCAACTACTGTGGGCGGGGTTCGAATGCAAATTGATATAGACTGTAGACCCGTCTTAGTCCATTCACGCAATGAATTCATTCCTTACATTGATTATGCCCGGATCTTTTATTATCATGTACTTTGCGGCTGTATTCGTCCACGCCCGTAGTCACAACCCTGCTCTTTCGAACGAGGACAGCTTGTGAATAAGGCGCTTTTTATACGACTGACATGACTGCCATTGACTTGAAACCCTTGACTACATGTTGCATCACCATGTCAGTCTTAGAAAAGTGACCAAAACTAGGGCTCGTTATGATTTCGACAAGGGAGGCGGTAGGGAACGGTTTTAGTACAAACTTTAACAAAACGGTTACCAATTTGGCTGTAGTCTTGCTCTGCAAGTTTCGTGGGGGTGCTAGAGAGAGAGCGAACTATTAAGAAGCAAGAAGGTAGCTATGACGTCATTTGTTGGAAGAATGCTTAGGAAGATCTCTTGGGTCGTGGTTGTAGGATGGTTTAGGGAGGATAGGCGCTAGGATACTGACGTCAGCTTCAGCTATGGCAGCTTTGCTATATCAACAGCTACCTTCAAACGCGCGCTCTTACGACCCATCCCCACATTTTTTTTTATTTTTAGCGTTAAAAAAGTAATATATTAAAAAAACTATTTTTTTGAATTTGCCGGGGTAGTGCAATAGACGGTAGCGTATAGTATCGTAACTTAGGGACTCACTAATGGTTCCGTATCGATGCTTTGGGTCCATTAGTGCGTCCGTTGAAAACTATTTAAGATATATTAACCTTATTAAATCTAGTGTAAATAGAAAAGATTTCACAATTAAGCGTACGCGCTCGTTTCACTTGGGATTGAGATGACTACATTATTGTGGAGAGGGCGTTTACTATGGCTCTAGACGTTGAATTTTGGCCAATTTGACCCTCTGATAATCATCTTGGGTCAACATTTTCCTACTATATTCTGGATCTTGTTCTGGCAAAGGCGCAATGACTAACTCATATTCTTGCAGATCAACAAAGTTATGTAAAACTTGACACAAACTTTATAAATATAATCTCAATGAGTAAGAGCGTACTTCTAAAGTTACCTCTTGAAAATCTCGATCTTGTTACGTCTATTCATTGCACCCAACATGCCTCAATATACTCGAGGCCTATCAGATATTCGCGCTTGTAATGCGAACAGCAAAATCTCTGAGCCATTTTCAGCATTTTCCAAAAAAGAATTAAAATTTCATCATGATTCTCTTAGTTGTCAACGTCTTGTCCATCAGTAACCGCCCTGTGTCAAGCACCGATGTTTAATTTGTAACGTTCGTCCGCGTATAAGCCAATCGCGTCTGCATCAACGATGCCTTTAATAACGATTGGGTTTCAAAGGAGACACGCTGCCTATTGACTGTAGTTGAATTTGTAGGTAGATTTCAATTGAACTGACATTACCGGATGCAAGCACACGACACGACCCAACGATTGTTTGTCGGCTTTTAAAATATCTTTGCATTAAATCAGCATGCCATTGATTCTTTTGCAAAAGGAAGAGCCTCAAGAAATATCTCATGCTGAAGTCTTCAAATTCAACATCAGCGATTGACAGTGTGTCATTCCAAGTTAAGACAAAATTATCATTTGGTTTTGGGCCGCATTTGTGACACATTTTGTCCTATATAATATTATGTACTAAGGCTATATTCATATGCGGAACTTTGCCATTTATAACAACGTCTTAACTCTAAAGTTTAGATAGTTTTTTTCAGTATAACATGTACTTAAAATCTCAAGTATATATTAACAACGGATACACACTGTGTGGAGACAGCGTATCCCGAAAGACCACGGAAATAAAATAGACTGTAGTAAAAAGACTTGCGCGGATTTTTTGATGATTTTTTTCATGATTTCGATACGGATTTTTCGTGTTGTGTGGTACCTTTTTTCGGAAATTATCATGAGGCTTGATAGTGCCTTGTTGTGGCGTATGAGTTTGGTGTACCCCTCCCGACGTAGCTCGAATATACGAGGTCTGTCAGACCTCGACTAATTGGGTCGTTTCACTGTTCCTTGTGAAGAGCCATGAAGTTTCGTCATTTCCCCCGTTTGGCTCGCGATACGGTTAATATTTAGGGTCGATTTTACTCCAAAATTCCCTATTTTTTAAACTTCATCATTGCGGCCGGGGTAAAATTGGCCCGCACTAAACTTTAAGTAGGTACAATTTGTATTAATAGTAGAAAAGCATTTTTAGTAAAATTTGCCATTACACGCCTCGTAGGACTCTGGCCGCCGTCGAAGATGTTCAAGTATTAATCAATTAATGTAGACAAAATATTGAAGTGAAATAATAATAATTATATTATATTTTTCTTAGTATTTAGATATGTATGTATAGTATTTGACGCGGAGGAGTCCCACGGGGCCCTCACAGAGTTTAAGAATTCGCACGCGAGTGTGTGGAGCTCTTTAAGCGATCCGACGTCTATTACTTACTAGAGATGCGATCGGACCGGCACCATAAGTTAATAAATGCAATTTATATTCGTCTGCAAGAATTAGATCTCATTGATAACTTCGTTGTTCAATATGTCGATCCTTTAGCACTTCTAGTATCGTCGGATCAGTTAGTAAATTAAATAGTTTCAGTATAATAGCAAATGCGAATCGATTTCTCTAAATAAAATAGAAGTTTCCTAGAAAATATTTAAAAAACACACGCCTTGATCGCCCCGAACACCTTATATAGGAACCATTTTCACTTGCACACTTTGTAATCATTGGATTAATTCATTTTATTATTGACTGATTTTCGTTTTTCTACTGCATTTTCAAATTTGGTAGTTTTTTCAACCATTTGATATGGCAATACTTTCGAGAGGAAATTTTGTTTGTAGCGTCTTGTTTCTGCGTCGGTGCAACGAGTTGAGTTTTTAATATAAAATTTATTTTTACGTTATGTTTGTTTGTGAATTTCGTACACTCGTTCGCGTTTTGGTGGTTCTTTTTCAAGAAATTGCTCAATGAGTTTTGTAAATTGTTTAGTACTCCCTACCCCCTAGTTGAAGTTAGTATGGCGGGCGATAGTTGAATGTATGGTCGCACTGTCCCATTTTGTATTTTTGTATTTTTATAATAAAAAAACGTAAATAATGTGAATTCGGATGTGATTTTTTTTACTTTACGCGCAACGTTGTAGTGAACGCTTGGGTGGTAAACTTTTTATAAAATTACAACGGATCTTCAAGAGACTTTTAAAAAATGTATTGCCTTTGAACGCCCAGAAAATAATAAATAATATAATTGATCAGTATTAATAAATATAAATTGGTGTTTGTAGTGTCTACGTAAAATTGTTTTCAGCAAAGAGCTTTTAATAAAAGAAAAAATACTTAAATTGGGTTTACACATTACCCTATTGAATGCTGAAAATATACTACAAGTTAATTAAAAACTGCGTTCAAAAACCTTGAAGATCTGTTTAACCCAGCGGTAAAAAAGTTAAATAATTGGTGTTAGATTAAAATACCGAGGTGTGTTTGGGATATGTGGTCTGCTGCGAGCGGTGGGCTAGATTTGCACTATGCCTAGGGCTTTGTGTGACGATCAGTACCGTCATTTTGAAGCTGGTCGCCTTGAAGATGTTGTAAACGAGTTTTGACATTGTATCTAAAGAAAGTGCGTACATTACTCAGTAAAATTATAGATAAATATAGACATGACACCACTTTCTTACTCAATTACTATGAGGTGACCGCCATTCCAAGATAACGGACATTATAAAAGCATAGTGATGCTGTGATTGAGTGTAAAGTTGAAATATGGTAGTGATAGTTTACAATGTCTTGCTCTAGTGTGACCAGCGTAACGCTTTTCTACCATAATATATGGTAGTTCGCGAAGGATTTTTAGTAATTTTGCTATTTAGTTAATATAATATATCGCGCGGGGGAAAGTTTCAATTCGTCCTCCTTCTTATCTTTGATTTTTTCCCTTGAGGTTTTGTAACCTGTTTTCGCTTGTTTGTTGTAATTCTTGATGTCGCCTCGCATTATTTTAGTTTTGACTGTCTTTAGTTTCTTATTCTGTGGCTGTCAGCGGTAGTGACGCGGCAAAGGAGACTGTTACCCGCGATTGTTGTTCAGACAAGCAGTCGCGTCGGTTATCTCCCCGCGTAGCTGCGGCATCGTCGCCACGGGGAACGTCTACGTTTTGATGGCATGTAGCGTTTGAAAATGAAAATATTTTGTTGTTGATTTGGAGCGCGGTTTAGTTTGTTGAGGCGGGGCGGCCGTATTTTCTCGCACGTACGTTTAGTCGCTAGTTTGTAGGTTGTTTTGTCGGCGCCGCCGCTAAGCGGCCCTCGTTCACGTTTGTACGTTGTCTGTTTTTTCTATGGACGGGTGTGCTGTTCTCATTAATTTTATATCGTAATTTTGTCGTTTGCATATCACTGCGTGCGGTCACAGGCGGGGGGCGTCGCGGTGTCGTTCTTATACATTTTTTGACGTGAAATTTGTATCTTTATAAATGAATTGTTGTTGTTGATCGGTGTATCGTCCCCCACGTTACTCCCGAGTGAGTTTCGCACTTCACATGCATGTACATAGGAGTTAGGTAAAAACAAAATTTTAAAAAAATCCGCAAAAAAAGAAATGTTTTTTACGATTATGTCGTCGGTGGCGGAACGGAGTTAGTAAAAATTTTTTCGTCTTAGCGTCGCCCGTGTCCCGTGCCCGGGCGGGTTTTGTAAATTCTTGTGCTAGAAGTTTTTAGTGAAATTAAAAAATAGCAAAGAGTAGCGCAATTTAACTAACCTAGTTGAGTCTAAATAATGTACCTAATATCTTGTACCGTTGCTAGGACAATATTATTGTGTTTTTAAAATATAAATGAAATGATTGCACCGTTCTACCTTCAGGTGTTCTTTCACTGTTTGTATCATTTGATCTATATCGATAGTTGCGGTGAATCTAAATTTATTTTTTTAAAATAGTGTTTCAAAGTTCATTGGGCTCTCGTGTACACATGTAACTTGGCGTGTTGAAACATTCGAGCTCTGGCCAAACGAATAGAAGCTTTATCTAAACTGGTTTAAGTGATTTAATTATTTAAAACTACGACTTGGCGTCATAATGCCATATTGAGTAAATTTAAGTCTCTCTTAGAAGTAACTTTATTCTAATACACACTCGTTTGAATTGATCGAATGTTTCAATACTTCGTGTCTGTGCTTCAAAAAAGTTAGTTACTTAGCAAAATTGCCATACGAAAATTAAAAACTACTAAATAGTAGTAAATGTATTTACTTTAACATTTTTGAATTACACCCACGATTTTAGTACCCGAGTCCATATTATAATTTAAATTGATTTGAAATAAGATTTATATATTTTTATATGCAGTTGTTTCAGTCATTGTTATATAAAATCAATTTTGTTGATACTGTGTGAAATGAAATTGAAACCAAGTTTTTTTCGCCAGCGTTGTGGTGGCCGCTGTTTGGGCTAATATAGTTTCTGTAAGCGTTCTACGATACCTAGTGACAGCTTTAGTGAGAAATAATTAAGGTTAATTTTTAAGCTTTCTTTTTAGTCTTAAGTACATTTGAATTGACTGTACGGCAGTCGTGAAGTTGGGAATATTAGAAACGAATTATAAGTAAAAAATAATAACACTTTCAGGCAGGGAGACCTTGCAACACGAACGTAAACGTCATCAGTCTCAAAGAGATGCGTTCAAATATCTCGACGAGGTTTAATACACCTCATATTAATCTAGAATTTTGTTCGAGGTCTATAAAGCCCCTTGTAGTCTTTACACGCGAGGTACAGTTACTGTTTCCCTGCTTATTATTTTCAAATTAATTTTATTATTAACTAGTTGTCTAGCAAATTTGCCTCGTAGATTCGTGAGCTAAGCTTCAGTATTCCCACTGACGGCCGCCGAATATTAGCCCAGACGGCGCCACCGCCGTCCTGCCGTTGTTGGCCTCGACTCGCTTAGTCCTGTTTCACGTCCGTGAAATTAATTTACTATTGTGAGATATTAAAATGAATTTGAAACTTTCGCCCTGTGTTTGTATTGTAGTTTTGCTTTTGGGGTAGTGCAATCGTTGCCTTTTGTTGCGGAGCGCGCGGTGTGGCTTGCAGTTTGAATTTGTACCGAATCGTGGTAAATTGTGGGACCTATGCTGTCAGAAACTCGACTTTTAACTTGCTCTATTACTAGAATATTCAAATGAGATTGCTTTACCAACTACTTTGCTTTACCATCTATCTTAGAGATTGTTAGCTAAGTTAGTCATTTTGAACTTTTACCATTCCTTTTACCATGAAGTGCTTTTGGTACAGATTGAAACTGCAAGGTACATTCCGCGGTTAGCTCCAGTGTGTCACACATTACTTTTTGTAAGTACATTTTTTTAGCCACATCCTTCTAGTTTTGACCAAAGACAGTCTTGCGGCCCAAAGTAACCTACCAAAAAGACATATTTGATTCCTATTTTTTACTTAATTTCCGGTGACGAAAATCCCGCTCTTTTTTTTGTAAACAATGTTTTTTCATCACCCGCTTGTTTTGATGTATTTTTGATGTTATTCCTATTTATTTTATACCAATTTTTGTATAACTTTTTTTATCAATTTAGTAGTTTTTATTCACTAGTAGTTTAGTGTTAAATTTTTCAGTATTTTTTTCGAGTTATTTTTTCTATTATAGGTAATTTTACACAGATTAGTATAAGCTTTCAGCGAATATAAAGTTTTTGCACGTTGGCCGTAAATTAAGGTATATTTATATATATTTAACTTGAATAAATAGAAAAATGTAAAAAAATCTGTTTGAATATTGCAAATTAGATTCAAATTTCTAAAGAACGGAGCTTTATTGTTTATTATTTCGTTTCTTTATTTCTATAATTATAAATAAAATGTATTACGATTTTTTATATTGTATTTATGTAAAAACTAAATCATTATTGTAGATAAGTAGTTTTGGATTTACCTGCGTTTTTCTTTATTTTAAGAGTGATTTTTTATTTTATTTTGTCGTTTGGATAGTATTACTTAGTGTTACGCCTGTTGGGGATGTACGGAGGACTAAATATATATTTTCTATCTGTCGATAGTTTAGGCACACCAGTAATGTTCCTAAAGACATTTATTTATATTGAGTGTTGCCACATGTATTCTGACAAATAGATACCATTATTAAACGAATATTTATGTATTTTATTTAATTTATATTCGATAGTAGTATTATTTAAGTACTTAAATATATTATTGTTTGTGTAAAATGTCATATTAGTGCCATATTAACTGTCGACAGATGAAAAACTATGATTATAATGTATGCTATACACACCTCTAGTCTCCAACAAGCCTGTAGGTATTGTTTAAAAACTGAAATACTTGAATTTTTATATGAATTTTATTAATATAATATGGTATTTTACTAAATATTAGTCCAATATTAAATCTTTATATGTTTGTTTTATTTTAAACCACCCCTCCTTAGCTTGTGGAGAAATGGCGGGAAGAGGATTTTTGGATGAGGCACTAAGATATGCTACCGACTACCAAAGATTGAAGACTAAAAGGTTAAATTAGTTTTAGAACACTATAGCAATACTTACTACACTCGCGTGCAAGTAAATCGACTCAAGCCTCAAGTGCGCATAAAAAGTAATATAACTTAAAAATGTCTTATTTTACCTCTATATATTATAATGTTTTACATAATTAAAGCCTAGTAATTGAGGTTTAAAATGATGTAAGTTGCATTAAAATCGATTCAGTAGGTTAGTAAAAAAGGTGAATGTCAAAGATATTGCAATAAAATTTGAAAATTCATACAATTTCACAGTACCTATGGGGTTATTGGGTACCTATAAATGAAACAAAATGTGCATAAGATAAAAAAATTATTCGTGTCAATATTTGGTGTTCCCTCCTCTAGCCCTGATCACTGCTCTCAAGCGATTCTTCATCGACCTTATCAACTTTTTAATTGATGATTGTGGTATTCGGCCCCACTCTTCTACCAACGCAGTCTTGAGCTCATTGATGTTTGTCGGAGCTGGATTCCTCGCCCTAACTTTACCTACTTTTGAGCTCGTCCCATAGGTAGGTATGTGCTCAATGGGATTTAAATCGGGGCTGAGCGCTGGCCAATCCATAGTGTGAATTCCAACTTCACTCAGGAACTCACGTGTGGCCCGAGCAGTGTGACATCGGGCATTGTCATGCATCAAGATGAAATTATCCCCAATAAAGCCTTGATAAGGGACAACTTGATCCCGTAGAACATTTTCAATGTACCGTAAAATGGGGTGAATAGAAATCGTGGGGTGAATAGAAAAAAGTCCGGAAGTTTGATACCCTTCATAGCAAAATGTGCATTAAGCAAAATGAGCACGACCCTTAAAATGTACAAATCGCAAAATGTGCAAATAGCAAAAACAGCAAATCGCTTAATGTACAATACGCACAATGTGCAATACTTGAAATGAATACCACACGCAAAATGATCAAAAAGCAAAATGTACATAATCAGGTCCGTTCATACTAACCCATTAAATAGCTGCCGTTTGGTTGGGGTTAGTTGTATTTCACAGCATTGTAATAAAACAAGTCAATATTCAATAATTATTTTTAATTATTAACGACTACCTGTAAAGACTGAAATGAAAGTCCTGTATATTGGTATCATATGTAGAAGAACACGATGCAAATACCATCTTTGCGTAGAGACGGAAAACTCGACATCAAACCCTATACGACTGCCTCTTTGGTCTCGCGGCATTTCTGCGGGTTCGATTACTGGGTCGGGCAGTGTTATTGGGTTTTTCTGTCACGAAATTCTCAGTAGCAGCACGGAGTCTGGAAATGTGCCCGGTACGGCAATAGGCTCGCCCCTTATTACGTGGGACTAAAGTATATCTGGCGAAAAGTGGGTGTAGAAATACACCTCTGCCTACCCCTTCGGGGATAAAAGGCGTGACGATATGTATGTATAAATGTAGAAGAAATTGCTTAACTGAAATAGTTTTAGTATATAAATTGTTCAGTATCTTTTTATATTTCTTGTCAAAAATGATGTTTTCTACGATTTTTCACTGCAGGTTCACACAGTGCACATTAAATAAATAGTAATTATATCTAGACTAAATCACAAATCCATATGATGAACAAGACAAACCCTGCCGATTCATAGGATAGTGCAACGACCAAGAGACAAAAAATCTTTAATAGTTTGGTACACCGGTGTAACGAGATGGTGTGACCATGAAAACAGATAAAAACCACTTAGCAAAACACGCCCTTACAATATTATGTACATTTTGCTTTTTGTTCATTTTGCGTGTGGTGTTCATTTTGAGTATTGCACATTGTGCGTATTGTACATTATGCGATTTGCTGTTTTTGCTATTTGCACATTTTGCTATGAAGGGGATGAGGAGAATAGAACTAATGGGATAAGTAATAGGAAATGTCCCAGTCTAGTCCTATGTATGTTTTTACAAGGGTAGGTATTCAATAGAACTACTGGGAATGATCCGTAGTGTCATGACATCGCACTTATATATCCGAATGAATATGTTTTGTAGACGTTCATTTGTTTAAGGTGTAAAACAAATGAATAGGGAATGCAATCTCGTTCGCGAGATTAATCTCGTTAAAAAAGGCCAAGATCTCGCGAGATTTACGAGATTGCACTCAAGCATAAAAACGTCTTACCTATTCGACGCGCGAACTGACACGTACGGAGTTGCAAATCGGCATTAATAAAAAATGAAATGAATTTATACGAGTCCGGGGGGTCAAAAACTTTTATGTCTGCCTGAGAACTGCGGTTTCAATTAGCGTTGAAGCCGAAAGGGCCTTCTCGGCGGCTGGTTATCCGTTATCTGGCCAACAGAAAAGGAAGCCGTTTAGCAGACGATTCTTTATACATTTTGTGCTTCTGAAGGATCTACTTTGAAAATAATTCGTAAGGCTTGTGATTTGAACTGAACCAATCTTTCCTTTGATTGGTACATTTTGTTAATAGGATTTTGTGTAGATATAGGTAGTTTTATTTACCTCATCTTAATATATAAAATCCTTGCGTTACTGACTGACTGACAGACACGCTACAGCCGAAACTATTGGGCGCAGGAAGCTAAAATTTGGCATGTATGTTCCTTGAGGACTGCAGGGGTGCACTAAGAAGGGATTTCCCGAAATTCCCACGGGATCGGCCAAAACGGGTAAATTAAAAAAAATGCAGGCGTAGCTGCTGGCGTCCTCTAGTTTATAATAATACCTCAGTTTAGTAACATAGATAAGTTTTTTTTTGACCCCTCGTTGTTTTATTTATTATAAAAGAAATGTTAAACTTTTACTTCATAAAAGTTTATCAAAAAAAATAGATAGATAGGTAGATACGTAAAACAATGTTTGAAGCATAAAATTTTATTGAAAAATTCGTGAAAATAATGTTTATCTTACAATACTTCAAATGGTTATTATTTTTGTCCTAATGTATTCAAATATTGTGATTATTTACAAAAAAGCATACAAAAGTGCCAATCTCGCGAGATCTTGAAATAGGCGAGATCTCGCTTGAGCCCAAATCTCGCGAGATTTGCATTTCCTACAAAAGATTTTTGTTTTCATCAGATAATTTTAGTTTATTTGGTAAGTATGTTATTTACATTTTTAAATAGGAAACTCAACCTTAAAATTAAACTACTATTCTACCTGCGCAATTATATACCTACATTCTTATAACACGTATTACAAAAAAATAAACTACTAAAAAACTTACCTAACTATCCTAAACTATCCTATCCTATTTTTGAACACATGGTGCATTCATATGCACCATGTGTTCAAAAATGTTAAACGTGATTCATTCTTCAATTATGATTTCATAATCATCTTTGTCCAGCTGCCGTTAAGCGGACACATTCCTCATGGACATAAGTCGAGCAGGCTGAACATGGGTCCATGTCCCTCGAATATTTGAAGATTTGTAAGGTCCCATTTTGGCTAAAACAAAAAAATATACATATAAAGCTTATACGGTAAATAAGGCCAGCCAATGGCCATATTTTGCGCAACGACATTTTGTTTTCGTAATGCCATGATGCAATAACTGATCACTACTTTGGAAAACACACACTAAAATGTCATAATACGATAGTCAAACCATATTTAGACTTCAAAATAACACAGTAATATCCAATATTAACGAAAATATAATCAAACACTTACGATGAATTTTTATACTTAACACCGACGCAGCCTCACACTTCAATGACCTCTGAGCGACTGACGTATGCGCGGAAGCGCGGGAACTGCGGGAAGGCTCATTCCATGCCATTCGGGAACGTTCCTCAGGCCCGATCGTGTAACATTGCATTTTGTTCTAGTAGTGCTTTATTCATACTTATATGAGTATGTGGCCATATTTACCGGCTGGCCATATTCGACCCAGGTACCTGGTTGCTGCACACTTACCGCAGCCATGCTACACCGTCGCGTCAATCCGTGGTTGTGTGAATAGGCATAGTCTCGCTGCGGCTTCTTGGGTTGTGTTGTTGTAATATCTATAAGTACCTACAATGTAGTTGTTCTTGTCGTAGTGCTGATGATGGGGTAGACGGCGCAGTGCAGTGCCGTACTGCCGTCCGGTCGACCCAACGTGGTTGCGATGTGGTCGGGATAACACGATTGATAATGACTGCAAAATGTAGTTCGCGTAACTTGAACTATTAGGTAATTTTCATACACATATTTTATGACCGGTTGGTGCAGCGGGAGTGTAAGCGAGTGCTACGCTGAAGGTCGCGGGTTCGATTCCCGCTCAAGTCAAACATTTGTGTGCATGAACATGGATGTTTGTCTTGGTCTGGGTGTTTCTATGTATAATATGTATGTATTTACAAAAAAAAGTATACATGTATGTTTATCCATTGTCTAGTACCCATAGTACAAGCTCTGCTTATCTTGGGACCAGATGGTGTTGTGTGAATGTGGTAGAATATTATTATAATAATAAGTAAGTATACAAAATAGGGCCCACTCACTTGGTGAGTTTGGGCTGTCCTTCTAATAAATACTTTCGAGTAAAATGCTTCTGAAGCTGGCTGCCCACTGTGCGTGGTTTTGCGAACGGACGCGCGCGGTACATTTTGAAATTTTTGAAGTAAAACGACACTCAGTGAAACTTCAAAGGTGCCGTGCGCGTACTTGCGTAAAACCACGCTCCGTGGAAATTAGGCATTTGAAAACAGTGAAGCCATGGTTTATTATGGAAGTAGCCGGCATTACTGTCTTCCGCGAGGCAGTAATGCTCAGGCAGGAGACGATGGTGTTTTAGAAGGAGCGTCACCACCCCTTCTCCAATCCAAACGGTAGTAGAGCCTTACTGATTTCAGCATGCGGCTCGACCGGGGAAGTACTACCCTCTCACAGAAAATCAACGTAAAGTAACAGTACCTAAACTGTTACGTTTCGTTCGGTGAGTGAGAGTGCCGGAGGCCCTATCCCCTATTCCTTCTCCCTCATCCCACTCCTTATCCTATCCCTTTCCCAACCCCAAGGGGCGGCATCGCATATGTGACTGCAGTGGTGTTGCTTGTGTCCATGGGCGGCGGTAATTGCTTACCATCAGGCGAGCCATCTGCCCGTTTGTCGCTATTACTATAAAAAAAATCCCAGGGCCAGGGTTTGGTTTTAGTTTGGGAGGAGCTTGGACCTGGTGAAGGATGGTTTATCTAGGGGCATAGTATTATATTATCTGTGGTGTAGCCTTGAGGGCAGTATCTCAGAAATAAAAAAAAATCCTTGTCCCTCTCCCATTCCATTTTCGCAAACGCACGAGGCAAGAAATAATTAGCAATTCAATACGCACATAGCTCCAAAAAGTCAGTGGTGCGCGCCAGTGGCGGCGCTAGGCGTCGGCGACGTCGGCGACCGCCGATGGCCTCGCGCCTGAGGGGGCCTCGCAAAAATGTTTTACAAGTTACCTATTTTCGTTTCGCCAATCATCCTGGTCTAGGTAGCCGACTCCGAACAATTCAGGAAAAAGCTAAGTGAGTGTGAAGTGAAGTGAGTAGTACTTTACGGGTACGGGTACCTATTCAGAATCGTTTGTCTTACAACACTATGAAATGAAACTTTCGCCTGATTGAGCGTTTTCACACACACTGCCCGACACGATATCTGTAGGTACTGGGTGAATTTTTTTGTTTTGTCATAGTTTTTTTACTACGAAGTAAAAGAGGCCTCGCCCTGGATTTATAGGGCCTCGCGTACCTACTTCATGTCGCCGACGTCCACATGTGGACTAGCGCCGCCACTGGTGCGCGCCGTGGATTGGAAGCCGATACCCTCTGCACAGCAGTCTGTTGGTATCTCCACCAGGCTATCGAATAAAGTAAAAACACATATTACTGCTGTACCATAAACTATATAATTCAGAAATAATACGTACAATATTGGCCTTATTAAACATTTATACAACATTCTTTACTTATACAATCACATATTTATACAATACAACCATACATACAATTTTAATGTGAGTTTCTGCACATAGAGATCTCGGATACTCTTAGGGTTGAGCTACATCTATCAGCACCGCATCGCACTTTCCTATGCTTCTATCTCTTTCTGTCACTTAGGACCGTCATTTACTAGAGCGAGAAAGAAAGAGGGAACGCTTCAGCACGCCGCGGAATCGAAAAGGCGATCGTGTTCCCTCTCTCTTTCTCGCTCTAGTAAATGACGGTCCTAAGTGACAAAAAGGGATAGCAGCATAGGAAAGTGCGATGCGGTGCTGATAGGTGTAGCTCAACCCTTATTGTCAAAATATCTGTAACCATTGTCAATATGCCATAAAATTAAGACAGACAAGACCTATTTCTTTGTTTTAATAAAACCTTGTTACAAAAAAGCAGTTGATATAAAACCAAGGCCAGGCAAAAGTGTTACTGAGTTTCGAATTCTCATTAGCAGCATGGAGTCTGGCAATGTGCCCGGTAAGGGCAATAGGCTCGCCCCCTATTACGTGGGACCTAAGAATTCAATAACATGGCGAAATCTGGCTGTAAAATTAAACCTCTGCCTAGCCTTATATATATTATATATACACTAGGTATACAGGAGTGTGTCTATGTAAAAATATAATTTTAGAAACAACCTTATTGGTAAGTCAACCTCAAATGGCTTACATTTGAGAGATTCTTTAGAGTTTTATCTCGGAGATCGAAGACAAAAAAAAAACCAAAATATTGAAATCTAACCAGAGGTTCCTGAGATTATCGCATTCCACCAAATGAGCAAAAAAACCCTTTAGCTTTAAAATATATGTATATTTTATACATCTTCATGATGTATATCATGAATGCATAGGCAAAAATACTTTGTCCTTAATATGAAAATATGCCACACTCAACAGATTTTCTTACAATTATGTACTTACATCAAAAAAAATACACTTTTTGCAAGAAAAGCCTCAACCATGGAACCAAGGAACACAACAACAACATAACTACTTAAATGTTGTAATGTATAAAAAAAAAATAAAAAAAATAAAGTAAAGTAAATGTAAATGTGTGTTTGTTTGATATGTATAAATGACATAACCTATCCTGAAAGGTATGGAGTTAAAATCAAAGCAGTTTGTGGAATTAATAAACATTTATTTTTAAACATTATGGGATTGCATTTTTAAAAAAAATATAGAATTTTAAGTAGAATTAAAGTTATTTCGGGCACCAGACGCAATCCCATAATGTTTAAAAATAAATGTTTATTAATTCCACAAACTGCTTTGATTTCAACTCCATACCTTTCAGGATAGGTTATGTCATTTATACATAGCAAACAAACACACATTTACATTCACATTACTTTTTTTATTTTAATTTTTTTTATACATTTCAATGTTTATTTTTATAACCTGCAAAATAAGAATGTATACCTACTTACAATAAAAAAAAAATTGACAGTAAACTTATGACATAAATAATTTACAGTATCAATCAGTATCCCTTGTGAGTTTTTAACATAAAAAAATTCTTAAAATCATAAAAAAATCTAATTGGTCTCCAATTAAAAAAACAGTAGAAACTAAGCCCTCCAATGCACTACAGTCAACATAAAGTTGGCTGTAATCTCTCGCATGCAGTGCCTGTAACAACTACTTCAAATTTATTTCTTCAACACCTTCCAATTTGAAAGGCGCACAAAAATAAACACTATACATCTCACAACATATCAGAAGCAGTCACCAACTTCCCATTCAGCAGTCCCATTTTGTGCTTCTCTCTAACATGGCGGACAACATGGTCTTTGCGCTTATATGTCTGAGAGCATATCGGGCAAACAACAAACTGGTTCAGATGCTGAGATTTTACATGCCTCAGCATGTGATCTCGACGCTTAAAAGTCGTCTGACAATGCGGACACATGTGCCTGTCATTTAACATGTGTGTATACTCATGTTTTTCAAGCTCCTCTAACGTATTGCATTGGAATTCACATTCTCGACAGCGAAATACCTCTGTGGTTGTAGAGTGTTTTCTTTTTATATGTTTCAGTAGAATATCTTGACGTTTACAGTCTTTCTCGCACACTGGACACATGCAGTACTTATGATTGGTGTGTAAACTCTGCATATGCCGCTTTAAGTGATCCTGTCGACGAAAAGTAGCGTTGCAAAGTGAACATGTAATCAGCTTCTTTTTTCCGTGTAATTCCACGTTATGATGCTCGTATTCGACGTTGTCAACGAACGTTAAGTCGCAATGCGTGCATATTAGCGAATTTTTCTCGTCTTCGTAAGTTTTTTGTGTATTTTCGCCACGAACTGTGTGTTGGTTTGCTTGATGCTCGCCTGTAGCGAATGGATTTATGGCGTATTTAGTCCCGTCTGTGCTTTGAAATATTGGTGATTGATAGTAATTTCCTTTATTGTCTACCATTGTTTCTGTTTAATTTACTGTAATTCTTACTTTATGAAATGATTTCTTTACTTGCTAGTTGCTCTCCCTTCACATAAATACTAAACATTAACAAAGTGCGTTCCAGGGTTAGGTTATACTACTACGGCATGACATGCTGTTCGCACTACGGTAAAAGCTTATATAGCTATCTCTATCTCACGTTTCAAATATACATAGAGATGGAACGCAACAACAATCAATGGGGATGACATTGACAGCTATAGGATGTTGCTACTCTACCATGTTGTGATCTACCAAAAATTTCTGGATTGGTAGATCAAAATATGGTAGAGTTACTGCTATTATTTTTATTGGTTTTAGCAGAGACGAGTAAGAATATAGACTAACAAAGTCGAACAAAAAAATGTGACTCGATAATTCGTTAACATAAATGACGAAAGATGTCGCTACGCGTATCGAATTGAAAAATAATTAAGGCCAGATGACGCGTGACGTCACTTGTACCCCCGCTTAATGGTACATAACATTACTAGATGGCGTTATATTCAATTGACTTGTCTTAAATTTATTAACGTGGACGAAAAACGACAACGTAGGTAGCCCTTGTGCAAGGTCATTCGAGAGTTGAGGCCCTCAAGGGTGCTCAACCTACCTACGGTATATACGGTACTATCAATAATGCTACCGTTCAACTTTTTAATCAATTTTAATTTTAAGTACTTTAAGGTCTAAATTTGCAATGAAATGTTGCACTATATTTTACTTCTCTTATCTGTGTTTGCTGGTCTGATAACAAAGCTGGCAGATGGCCTCGTAAGCCCACCGAGTTTGGGCTTGATTGATTTGTCTTGAGGAGCACTTTACACCTAGATGATAATATCCAGGGTCTGATGATGAAGCTGGGAGGTGGCCACGGCATCTCTGTAATAAAACGACATAACCCGACCGAGTTTGGGCTTGATTGATTTGTCTTGAAGAGCACTTTACACCTAGATGATATCCAGGGTCTGCTGATGAAGCTGGAAGGTGGCCACGGCATCGCTGTAATAAAACGACATAACCCGACCGAGTTTGGGCTTGATTGATTTGTCTTGAGGAGCACTTTACACCTAGATGATATCCAGGGTCTGATGATGAAGCTGGGAGGTGGCCACGGCATCTCTGTAATAAAACGACATAACCCGACCGAGTTTGGGCTTGATTGATTTGTCTTCAGGAGCACTTTACACCTAGATGATAATATCCAGGGTCTGATGATGAAGCTGGGAGGTGGCCACGGCATCTCTGTAATAAAACGATGTAACCCTACCGAGTTTACCCTAGACGGCCGGTTGGCGTAGCGGGAGTGTAAGCGACTGCTACGTCAAAGGTCGCGGGTTCGATTCCAGCTCAAGTCAAACATTTGTGTGCATGAATATGGATATTTGTCTTGATCTGGATGTTTCTATGTATAACATATATGTATTTACAAAAAAAGGTATAACTATAGGTATGGGTATATGTTTATCCATTATCTAGTACCCATAGTAGGGTCATTTCGCCTGTTCGCATCCATTTAGTGCAGTTGGCAAAGGACAATGGGCGGTTTTGGGCGGTCGGCGGCCATCAATGAATTTAATATCAAATGAAAGTACTAATAATTAGGAACATCTTTTACTATGGGCGTTCCGCTGTATTCCATTTAGGAAAAGAAATATTTGAATGTCAATATAACCTAATTGTATAGATAAAAGTTTTGTGACACGGTAACACATCATCAATATACCTAATTATATAATAAAGTATCGCACGTGATCTTTCGTGTGAAGATAGCTCGGAGTTATAAGGCTGAGCACCTAGTACAGGGCGTGTAAAATATTGAAGTGTACCGAGAGCAACAAATAAGACGTCTTTGCGAATATATTGAAGAGGAAGAAGTTTGGTTGTTACCCGTTCGAATACAGGCAAGGCACGTAAGACCTAGGAGTTATTTATCATCGTCCTAGCGTTATCCCGGTTGCATCCGAGACTTACGCCTTGAAGCTCGACGTCCGCTTACTAGTCCAAACAGACATGACAGAATATCGGCTTTTCCATAGAGCGATCACTGCCGTCTGACCTCCGTAACCCAAAGGTATAGCGATATTTCCATAGCTTGGACCAGTATCAGTTTATTTGAGGCAACCGTATTGACTTTCAAAGATCTTCATTAAAGCCAAGACCGACGGTATATTCTGCGATAATTAGTAAGATCTGGGACTTATTATTCATAGATTATTACGAGTTATAGGCGCAAGGTCAAATGCTGCGCACATATTATGTGCGTAGTATGGTATAAAATATACTTATATGGCTGGGTCTGTATGTCAAGACGTGATTTACTATTTCTGCTTTTACTATACAATATATATATTTACATCCTCAAGAGACTATTTTATTCCACTGCAGTATAAACAGGATGAATGAGAGGAACTAGGCTACACAAGGCTTAAAATCATACTTAATTCTTTTTTTAAACCATTATGTTCTTTCATACCTTTATCTACATACAATAATTAATTATGCATTATAATAGCTTATTATTTATTGATGATATTATGTTAGTTATATATAACCAAAAAAGATTTTATGTTTATAACAAATTGTATGGTAACTGTATTATATATGTAGGTATATTATTTAACATTAGTTACATCTAAATAGTAAAATGCACCTACCACTTTCATCTCTGCACCACCTTAAGGTTGACAGGTAGAGAATGCCATATGGCATTATGTCCACCGATGTACACTATGTTTGTGCATAAATGATTAAATAAAATAAATAAATAAACCGTGCTTACATTAGTAAGCACAGTTACCATACAATTTGATACAATAATATGTGATATATTATAAAATGACAATCTAAATAAGTTGTTTCACTTTCTTTAACACTTTCGTTAGCCAGAGTAGTAAGTAAAACGATTAAAGTTTCAAAAATAAAAACGTCTTTTATCTGTTTTAGAAGTACACCACAGTGATAACACTTGTCCACAGTAATGGGAGGACTAAAACACACTAATTAATAACAAAATTATTCCTGGCCGCGGACGGCCTAGGCTCCATACAAAAATGCCCATTGTCCTTTGAAGGAGAAAATAAAAATGTAAAAAATTTGTTCTAGCAAATTTATTCAATGAAAAATTTATGTAATGCGTTCATTATATAGTCTATTTTAATATTAGCTTTCACTTTTCTTCGAAACTTGTTGTGTTTTTTTTAAATAAACAAACTTCAAAATTTGGCATTTTACACAGTTTGCGTCCAAAAAATCCAATTTGCGTCCACCTGTGGACCATTTCGCGTCCACCAGCTTAGAGAAGGAATATAAAGGTGATATTGTTAAGCCAATCTAAAGAAAGATTGGCTTTTTACAATTTCTACATTTAAGATTAAAGTTATAAAAAGTCAACATTATTATCATTATTAAATCACTCTAAAGAAACTATAAATAACTATTTATTGTTTTCAACATCGATGGAACTTAAAATCCAAGATAAAAAAGCATAACGATAGGTACATGTTGTCCAATATTGTGGTCTTCGGAATAGCATAATTTTTACATAATTATGTATTTGTCTTATCGATTTCTTTTCTTTTCACGAATATCACTAAACGCTTGCTTTATTTAATCAATCTTCTGATTTTTTTTCTTATCCTTCTTCTTTCTTGTCTCCTAAGAACTCATTTTGAATAGAAAAAAATATGGAATAAAAGAAATTACGCATTTCATTGCACTAAATTCGTAAAAGTCAGATTTTAAACTCAGTCTTAAACAAAAATGTGTGGTTCCCACCAAGAACTTAGGGTCCCATGCCAACCTCACCTGCAAGTGGTGCACCTGCCGATCAACGGACGAGACTCTGGCAAACAAAATATCCCGATAAGCGGCAATAGGCTCGCCACCTATTACGTGGGATCAAAACACTGGCGAAAAGTGGGCGTTTAATATGCCTCTGCCTAGTGCCTACCCCTTCGGGGAAACAGGCGTGAGTCTATGTATATATGTATGTATGTATGTACTTACCGTCAAACACGCCGCTGCACACTATTTTTAGGGTTCCGTAGTCTACAAGGAACCCTAAAGCTAAGCGTCCACTGATCGGCATCGTACGCATCGGACGCATCGCATTTTACGGATCGTAGTATTCTTTGTATAGAAAGTCATACAAGTGCGTCCACTGAGCGGCATCGTACGGATCGCACATCGGCAATGCCGACTCGGATGCTCCGAGAGGCAACTTTTGCGATGCGTGCGTGACGTCATACTGAATGTCGTGTATCTAGACATTTCGTTTGCTTTTTTAGATGTGTTTGCATTTTCTTCCTCTTCTACTAACAAACAAGCAATAACGACAAATTGTTCTTCTTCGCTTTCTTCCATTCTCACAAATACATGTTCGATCACTGGTACTTGCGTCGGCAATCCGATCGCTGCCGACACAGTGGACGCAGTATGAAAGAAAATGCGATGCGTCCGATGCGTACGATGCCGATCAGTCGACGCTTAGCATTATAGTTTCGTCATGTCCGTCCGTCTGTCCGTCCGCAGCCTAGCTCAAAGACGCCTGGTGCTAGAAAGCTGATATTTGACATGAATATAGACATAAGATATTGCAACAAAACTGTAGAAAAAAAAATTTTAGAAAATAATTGTTAGACTCAAGTGTCCCCCTCCCCCTCTGCTGGCTAAACTATTAATTTGGAAGAGGTGAAAAAAATCACAAATGTAGTACATATAACGAATTTAAAAGGAAAACTATTAGGCTAAGTAGCCATCACTAGTTTATGAGTAATTGTCGGTTAACTTATAAATACCAATTTCTGTGAGTTTACATTGGGAGCGCTGGCTTAATCTTAAAGATACCTATTTTTAGCCCCATGTGAAACAGAAGTTAGTTATTATCAATAATGGCCATTATGGGCAACTACGGAACCCTACATTGTGCGTGGCCCTACACGCACTTAGCCGGTTTTTTTTATTTATATCCCGCGCATCTGCACTCTTTTGTTTGTTCAATCGAGATTAACAATTTTTTTAAACAGGATTAGTTGGGCGCACGGAACTTTTGTCTATTTGTGCGTGTCTCTTATACGTTGAGGTATTGGCGGTACTGACTTTTCATTTTATTAGTGTGTTAGTATACTTATTTTCGAGCATTTTTAAAGGGAGGTCCCTTAATGGACGCGAATTGGGCGATGGACGCGAACAGGCGAAATGACTCTACAAGCTCAAAGCTCTGCTTAGTTACTCAAAGACTATTAAGCATACTTTTATTCAATTGTTTTATTTTTTTTGTTTTCTGCTATTTTGTTAACTGTAAAACACAGATGAGAGAAATACTAATTCTCTCATCTATGCTGTAAAATAACTAGGTACATTTAGAATAGTTTTACCTTTTACTACATACCTACATTATTATTGTCAGTGCTATGCATACCGAAATTGTCATATTATATCAGATACAATGCCTTTTAAGTGTTTACCTTAACTGTATAAATATATATGCTGTGGTTGTGCTAGTAATAAATAAATAAATTAATTAATTAATTTGGGACTAGATGGTGTTGTGTGAATGTGGTAGAATATTATATTAAGTATATAATTATAGTTTGGGCTCGATTGATTTTTCTTGAGGAACACTTTACACCTAGGTGATAATAATTATGATACTACGATACTACCTATAGTGGTATCGGGTTCGATTCTAGGTTTAATTGCTTTTTGCATTTTCTCATACAAAGTAGTTAATAAATAATATGGTCTCACTCATGGTATGAGTTCGTACGTGCGACCTTGAGGCATACATAGAACTAGTTCGTAGATGGTTGTTTACGAATTGTTACTAAATAAGTGTATCTACCTATAAAACCCGTAACGTACCCATCCCATCTAAATAGGTAATTTTATTTTGGTTTAAGCGTCATCTAGTGAAAATTCAATGTAAGCCGTTGTACATTACCTTTCGTGTTTTTACTACGCCATCTATTAGTACACATTCAAAAGTGATAAAATATGCACGTAAAATGAAATAGATAAATTAGCTTATTATGAGCAATATAACCAATTCTAAAAAATACTTAAACGATTTCAATGGCTGTTAATGAAAAAATAATGATATTTTTATGACTTGTCTGGCTGTAATTAACGTCGCGTGCTATTCGATCAGCGCCCTCTGGATATAGCTCGCGATTTGAGCTTTTTCCGAGGCACATTTTTTTGTTCGACTTTGTCAGTCTATATTCTAACTCGTCTCTGGTTTTAGGCTATGGCGGCACTAGTGTTTATTACATACGAACCGGCAAAAGCACCGGTGGGTGCACATGTATTGAAATCTTTATGTTACAAATTGTCGCTGTTGAAAACCGCACGCGGTTTACCTAACGCAAGTCGTGTGCCTCCTGAAAGTCCTGAATAACGGCGCACCGCGTATGGCGGATCGCGGAGCGGATTTGTCCACTAGAATGCACTTTGAAATGTGCGTGGTGCACGCCCGCTCGCACTTCAGATAGCATAAAACGTATCGAATAAGTAGTGCGCCGGGTTACCTTGGACGCACACTTAGGCGAATCAGACTCGAAATAATTAAGCAAATAGGACCAGTAGTTCCTGAGATAACATGTTCAACCAAACAAACGAACAGACTCTTTAGCTTTAAAATATTAGTAGGTAAGGTATAGCTTTTTTGCCGTCGGTACTCTTTCAACTTGGCAAGAATCTCAAGTAGGATTTTGTGAGGGAGGAAGTAAGTAAGTAAATACAATAATAGATACATTATAAAGGTCAACGCTCATTAGAGCCACCCGGCACCCACTCCGCACGGCGTCCACGAGTGGACGTCGCGCGGTCAACCAGCGGACCGCGCGCCGTCAACGAGTGAACACCGCGCGGTCAACGCGGCGACGAGTAGTCAACGCGCAGCAAGCATGCGAGCAGCGAGTTGTGAGAGTGCGCGCGGACGGCGCGCCGTCCACGCGCGGACGGCGGGTGGACCACCCGCCGCCCGCACGTTGACGTCTTACGACAGAGGCGATCCGGTGACGCTACGGAGTTGATGTAGTGAGCGCATACCCATACAAATCCATATAAAGAATACTAACCGCACGAGGCGAGGCGGTGCGGAGTGGGTGCCGGGTGGCTCTAATGAGCGTTGACCTTAATAATTATGTCATTTCAAGGTGTTTTAGAATTCATTAACAAGCCTTGGTTACAGCTGCGTCACACGTGCGCCAATTTCATTTATGTTACGCTATCTGAAAATTTATCAGCACAATAAATTGGCCCTAAAAAGAAAAATATCTACATACATAACTACACGCCTATTATCCCCGAAAGGGTAGGCAGAAGTGTATTACACAACACACCCACACTTCGCCAGTTAGGTATGTTTCGGTCCCAATGTAATAGGGGGCGAGCCTATTGCTATTGTTACGAATAATAACGCCATCTATCAGTGAATGGGAGAACTACATGAGATTAGATGTATCGGTTGTTTAAGGCTGTTTCATCTATCCTCTAATAGATGGCGTTGGTGTAAATAGAACAATTACGCAAATCTAGAAACACGTTACACGTTTCCAGAAATTTCGTGAGTCGTCTCGAAAAGTCTAGTTATGTGTTCCGGCCGGTATAAATACCAGGCAGACGCGTGAGTCAGGACAGTCAGGACAGTTTTAGCCCGCCGGCCGTCGTAGCGAGAGGACGTCGCTTCTCGCAGCGCTCGGGTCTCGCGAAAGTGTAAACAAATCCGTGTGCGTCACAACACGCTCACGCGGGGACGCCATATTATTGTGCACCTACCGACATCTAAGGAATAACACACGGCTCACTGCTGTTTTCGGTCCTCGGTCTGCCACCAGCGGCAAGCCCCGGGGGCCGTTTCAGTGGGGGTCGTGTGCCGAGGAGGTCGGCAGAGGCCGCGCACGACAGCCCCCCCCTCCCGCTTCTTTCTACGTGTGTGTAGCGCGTCGCTTGCACATTCGCGTCGCGTTCGACCGTCGCGTACCGTCCGCGTGTCGCCTTCGCGTCGCGTGGCTGACCGCGACGTGCTAACGCGCCGCGCCTCGCCGTCAACGCAGCTCAGCGTTTGAACCGCCGCGTCTGGACCGCGGTGTTTATTTAATATTCGCCGCGACAAGGATGTGGCGTTGAAGGATGCCGCCACCACAACAACAATACCCTCCGTCGAGGTAGGCAACCCGCCCGCCTCCTCCACGACGCAGCATATGGCGCTCGCGTGTCGCCCCGCTCGCCACCATCCAGGCGGGCGTCGAGCGCATGATAAGCGACCAGCAGGTCTGCCGAGCGCCCCGCACCACTCCACCTCCCCTCAACGTAACAACCGGTCTTGGGGGTGAGGAATACTTTGCGGGCAGTCCACTGCCCGTAACACCGACACCGACGCCGACGCCGAGGACGTCCCCAAGGTCGTCACCGGTACCACCCAGGCACTCGGCGCCATCGATGCCACCGATAGGTGTCACCCCGGCCGCCGACCCCCCGCAACCCGCGCAGCTCACCCGCGCTGCGCACCCCTTTGTGTGGCCGCAGGCAAGCACCAGCGCCGCACCACCGTCCCGCGCCGGTCAACTGACCGGTGCCAAGCAGCCATCCGGCGCCGTGCCCTCATCCGGCGCCGCTCCGGCACCCACTGCCGCTGCCCCACCGGCGGGCTTCACGCCCGACCAACGGGTCGCAGCCCTGCCCCCGCACCTCGTCCCTCTGGCGACATCAGCTGCTCTCCTGCAGATGGCGCCTCAGCAGCGCCGAGAGAAGCGGCCACTGTCACACAACGCATCCAGTGCACCACCACCACCGGACAGGCTGGATCAGCCACCCTGCGCGCCGCGATATACGGCACCACCGGTGACCATCTCGCCGGAGAGGTTCCCCTCGCCCCCTCAGATGGCCGAGAAGAGGCAGGCGATCTTCACGACGCCGCCCTTCAACCTAACCAGCACCACCTCGGTCTCCCCCATGGAGACCGGACTGTCCTACGCCGCCGTTGCCACCGTGACCACAGCGGGTGCGTCTACCACTGCCGCAGCACCGCTGCCCATTCCAGTGGCAAACACCACCACCACCGCCACTGCGACGACCACCACCACCCCAGCTCCTGCGAAGACTAGGTACCCGCCACTCGTGGTAGAGGTACTACCGGACTGGCCGACGCACCTCAGGGAGCTCAAAAAGCGGCTAGGGTACGCGCCGAACAGCCGCGCGTACGGGAAAGGCATCCGCTTCATGCCGAAGTCGGAGGCCGAATACCGGATCACCCAGCGCTACCTCACACAGCTGGAGAAGGAGACCAGGATATCCTGGTACTGTTACTCCCTCCCAGCCGAGCAGAGTGTGAAGGTAGCAATTCGAGGCCTGCCTTCAAACACCGACCCCGGGGACATCGAGAGGGAACTCCGGGAGCTCGGATACATCCCGGAGTATGTCCGCGCCATACGGGCGCGCACCGGTCGTCCCGGCTGCCTATTCCACGCGCAGCTGCAGAGGACCCCAGACATCACGCCGGGCATATTTGACGTCACAGAGTTACTCTGTATGCCCGGCGTCAAAATCGAGGCATGGCGCGGCAAGAAAGGCCCCGCACAGTGCCATAGATGCCAGTTGTTCCGGCACTCGTCACACAACTGCCACAGGCCCCCAGCCTGTGTGCGCTGCGGAGAGGAGCACGCCGCGAAGGACTGCCCACGCCCACTTGAAGCGCCACCCACCTGCGCGAACTGCGGAGGTGCACATACGGCCAACAACATTGCCTGCCCGGTGTTCCGCAAGGAGGCGCGGAACAAACGAGCCGGCACAGTGGCTCGTACCTCTGCAGCCGTGACAAAACCACCCACCGTTGCTGCCGAAGAAAACGCCCCCGGCTCTCTCATGGCCACTGCCAACCCTGCCCAGGCGGCAGCTGGCAGGAGGAGGAGGAGGCGAAGGAGACCCCGGAGCAAGTCTGCTGCGACATCCACGCAGCAGACCAAGAAGAAGGAGCAATCTACTGCACCTGTGGTCGCTGCCCCCTCAGGGAGGACGAAGGCGAAGCAGGCTGTAGCGCCAGCGCCGGTGACCACCACGCCGGCCCCGGCACGAGTAGACCCCGTGATTACCCTGGCCATCGGCGCGCTCAACGCCGTGTTACAGGCCCTGCAGGACGGGCGGGATCCGGTCCCACTCATCCTCAAATGCGTAGGCGAACTATGCGCTTATGGCCGCTAGTAGCCTACGCATTGTCTATTGGAACGCCGACGGAGTGTCCCCCGAGAAGACCAGGCTCCTAAGGTTGCTGCTCTCCCGGCGGCAGGTTGACATCGCCCTCGTCAACGAGACGCACCTTAAGGCCAGCCTTTCATTCAAGATGCCAGGGTACCACGTGTACCGAGAGGACCACATCTCTCCAGCTGGGACTGCGTACAGGGGGTTAGCAGTCCTAGTAAAGAGACGGATCGTCCACCAACCGCTGCCTGTACCAACGCTGCAGTCGTCGTACGCTCTCGGCGTAGAAGTCTGCATTGACAGCCGCCCCATCCGTGTGTTTGCTTTCTACAAGCCGCCCAGCAACAGACTAGCGCCGGCTGATGTTCACGCCCTGCTGGACTCGCCGAACGCGACCATAGTCGCGGGCGACTTCAACGCTAAACACACGGCTTGGAATTCCACCACCACCTGCCCTGACGGCCGCCGTCTACTGGACGATGCAGACCGCAACGGCTACGACGTGCTGGGGCCAGAGGTCCCGACGCACTACCCGTACCAGACAGCCCTCACACCAGACGTCATCGACCTGACGGTCATCCACGGCCTGCCGACCGCACCATCGATCGACGTCCTGGACGATCACCTCCTCTCGGACCACCAACCCGTACTCCTCACACTGTCGAGTGCTCCGGCTCGAACAGTGTTGCCAGCCTCTCGACACCGCCAGGATTGGCAAGCATTCGCTGACTACATGGCGAAGCACGCGCCCTATCGCCGAATCGAGACCCACGCAGACGTCGACACACTCGCTGAGCAACTCAGCGCTGTTATCAACACAGCGCTTCGAGTCTCGCGTCTGGACGCTGCGTCGACACGCCGGCCTCCCCAACTCCCGGCTCACATCATGGCGATGATCGAGAGGAAGAGGAAGCTGAGACGCCAATGGCAACGCACCCGATGCCCGACCATGAAGTCCCAGCTCAACGCTCTGGCTGCGAAGATCTCGAGTGCACTGGAGACAGTCGCCACCGAGTCCTGGCACCGCACCATCGAGCGAGCAGGTGAAGACTGGTCAGGCATCCACCGCCTATGCCGCCAGCTCTCCGGGAAGCAACCTCCGATTAGGCCCCTCCTGGCTGGTGACGGTACCCCACGTTACCGCCCCGAGGACCGAGCGGAGATCTTTGCCGACCACCTGGAGACCCAGTTCCAGCCGAATCCAGCTTCCAACATGCAGCATGTAGAAGCTATCCAGCAGTGTCTGGAGTCCTACTTCCAATCGCCGATAGCCCCCACGGAAGACCCAGTAGTCTTTTCCCCGGGTCAGGTGCAGCGAATGATTCGCCGCACCAAACTGCGGAAAGCCCCTGGTCCCGACCGGATCACCAACGAAGCCCTGCGTCACCTACCTCCGCGAGCAATCGCAACGCTGACGCAGCTATTCAACGGCATCCTCCGCACAAGCCACTTTCCCGCAGCATGGAGACTCGGCCGAGTCATAATGCTGCCTAAGCCCGGGAAGAATATACTGAAGCCCGAAAGCTATCGGCCCATCACGCTGCTGTCGACACTCTCGAAAGTCTTCGAGAAGCTTCTACTGCTGCATCTTGTACCGCACATCCAGCCACGCGACGAGCAGTTCGGGTTCCGAGCCGAACACTCCACGACGCACCAGCTCGCGAGAGTACTGCACCACATGACGGTGGCCCTCAACAAGAGGGAGAGCCCTGTCGCAGTACTTCTCGATATGGAGAAGGCGTTCGATCGCGTCTGGCACGCCGGCCTGGTATACAAGCTGTCCACGTCTACTACTCCCCGCCGAGTAGTCAAGACTGTGGCCACCTTTCTTCAGGATAGGCGCTTCCAAGTGACAGTCGACGGCGTCCTGTCAACAGAGCGCCCCATCAGAGCCGGCGTCCCTCAAGGGAGTTGCCTCTCGCCCGTGTGCTACAGCAGGTACACGGACGACATCCCCGTCGCTGGAGGCGCCATGCTGGCGCTGTACGCAGACGACGCTGCCTACATCACCACCTCCCTTAACCCCGTTCACGCGGCGGTTAAGATGCAGCGCGCACTGGATGCACTCCCGCCATGGCTGGAAGACTGGAGACTGACGGTCAACGTGGCGAAGACCCAGGCGATCTCCATGGGTGGACGGAGACTGCCCCCGCCTCTCACCATGCTCGGACACCACGTCGACTGGTCGCCGACGGTGAAATACCTCGGCGTGACCATAGACCGTCGTCTCACGATGGCCCCACACGTCAAGAACGTTGTTGGCCAAGTGCGAACCGCTCGAGCTCTCTTGCGTCCTGTCTTGGCGTCCGGACTTCCCCTCCGTGCGAAGCTGCCTGTCTACAAGGCATACATCCGCACCCGACTCACCTATGCCTCCCCAGCGTGGTACGCGCTGGCTGCGGAGACCCTCCGCAAACGGCTGCGTGCGCAGCAGTCGCTCGCCTTACGCGCCGTTGTAGACGCCCCTCGCTACGTGAGGAACGACGTCATCTCCAGGGACCTACGCATGGAGAGCCTCGACGACTTCATCGGTCGCCTGAGCGCCAACATGTTCGCCCGCGCTGACGGGTCATCCTTCCGCCACCTGCGGGAGCTGGCGCCATACCATCGGCGCCCACCGGACCGACCATTGCCGCGGGACTTGATCCCCGCAGCAATCACACCGGACTGACTCCAGCTCGCTTACGTCGGCTGACGGGCGCTTGTCGGGAGCCTCCACCAGCAAGCTCGACCTCGCCAACGTAAGCGAAGCCCCCACCGAACAAGCCGCCGCTGGCTCGTAGATCGCTCACCGGACGTTCCCATCTCGGGAATACTGCCGTTGGGGTCAGGTCTCGCTAGCGGCGTGAAACACACTCGGACTAGACGCCCGGATACGACACCAGTGGCAAGTACCACACCCCCGTGACCCGTCTGCAGTTGCAGGCGGCGGCTGACTCCATTGAGACAGGACACGACCTGTATCAGTTTCCCCCCGGTTCCCCTAGGGGAATCGTGAGAAGACCCAGAAGTCAGGACAGTAACAATTGAATATCGAAGCGATAAACAAGAAGCGAAGGGAAGTCATTCGGAAGTGTTTAGTGGTGTTTTTATTAGTGTTGAGAATTAAGTGTGAAATAAGTGTGTTTTTACTAGTTGTGTAAATAAGTGTGTATAGTGTTTGTGTATAAATAAAGTTCAGTTTAAGTGGCATAGTGAGTTATAATTTATCGTCGAACCCCAGCTCGTAACACTATCTACCGGGCACATTGTTAAGCGAGGGATAATTAATATTTTTAATACACACATATTATCTTCGAAAAGTCAGAGGTGTGTGCCCAGGGTACCTGGGGATGAAACCCGAGACCATCGTCTCCGCAGTCCGTTACGTACACCACTAGGCTATCTATATATAAATAATCTATAATAATTGAATAATAGATCAAAATCAAACTTGTGAACTTAAAAAATCATATGCATGCACACCTAATGTGACGTGTTAGATATTTGGTACATTTATAAGTAAATACCAATCCCGCACTAGTCATAGGTACATCTTGTATCGCCGGAGAGATTACAAACAATCAATCAACGGACACAAAAGGAGCCAGACTCGAAACAACCATTTGTGGATCATGCGTGTTGTCAAGGGCGTCGTCAAGGCGGGGCAGCTGCCAGAGATTAAAAAATCCCTACAATTCATACTTTTCTCACTTTCTATATCAACTTGGCCCCTCCAGGCCATCGGCTAGCGACTTCACAAGGTAGTAGAGCCTTGCTGATTTCAGCATGAATGGGCCGGCTCGACCGGGGAAGTACTACCCTCTCACAGAAAATCCACGTAAAGTAACAGTACCTAAACTGTTGCGTTTCGTTCGGGAAGTGAGAGTGCCGGAGGCCCTATCCCTTCTCCCTGATCCCACTCCTCATCCTATCCCTTTTCCCAACCCCAAGGGGCGGCAACGCACTTGTGGCTCCTGTGGTGTTGCTTGTGTCCATGGGCGGCGGTAATTGCTTACCATCAGGCAATCCGTCTGCTCGTTTGCCGCCTATTACCATAAAAAAAAAACTTTGCCCCCTCCTCCCTCTAGGCAATCGGCTGCATGGCGACGCCCCTGCGTGTTGTTCTTCTTCCGTGTGGGAATCGAACCCCTGATACTCAGCGAAGACTTACACGGAGAGCCGCTGATACTAATACCTACGCCTACCTTACCATACCTGCAATCATAAACTAATAATAAAGCTGATGAGGTTGTTTGTTTACTTAAACGCGCTAACTCAGGAACTACTGGCCAGATTGTTAAACATCTTTCAGTGTTAGATAGCCCATTTATCCAGGAAGGCTATACGCGATAATTATAACATCACGCTATGAGCCACGAGAGCGGAGCAGTTGCCCTAAATAATGCGGGTGTAACAGCGTGCTCAGCTAGTTAAAAATAAAACAAAGAAAAATATATCTAAACTAATATTTATTTATAAATTATTTTACAATATAAGTTACAATCTCATTGCCTGCTTACTTACAGAACTTACTTCGTAATGGACAGTCAGTATTAGTCTACGTGCTTTTATAATATTCTGGACTCTGTTACAGTACCAAAAAACAAAAATCACTATAATTATTATGCTGATTCCGTGCGGGTGGCACCTCAGAGCTGTCATTGACAACTTTTGTCCGGGGTGTGACACTCCAGCAATGTCCAGATTTATTAGGTAACTTAAAACTTCGTTGAAATTAATATTTGTTATAGACAAACTTCTGACAAATTATGAATAAAAAATTATTGACTTATTATCGTATGAAATACATAAACCTCATCCCTTTTTTTGCTATTCTTTATATATATTATTTTGACAGATGTACAGTAATCTAAGTTTACAGATATACAACACTTCGCATTTGACTATAACATCAAATTAGAAATAGCAAAAATAATTAGCATATTAGTGATCTTTCTTTATTGTATACTTATGTATAAGTATTTAGTATAGTAGTAGTGTTATTATTTTAACCCATCAGCTCTTTTAAACATACAATATAATTAGAGATATCAGCTGTGTAGACAATATTCATATGTAATAATTGCAATGAACTTCATTTTTAACAACCATGTTACTGAATACAATGTAAAAAGGCTTATATTATGTAAAACCAAAGTAATCAGCCGCGAATACTTTCAATACCCAATACAATTCAGTTCATTAATTGTATACTTCAAATACTGTATTTTTCGTAGGTGGTAAAGTTTACAATTAGTTGATTGTGAACAATATTGGGCACAGCAAATGTAGAAGTAACTTTCGGTGACCTTGTTTTGTAGAAAGACACGACTAGTATTTCAGACAGTAACTACTTCTTCATTAAAGTAGAATGACCTGTTTTAAATATTAGTCTATACAAGACACGAGTGGGATAGTAATATTTTAAACGTTAATCAGATGAAATATAAATAAATTTATGAATCATGTCTAGGTGTTGTGAACGACTTGCTCAATTTGTGGTATTTTATTTTATCCGCGCCATGACCGTTAAAGATTTAATTTCATTTACTCCCCTCGATAATCTATAATAAACATTTCTTTCAAAGTGGATTTGTTGAGTGTTTTAATAAAAAAAATATTTTATCGCGTAATTATCTACAAAGATAGGTGAAGTATTTACCCCGAAGTTTCGGCATGAGTCACATGAGCCGTGTTCACGGGATGACACGATGTTAAACATATTATGTTTTTAACATTTTTAAAACGAAAAACGAATATGTGAGTTTTATACAAATATTTATTAGAAATCACGTTACTTGTTAAAATTCATAAGCGATTCGAGTCACAGATATAGATCTACATAGATAACGCAATTATCACGATTTGTATTGAAACCAAGCGTGCCGACTTTTTGATACCTACTGTGACGTTGCCTGTCGTTGCCTGTATCACAGAATAATTAATAGTACTAACCCTGTATCACGAAGTCGAAGCGATGCGCGACAGTATCGCTTGTGCGATATTCATCGTCTCCTAACACACAACGTCAGATCAAACGTCCAAAGCAAACGCGGCAACGTAATGTGAATAAAGTTTACTTAACGGTAAAACGGACGCGCGGGGACTGAAGTTAGTGGCGACCAACCTCGGCGCTTGGTCGGGATTCAGACACGCGAAGTGCATGCATTTGCGTTATCTATGTAGATCTATATCTGTTATTCGAGTGTTTATTAACTAAAGTAAATAAATTTACAGAAAAAAAGTAAATTAAAAGATAATACAATACATATCTGTTCGTATCGTTAGTTAAGATATTATGCAATGAAGTTGATCAAAGGACTACATCGACATCAAAAATAAAAATGAGAGGGAAATATGATACAAAATGAACACACCGAGTATTAAGTAAATAATGTAGATACAGCGAGAAAAGTGTAGCCAATAAAAACACGTGTTTACACACGCATGCACCGAAAGGAAGATACTACTTACCACATTAACACAATTTACATATAGGCAAGTTTTTCTTTGTTTGGGTACGCTAGGCATGTTGCATCTACATTTTTTACCCAATCCGAGTTTACAATAAAAATAGGGTAGTTACAAAAGTAAATTAATGCTACAAAGTAAATAAATACTGTACAATTATTTTGTGATATAGAAAACACTGCTACTAAAAACTAAACCTAACGATATAAAGTGCCGCAAAACCAGTTGCTTACAGCTTCACAAGCTTTTTACTTGATATATATAGTGACAAAATTACTTGTGTAAATTAACAGAATATTCAGTAAAGGCAGTATTGCATTTCAGTTACAAAACTATTAAAATTTCATCAGATCTAATAAATCGAGCCCGTTTTAATTAGTGGTTATAATGAAATCATCCACTATGTAAAAATATAAGGAAATACAATGCACCAAATGGGTTTAATTTTATGGCTTGTAAAAGGTTATTATAGATAGACAATAATAGAGATGTTTGTCTCTAAAATTGTCGAAAACAAATGTTGACCTAAAATAGATCACAACCTTCTTTCATAGATGATCTTAAACAGAGAGAACCTTGAACTAAGTATGCTATTATAGGTATTATTTAGTCCTTATTTTGTTATAAAGCGTTTATAGTTTATTTAGAATTAAAGGTTTGAAAAATGTAAAGAAAATAAGTACCTAAGTACTTATATAAAAAATGGATGTGCTGATATAAAAAATATAATAAAATAACCTTCGAAATAAGCTATGCTCCACAGGCATATAAGGTGGAAGGCGAAAATACACTAAAATAACTAAATACAGCAATATGAAGCATGTTTTGAAAGTAAACAACATAAATACAAGCTTTCAAGCTTTTTTTTATTTTATGTTTAAATAAATACAAATCTTTAAAAAAAATACTGTGCTGTATAGGCATTTGGAAAATGGAAAACAAGTTGGTGTACAAAATTACTCTAAAAATTGTAATAATTCTCTTATAAATAATATTAATTATACATATACATTACATGTACTTGTCTGGTAAACTTGTGTTAAAAACTTACTATTAATCATTATTTCATTCTTCTCCTTTAAAAAAGTGGGAAATATTTAACTAATTCATTTTAGAAAAGATTTTTATACTCAGTACCTATGGATTCAAAGATTACAACCACTTTTAAGGACAATGAACGCCTATAGGCGCCATGCGCCATTAAAATAAAACTTAAATTTTCTTCTTGTATAGGTACTGTCCTTTAAAGTGTTAACCTATGAATTGCTGCCGCTTCGTTTATTTACTAACTAAACATAAGTACGAAATAAATATGTGTAATTAACTAACATATTAAATTAGCTTTGATACAAAATGTGATATAGAAAATAAGTTTAACAATGTTTAACTTGTACTACTTTTTAGTAGAACCTTATTATTCTGAGCTCAACTTCTGAAATGGTGATCTAAGAAATATGGACTGCAATTAAAAAGACATAATATGCACCTCCAAAATTACATGTTTTATGTAATTTACACCTTGAAAACCAGATGACACCTATGGGCGTCATAATAATAAAACGTCTTTTGTATTTGGTTTACTGTTCTTCAATATGTTAAACCAAATGATGCTGTTTCTTTTTTGTAAATAATTCTACAATAAGTAGATTGTTTACAAAAGTTGAAGAGTGCAAATTGCTTAACTTCTAAGATGGTGAAAACCGCAAAATATTATGCAATTTTCAATTGACGTAAAAATCTTATATTTAAAATCGTCTGTGTGTTTGTACAAATAAGCTAAAATGTAAAACTACCCAGCCAATTTCAATGATATTTCGCAAATGTATACTGCCATCTCAAATTAAAATAAAATAAAAATAAATAAATAAAATCTATCTATAGAAAATACTAACAGAAGTTTGTGTATAGAACAAATATATTAGAAGCAACTAGGTTTAACTGCCTGCCTCCGTGGTCCAGTGGATAACGTATGCGAATACTGATCAGAGGGCCCGGGTTCGATTCCCGGGTTGGGCAAGGGTGTTACTGCGTTTTTCCGAATTCTCAATAGCAGCTCGGAGTCTGGCTCGCCCCCTATTACGTGGGACTTAAAAATTCATGTCTAAATGTGGGTGCAATATTACATCTCTGCCTACCCCGTCGGGGACATAGGCGTGAGTCTATAAATGGGATTATGCATTAGCATAGGAGTCTGTTTGTCTCCCCACTAGAATGATAGCCATCATGTGAATCATATTTGGGGTCGGGTAGATTTTGATATCACACACAGATCAGAACCGTAGCTATCCTTTCTGGTTGTGGAGGTCAGATGACAGTTGCTCTGTAGAAAAGCTAGGCCTTAGGGACCTTGGACTAATGACGAAAATCTTGGATGCAATAGAGTAAACCCTAATATTATGATGAAACAGTGAGAAACCAGCTCACCTTAGTACATAACTGTATTATAAAATACTTGTATTTCACTATATATACTAACATTATAAATTAAAGCCCCCTTTTCATCCTCTGTTTGAACGGTAAACTCGGATTTTTATACCATTTCACCAATAGGTAGTGTGGATCATGGGGAAGAATTAGGTAAGGGACAGTGTATGAGTGTACCAAAAACCAATACCAGTGATTCAGTACATGATACTGAGGCCATTGGCGGTTGAATTTACCGGAAAATTTTAATGAATTTTCCGATTTTTCTTTTCCATTTTTTGCCATATAATGTAATGAACTAGTAACTATATCAATCCGGATTTATATTTTTGTAAAATTCTAAGAATTAAGCATGAACATGGCACGTTTACTCTTATGTGACATCGGACGCGGCGCGCGGCCGCAGCACAGTATGCGCACCAGTACATCGTAATCACTGGCGCTACCACCCGCCGCTGTAGAGTAGTAACAGTTGATAATGCGAGTTTGCGTGTTCCTATATACATCGCATTTTTTTGGAAAATTGTCGTGTTCTTAGATTTTTTCCGGAAAACTCGACCGCCAGGGGTTTCAGTATAATGTACTGAATCACTGGTATCAGTTTTCGGTACACCATCCCTCACACCTAGTATAATTCACATAGGCGGGTGAAATCTTGTGAAATAATTTTGACAGATGACTATATTTAAACACATTCCAGCTTTTCTTCATATTGACTGTGAAATATTTTATGTCACATAGCAATAAACTATCAAAAAATATAATTGAAATCATTTGGGTAGTTTTGGAGATAGAAGTGTAAAAATAATACTTTGAATAAACAGGTTTAACTTCATATAAGGCAGGATTAAAACCTGAAAGTTAATATAAATTATGTTTTTGTATAATGTTTATGAACAAACTAAGTGTTTCTTGCCCAGCTGTGGGACAGTTAATACAAGATTTATGTTTATATTATGTACACAAGAATGGACTGGAGTAATGAGTGAATTTAATGATAATTTTCCATATGAGTTATTAAGAAATTGAATTTAATTTGGTGAATAACACAACTAAAAAAAAATACAAAATCCATTGTTTTTGGTTTATAAGATTTACAGTGGACCTCCAGTAATCTGGCCCCTGACTAATCCTGGACCCCCTGTAATCCAACCTGACTATTATAAACAGTGGAACAACTTCTCGCTAGACCATCATAAGGGCGAGAATCGCTCAGCAAGACATTGTCGCTTTCAGTGCTACTTTACACGCACATTGACACTTGTATACTAAACCAGTTTCTAGCGTACCTCAACTCTATGAGCGAGCCAAGGGATTTTTTTTTCAAACTGGTCCAGCGCCAACTTGTTTGATTGTACATATTTCGCGTTTCATGTTATGAATGTTTCCATGCTGCATGTTTTGGTTAATTCATATTATGACTTTTATTCATAACGTTTGATTATTTTTGTATGTATGTTTGTTTGTACACCATTATTACTATATTTGACATATGAGAAGACATACATACATAGAAGTACCTCTAATTATACTTCAGAGTGTAACATATAAAATCTTATGTTTGGATCTGTAATAAATAATCAGATTACAAGGTACTTGTTTGTAAAAATATCCAGATTGTAGGGGTTCTTAGACAGTACTCTATAATCCAACAAATTCGATAGCCCGGCACTGCCCTGCAAAACGTTTGTCGGAGTACCGAGGGTCCACTGTATAATTTGTGTAGTACATCAAAAATGGATCCTGGGATAGAGTAATTATTTTTCAAATCTGAAAAATTCAATAACTACATTTTACAGATTTGATTTAATAAATATATTAATCCTATTTATTGACTGGCCTCTTGGTCTAGACTCTAGAGGTTAGCAAGTCATTGCTATTCATAAAATCATTACCAGAGGTTACAACTTTGATTCCCAGCCGGGATCTATCATTATGTATTAAGCTTGAGTATTTGCTATATATCTGGGTATTGGTGTTATTTATGTAGAATATGTATGAATATAAAAATATAAGCATCTTTATCAGTTATCTGTCTGTCACACAGGCTCTGCCTGTGATTTGAGTTTAAATTATTATTTAGTACCTAATGTTATTAAAGTTAGTGTAACTAAAAGTATTTTGTGCTCATAAGACATTAAACTACTAACATATACAATCATATGTTAAAAACTTATCAATAAATGTTATCTAATAATACAAAATCATAACTTCTTATGGATTCTAGCCAAATGACTTCTCAAAGACTCTTCTGCTTTAAACTTTAACGAACACAAGTCACACTGAAATGTAACATTTTTAAATGTGTGTTTATTTTTTATATGCTTCGCTAAACCCTCCTTGCTTGTAAACTTTTTTTGACATTTAAAACAAGAATTCTCTAGCAATATCTGCTTTAATTTTAAATGGCGCTTTAAACAGTACCTTGACTTGAACGTGATTGCGCACGATTCACATTTTGACTTGCTTTTCACCTGATGATGAGTTTGACAATGGATGTCTAAATTACTCTTCTTGTTAAAGACGATTTGACAGTCATTGCACTCGAATGTAGCCGCTTTCTGCTGTACCTCGTGATTGGAGCTCATATGGCGAAAGTACTGGCTGTTTTGCGTAAATTTTAGACGACAGTATTGACAAGAATAGATATATTTTCGATCGTCAATAATCCCCGCTGCCTCCTCTGGTTTCTTTATTTTCAACGCTGGTCTTGTTATTCTGATCCTGGGACCCGTCCTCAAAGATTTCTTATTCATAACTAAGCCGATTACTGCTCTATCATAATATAATTTAACAACTTTTTGATGATTTTGTAAACCAACACGTATGCAACGACTTGGCGTAATTATTCACACTTAAGTCACTTTTTCGTTGTTTCTAACTTAACATTCGTAGCTAGCGTAAAATAATGTTAGTTTTGCATTTAAATAAAATTGCACAAATGAAATATCTTCGATATTATTGTAATTTTTATTGAATTCCAAGTAACCACAATTTTGGATGTCAAAACGTAAGTTTGGAGTATGTTCTGAAACCTGATGCTGTCAAACTTTCACTTTGTATGTTAATAAAATCTTATTAATATGAATTAAAATAAATTAGTTTATTAATCATGAAAATACATTTACTTATCTTCTAATATTTATAAATGAAATTAAGAGCAAATTGCGCTACTTTAAAAAAAACTAAATACAATTTTAAGCACTCTGGAAAGTTGATTTAACTTTCGGAACAGATTTCGTGATAAATTTTCGCATGAGTAGGTAAATCTTTGTGTCCCCCCGTGGGATCTCCACCTTGTCGTGGTGGGGGGCTCAGTAACCGTGGATTGGATTTTCACCCGCGGTGAAGCTTAGAGGGATCCAGGAGGGGACGCTCCGCGTGGGCTTGGAGGGGCCTGCGCAGGATGCGTCCAACGGTGCGGGTGCGGGGACAGTTCTGTCTGTCCCTCGCAGTCGGGTGCGGTCGCAGGAGGAGAGGCGTGTCGGGGTTGCGTTGCCGCGCGCCCTATCTCCCGCGACCAAATGGGGGCGCACCATTCGATGCGTCGCGGTGGGGCCGCAGAGGAAGAGGAGATGCGGTGTTGCGTTGCCGTCCTCCCTATCCTCTGCGGCCGCTGGGCGTTTTGGCGGCGGCGTCCAGCACCTTAATCCGTCGCCAAGGGGGTTTTGTTCGGGGCCCGCCTGACCATCTGGCGGGCCAATACCCGTCGGAGGGTGGCGACGAGTGCTTAGGTGATGCCCCACCCTCCGACACACGGGTACATGGCGGCAGTCGAGGTGGTTTTTAGTGGAAACACCACATACTCCGGCTCTTATTTCCCCCAAGAGTCGGAGATCCGAAGGGATTTTCCACCTCGTAAAACAAAAAAAAAAAAAAAAGGTAAATCTTTGTGTAATCTTTTGAATTGACTAATAAGCTTTTGTTTTGTTTTATTAGGTACCTACTTTTTGTAATTAACGGCTAAAGTTGTCATTAAATTTGATGATTGCAATTGCTGTCAGAAATATAAGAAAGTAGTTAAGTATTTCAACGAATTCTTTTCAGAACGAAATTACACTTTTATTGTGTCGTAGGAAACCAAGACACGGGACAGAATATATTAGTCATCCAAATTTTTTGTTTTCTGTTGAAATTATGTATAGGTACTTGTCTTATTGTTATTTTAAATATGTATTCTAAAGTATGTACCTATTAACTATGAAGTATGTAATTAGGTATTAGGTACCTTAAAAATGTTACCAGAAGGTGCTGCTTAATTACTCTCATGCGACCACCAATAAAATTATTCACTTAGTTCGTTCTGTCTGTATGAAATGAACAAGATAAACTCAAGAACTACCGAACTGATTTTTGTACCGCACCAATAAATACATTAAGTACGTAGGTAGATAGTGTGAGGAGTTTAGGTGTCACTACCTACTCTTAGGGCGGAGCCGTCCCTATATGCAATGTGCGCGGCGCACACAGGCGCCAGGGTAATAGGGGCGCCGCGGGCCAGGATATGCGTTAATTATTAAAATTATTTTCGAAAAAGGACGACAAAAAGGCGCTTAAAGATTTCGCACACAGGCGCTGGATTGGGTCGGCGCGGCCCTGCCTACTCTAATCACACGGGTGGAGACGCGGGCAAATTCCAGTTAGATATAATTTTATTTAAAGATTTTGATAAAGTACCTAGTTAATTATTATCAGCCAACCCTTCGTGTCAGATTTTTCTGACCTCTTGAAAGACTCCGATATGCCCTAACGATTTTTATCCTGATATAGAAACCGGGAACGACAGCTCAACGTGCCTTCTGAAGAACGGAAGCGCTCAGATGTAAATGCCACAGGGTCACCCATCCAATTGACGACCTGTGCAAGCGTTCATAAACTACTTATCTTTATCGACCTATTCCTTTTTTTTAAAGGCATCTCCCGTTGAGGAATAAATCTTGTGTCGCGAGGGACTTTACAAACATACAACCAACGGACACAATGAACACCCAGATTCGAAACAACAATAACATTTTTGGATCACACAAAGTGTTGTCTCGTGTTGGAATCGAACCCACAACACTCGGCGCAGTGTCAAGCGGCGAGGCGGCCGCTTGAACCACTAGGTACCAATGAATACAGATTTACATAGTAGCGCAGTTCTTACGGATTTCGTGTGCCGATTCCAAGTGGGGACTGTCTCCAGTGTAATTCGTAGTTGGCGCCGTTGGCGGCGCTGGCGTGGTTCACCGTCTCTCTTGCTCTCGCAGTTAAGATACACTACACAGGAGGAACGTTCGTCTCTTTTGCTCTCGTAAAGACAGCTGTCACACCGCGACTGCCAAGCCGCCAAGCGGCAATTTGGGTCACAGAACGTTTGTCTTCAGAGCGCCCATAGGAAATGCGCCTCTATGTAAATACCTGAGCTCTTTGCCACTACACCAACCGTGCAGTCACTTCTACGAGTAGGTATTCTTTTTGCAACGCGGCCGGATGGCCCACTCTGTTAAATCGCTTGGATTACTTATCTACTAAGATTCGAAAACAATAAAACTGTTGTGTTATTTTCGCGGCGAGATAGATTTTTTTGTAAAATTCAAAACAAACTCATCTATTCATTTAGCTCACAATTTACCTTAATTGTAACGCTTATGAGTGTCAAAATTGAATTACTGAATGAATCTACATTTACTGCCACGTTCGCTATGCAAGGGCGCAGAACCACGAGTAAGAACGGGCAATAATACTCAAGGCACGGTAATAATATCTAACAGTATTGTAACTCCATACAAACGCACGAAACTCGAGTTATACCTACGCGCCTCGAGCAGAGTACCCATTAGACTGTGCGGACTGTGCCAAGAGTACTCACAGCCGCGATCGTGCCGCAGGTCGCATGCGGCGCGTCTGGTAGGTATATAACTCACGAAGGCGGCCGAGTTACAATACTGTTAGATTATATTATCGTGCTCAAGGGCCCTCTCCTTTAATCGCCAATGTAATAAATGAGCAAACATTTTATTTATTAGCTAGAGGATGCCCGCAGCTACGCCCGCACATTTTTATTTAATTTAACCGTTTCTGCCCGATCCCGTGGGAATTTCGGGAAATCCCTTCTATTTGCATATCTACGGTCCCCAAGGAACATTTATAATTAAAAAAATCATGTGTATCGCCTTCGATATTTTAAGGGGTTGGGAATCGAAATACAACATCTATTTCATGATCAAAGATGGCGGATGGGAAATCAAAGATGGCGGAAGGCAAAATTAAAAAAAAGCAATATTGGTATCGTCTGCAATGTTAAAAGGTATGGGGAATCCAAATACAACATCTGTTTCGTGATTCAAGATGGTGGATGGGAAATCAAAGATGGCGGATGGGAAAAATTTAAAAAATCAATATGGGTATCGTCTCTGATGATTTGAGGGATGGAGAACCCAAATACAACATCTATTTCGCGATCAAAGATGGCGGATAGGAAATCAAAGATGGCGGACGGGATTTTTTTAAAGTCGATATGGGTATCGTCTCCGATGTTTAAAGGGATGGGGAATCCAAATACAACATCTATTTCGTGATTTAAGATGGCGGATGAGAAATCAAAGACGGCGGATAGAAAAATTTAAAAAATCAATATGGTTATCGTCTCTGATGATTTAAGGGATGAAGAATCCAAATACAACATCTATTTCGTGATCAGAGATGGCGGACAGGATTTTTTTTACTGTCGATATGGGTATCGTCTCCGATATTTTAAGGAATAGGGAATTAAATATTACCTATATAAAAATCTATGTATGTTTGTTCATCATTTATAGACTCTGAAATGATAAGAGATTAAGCGCTAAGTCAATGGTAATTTTGTAAAAGGGGCTTGGAAAAAAGGGAATTAAATAAAAACTCTTAAAAAGCGATACGGAGTTCGCTGGGTCAGCTAGTATTTATATAAGCTTTCAGCTTCTTGTGCCCAATAGTTTTGGTTGTGTGAAATTACGTCTGCAAGTCAGTCAGGAACGCAAGAATTTTATCTAAACAGATGAATAATACCAATCTTATCTTATCTTATAGGTACTAGTATATAACGCTGTTTGTTTGGTTGAACGCGCTAATCTCAGGAACTACTGGACCGATTTGAAAAATTATTTTAGTGTTAAATAGGTCATTTATCGAGGAAGGCTATAAGCTATATAACATCATGCTATGGGCCACGGGAGCGGAGCAGTAGCCTTAAATAACGCGGTTGTAACCGCGGGCATAATCTAGTACTAATACATATATAAAGCTGAAGAGTTTGTTTGTTTGTTTTGTTGAACGCGCTAATCTTAGGAAGTACTGGTCCGATTTAAAAATTCTGTCAATGTTAGATAGCCCATTTATCGAGGAAGGCTATAGGCTTTATAACATCGCGCTATGAGAGACGGGAGCGGAGCAGTAGCCTTAAATAACGCGGGTGTAACCGCGGGCATCTTTTAGTATTAAATAAAGTTTAATCAACTACTAAACCTATTATTCTTCAGCAACTCTACGGAATACCTACTCAATATGTGTGAGTCATCTAACTTGAGTAAATAATATTATCATTAAGTATATCTTATAGATCTTATATTACATAATGCGCGATAATTGTCAAGATAATGCCTTGCGACAGTAAATATAGTAATATTATTAAAATTGATAACATAATCACTCAAGAAGCACGTATAGTTTAAGATTTTAATTTAGAGTTCCGTAAGCATAAGATGTAAACGCTAACAGTTGTTGCGTTTACGGATGTTCGTGGTTTGTTGTGTCATGGGATGGGTCAATTGGGCCTAAATTAATACCCACTTCATCATATCAGCCTTGCGGCCTCCCGCAAAGTTCTCCAAACAAACTGATCTTGAGCCGCCAGCATCCAACGCTTCCCTCGATTTTAACCAGATCGTCGGTCCACCTTGCGGGAGGCCTACCCATGCTGCGTCGTCCGGTACGTGGTCTCCCACTTAAGGTTTAGTAATGGAAAGACAGTTTATCCTGCTTTCCAAGGCACGGCCAGGCTCCAACTTAAGTCCCATCGCATGGTATTATAGGTTCTGCCAGGTACGGCCAGTAGGAGTAGATTCCTAGTTTGCAGGAGCTTGCATCGAATCCAGGAGGCTGGACGGAGCTTAAGGGGCACAAGTCCTCCTAGAAGCATCAGTTTTCTTCTAAAGTACTTTTACTAAAATTAAGTAGATACCTATTTTCATCGTGTCATTTGTTGAAAGCTTGTTTATTAGGGCCCCAGGCCCCGTTGGGCATGAATTCCTGTTAGGATAAGGGTCCGCCAAAAAAATTCCAATAACGACGTATTATACGACGTAGTACCTTATTTATTGATTAATATTTGAGTAGATTTTTTATTTAAGTAATAATAAATATTACATTAGGAGAGCATGCCCGCACGCCTACATCTTCCGATCCCGAAGTGCCAAATTTCAGCTTCTTGCGCCCAATAGTTTTGACAGAGTTTTATATTTTATACAGATAGCATAATAATTATAAAAGATTACTTTTAGGGGGTCTACCATTTTTGATTGCGCAAGGTGGCAAGTACCTGCTAATTTTTACCTACATAAGACTGCCATGACTTCAGGTGTTAGTATGAAGTACCTAGTCTAAAGTTCGTGGTAGTTGTGATTAAAGTACATTTGCAAGGGCGTCGCCAAGGGAGGGCAGAGGGGGGCAGAGCCTTTCTCATTTTCCATATCAACTTCACCCCCCACCTAAGCCATCGGCTGGGGTCTTTGTCCCCCTCTAGGCCAATTGGCTGGCGACGCCCCTGTACATTTGATCAAACCCCACGGATGGTGAAGTGGTATAAGCAGTGCTGTCATGGAACGGCGGATATAAAAGGTACTTAGAAGAAGTGAAACAATTGTATATTTATACGGAACCTTTTATTTATTAAATATATCACGCCTTACTTAATCATCAAAATTACACACGAATTTACCGTGAAAATGCGGCAATAATAAAATTGCATCACCGAATATTTATATAAAACCACCATATTGAAAATTAACGTTCAAGTATTTTTATAAATTCACTTAAGACAAAGGCAATGAGTACATTCAGCCTAGTGTACAGCCTAGTTCCTTTTTTAATTATTTTTAATTTAGTTTGCGGTGATGAAAAGTCTAAAATTGTGGAAACGAAGCAAGGCAAAGTGGAAGGATATTTGGCAACAAATGGATATTATTATGAGTTTTGTGGCATTCGATATGGAGTTGTAAATAGTAGATATGCGGTAAGTTATAATATTATCGGCGCTATATAAACTGTTCGACTGATAAGGCATGGACCTCTTCTCGTTAAGATAATGTTTACGCCACAGTTCAATAAGCTAGTTTAGTGCGGTTAGAAGACTTCACTTTTAAAAACATTTTAAATAACTCTCGGACATGCAGGTTTCATTAGATTATTTGCCTTTACCGTTTAGCAAGCAATGTTTCTAAGTATTAGGTTTTAAAAATCACGGATGCACGAGTGCACGACATGAGCTCTGCATGGCTATCTGTTGATTTCGCTGCCATATTATTTGTTAATCAAATCGAGTAAACTTTCTAAATGTCTCTAATATAGCTATAACAGCACGGTTGGCCTCTCCACCTGCCAATGCGCCTAGTTTTGTGGGTTCGATTCCGAGGCCTTGCGTGTAATCCATTAGATAACTATTGTTTCGACTTTGGCGTATTCATTGTATATTTGTAAAGTCGCCCGCGATACATAATTCATAGATAGTACGTGAGTTGTCTCAAAAATAGCAAAATAAACAACAATTTATCCACAGGCACCCGAGGAGCCTCCGGTCTTCGATGGCATCTACAAAGCTGACGTCAGATCAGTCCTCTGCCCTCAGTTCCCGACCAACGATCCTCTGGCCGCCCCCAGTGACAATGAAGACTGTCTCATCCTAAATGTCTACGTACCCAGCTTCACTAACACCACACTGCCAGTCATGGTCTTCCTTCACAGCGGAGACTTTGGAGTAGGCAGCAGTTCCCCTCTATTCTACGGCCCCCACTACCTAGTCAGTCATGGAATTATCGTGGTATCAGTCAACTATAGACTGAACGCCTTCGGTTTCCTGAATCTAGGAGTCAAAGAAGCGCCAGGGAATGCTGGATTGAAAGATATAAGAGCTGCTTTAAGATGGGTGAGAGATAATATAGAAAATTTCAACGGAGACAAAGATAATGTCACAGTTTTTGGTCACGGCAGCGGTGGTATTGCAGCTATATACTTGACACTATCAGATTCCTGCAAAGGACTCTTCCAGCGGATAATATCAGAAAGTGGTACTCCCTTCAGTCCGAAATCCTTCGATGTTAACCCACTAGGTACTGCCTCTCAAGTAGCCAAGTCCCTCGGAGTAAATACTTTAGATCCTGAAGAGTTACTGAATATCTACACAGATGTACCTGTCAACAAGCTTGAAGAAGCGATAGGAAACCAAATGAACGCAAAATCGGTATTCCTACCTTCTGTAGAAGACTATTTGGACGACGAACCATTTTTGACTGCTACCCCTTTAAGTATACTGGCATCTGATGACTTTGAAGCAGTGCCAGCTATTTTCGGTCTAAACACAGTTGAAGGCTTAGCTTGCATCTTAGATTACAAGACAATAACAAGTCAGATGGACAGAATTAAGAATGAGGATTTCTCATGTATCGACCAAAGATGTTTCAACGCTTCAAAAAAAGAAAAAGAAGAAATCCGGAATATACTGAGAGAGACTTATTTTACTGATATAAGTTCGGATGAGACCGTTATTGGCGGTTTGATCAATTTGAATTCCGATTTTGGTTTTGTTGGACCAATGTCACTTTTTGTTGATATGTATTCAAACAGCTCAGATGCGGATGTGTACCAGTATGTCTTCAATTATACTGGTAATAGGAATTTAGGTAGGATCCTGACTAACACCAGTCTTCCAGCGACGACTTATATGGATGAACTGTTCTATATATTCGAGTTGGAGAGACTGCCGCTGCCTATGAACGAGGAAGATGCAAGAATTATTACGTTTATGACCATGATGTGGACTAATTTCGCCAAACACGGGTAAGAATGATGTTTTTTTTTAATACAGTGCCCGTCAAAACAGTTTTCCTAACAACTACCTAGTAATATATCAAATACAGTAGTAGAAATGTTAAATATCGAATATAGAAAACAATCTAATTATCACTTTTTCTTGCAAAAGTATAATTTGTATAAGACAGGCGCAGAATAATAATAATAATATTACGACCCGGTGGCGTAGGGGGAGTGTAAACTACTGCCACGCCAAAAGTCGTGGCTTTGATGCAAGTCAAATATTTGTGTGCGTGAACATGGATGTTTGTCTTGGTTTGGGTGGTTTTTTTACGGTGGTTTTTTAAGTGGGTGCCACAAGACCTATCACCAAGCCGAGGTCTACTATGGACATCATGCCAAGTCATACTACATACATACATAGACTCACGCCTGTTTCCCCGAAGAGGTAGGCAGAGGCATATTAAACGCCCGCTTTTCGCCAGTGTTTTGATCATACTAACCAAAAATAATACCTGGGTAACAGTTTTTTTTAATGTTTTAAAATTTTATAAATCGCAATTAAAAGCTCGCGCGTGTAATGCTCGAAATACCTACTTATCCATGAAGTCATAGGACATCTAAAGAACATATCGGGGTAAATGCATCGATTTTGTATGTTCGTAGTGATTAGTACAACATCAAACATGGGATTTCAGTTTTCGTTAAGGGTCTTTTTACACCCTGTATGCTTATCGATTGTCTAGTACCCATAGTACAAGCTCTGCTTAGTTTGGGACTAGATGGTGTGAATGTCTGATTAACAATATTAAAAATCCACAGATCTCCAACTCCAGACGCAGACAACGGAGAATGGTTACCGCATCCCTACCAGTTGGCAATAACACTAGAACCTCAATACGTCTCACCTCTTACACCAGAGAGAGCCTATTTCTGGCGAGCTCTATACAGCAAATATGGCGCCGAAATTGAGCGGGAAAATTGCGACAGTGACATTGACAGTTCATAGTTTGTAGTCTATGATATCGTAGAAGATTGTGAATTATTTATTGTTATTTATGTAATCTTAGACAAATGATTGGTATCGCTTCGCTATACTAGACACCGCGCTGCCTAAGAAAAATAGGACCATAAGTGAGGCAACTCATTTTGACAGTGTGTGTCAAACAAAAGCAACAAAACGCATGCGTGAAGAACTGTGTTGTCAGCTTCTCAACAGTTACCCGAGTAAATGGGAAAATCTTTTATCCTGTGGTCTTGTGGATAAATTATTATTGGTCTCAAAATCAGTTTATAAAATTCTTAAAAAATCACAATTCATTAAAAGCATCAATATAATTGTGTATCGGTTAGGCGTACCGCGTAAGTTCCTTTATGAGAAAAATGGTGGGTATATTATCCAATGATTAGGTCTCATTTTATTATGATGGTTTGTTTTATGTACTTATAGTATTTTGCAAATTATTCTTAGAAATAACCATAAAGAAAATAAGGTGTTTTCCATGCTACTAGTCCATATAAATTTAGTTAGGCATTATTAATTTAACATGAATAGTCGTGAAAACTACTTTGAATAAAACAATAATCTTACACACTTAATTACACATATAATTAGGTAAATCGTGTTTCTTGGGAAAAGTGTTCAGTTTCTAAAAACTAACATTTTTCACCTTATTTGTAAAGGTATAAACATAAAATAATATAGAAAAAGGTAAAATATAAATAGGTTAGAAAAAAGAAATAGTAAAATATAACGACACACAATAACTATAGATTCACATAATAAAAATCTCTGAAAATAAAATCTCTCTCTCAACTGTGGGGAAGTTGATTCTTGTACTAGCAGCAACACTGATTGGCGTTTTCGGTTTTTGTAATTTTATGTTGAAATTTCAAAATTATTCTTATTTTACAGATATTATGTGATACCAGAGACCTTATTATTTTTTGCTGAGATATTTTTACTCAGGATAAAAGCGCAACTTGGCATTGTACAGCTAATTATTTCCGTAATTAATTTGGTCAATATATGCACCTGACACACGGCTGTCAGTGTGACAGGCTCAACCATGCCAGCTGGCATGGTTTTTCTGCCTCATTTTTCAAGTATGAGGGCTCCGTCTAGTAGAGCAGAGCGAGATCAATCATAAGTCTATGTTGTATGTAATGTTAAGAATAAGTTTAGTTTAGTCTGATGTTGTGAAAATATATTTACGTAAATTAAATATTTATTTTACTCTACATAAAAATCTGTCTAAAACTGCAGAACATAGGTCTGTAAAATATTTAATGACGATTAAAGCAGTGACAGCCTAGTGGCGAGTCCAATGGAGAAGGAGGGTGCTATGCAGAGAGTCACGGTACCTACTGAATACAGATTTACATAGAAGCGCATTTCTTAAGAATTTCATGTGCCGATTCCAAGTGGCGACTGTCGCCAGTGTAGTTCGTAGTTGGCGCCGTTGGCGGCGCTCGCGTTGTTTTCGTCTCTCTTGCTCACGTAGTTAGGATACACAGGAGGAACGTTCGTCAGTCTTGCACTCGTAGAGACTGCTGTCTCAACGCGACTGCCACGATATTTGGGGTTAGGTTAGTACTCGGTAACTCGCCCGGTCGAAAACTCGCCCACGGGCGAGTTGTTCCGTTTGATCAGATGTTGGGGCCGTACTCGCCCGAATGTATTTTTATGACTGGGCCAGTTATACCCCTGAAAAATAACTACGTGTCAAGTGGCCCACTGATGTACATTCTTATACAGATCTGGTAGATGCGTAATTTCTTGTTGTTCCAAATCGTCAGGAGTAAAACAAACTACTTTCTTTTTCACAAATTCTAGGTAGCACGCCACTGCGTAATGTTGATGTTGTGCATGTATTGTTAGAGAGAGATGCAGGGGGCCTTTAATGTTGCGTTCTCTCTCCCACCGGCGGACACGAATAGGCCCCATTCTGCCACTCTATTCTTAATATCTCTATGTTCGAACCTCGCACCTTGCTTCGAGGTTATAGTGGTAATTGTATTGAGCTGTCAAAAGTGTCGTACCCGGACAACTTCCAAATTCGCCGCTAGAGTCGCTAGTTAGAATCTTTAGCATCGCCAATATTGAAAAGCTAATATTCTGTCAAATCTTGTGAGACTAGAAAATGGACGACGGACTCCAAGTCGACTGTCTAGGATGCAACAAAGCTAACGCTGACTCATTCATCATCCTCCTAGCGTTATCTCAGTTTCATTCTGGGGTCCGCTTTCTAGTCTAACCGGATTTGGCTGAATATTAGCTTTCCCACGGAGTGACTGCCTGTCTGACCTCCGCAACCCGAAGGGATAGCGATATTCCATTATTTAGACTAGTGTCAGTTTATTTTAGAGGTACTGACGCCCTATAACGACTGTCAAAGATCTTCACGACAGCCGGGACCGACGGCTTAACGTGCTCTCCGAGGCACGGGACAAGCGATAATTAACAATTCAATACGCACATAACTCCGAAAAGTCATTGGTGCGCGCCGTGGATTCGAACCCGATACCCTCTGCATGGCAGTCCGCTGGTATCTCCACTATATAGGCTATCGCTGCCTAAGCTAACGCTGACTATGATGATGAACTTAATAAAACACAATCATTATTCCAGTAAACATATTTTATTACAAAATCTACGAAATTTCATCAAATACATATTCTCGTTTCATTGTGCGAATATAATACTTAGTTTTACTACAAATAATTAGAAATTATTAGTTTTGTCATTTCATTTTAACTTACCTACGTAAATATTTGTTAAAATAATACACACTTAGTTAGGTCCTTTAAAAAATCTCTGCACAGATTAGGACTGATTCCCATAGGGAACATTACGCAAAGCTCGACGCAGATGGCAGCACGAGCAACTACAGTAAACAAACTGTCGTAGCGCTCTTTTCAAATATTGTCATCAAAGGACAACAATATATCTATACTTATTTATATAGACAAAACAGTTCTCATATATGTAATTATCAATAACAATAAAAATGGTACAATGTTTCTGTTTTAGTGACTTGTTTGAGATGAGATAATGAGATCGCGCATCCAAAGTTTGAAGTCTAAACGAATTGTCAAGTTGTCACTCAAATGTCATACTTGCCAAAATTAATTGTTTACTATCAGAACTATCGTTAATATACTGTAGTCTGTGATACCGCCATCTGGTGGTTTAACTTGGCAGTAATCTTCCCTATTAAATGGCTACTGTTAATTTTGTTACAAAAAAAAGCAAAGAATTTTAAATATCACATTTAAAATTTTGCCAACAACAATAATTTGAATTATGGCACCAAAATGTGTTACACATTATTATAACTCAATTGTTACAATAACGTTTTCAAAATGTCAACATACATCCTTGCCACAATACATTTTAAGTCGATTATAATAAAAACATTACACTGGTCTGCGTAGATAAACATACCTATATATTTTAACGGAATAGTATAAATGAATCCCTCGAAATAAAATAAAAGCTAGTCAATGTTATGTCATAGAGCATGGATATTTACATAGAGGTGCATTTCTTATGGGCGCTCTGTAGACAAACTTTCTGTGACCCATATTGCCGCTTGGTGGCGTGGCAGTCGCGCTGTGACAGCTGTCTTTACGAGTGCAAGAGAGACGAACGTTTCTCTTGTGTATCTTAACTACGAGAGCAAGAGAGACGGAGAACGACGCCAGCGCTGCCAACGGCGCCAACTACGAACTACACTGACGACAGTCTAACTCGCCACTTGGAATCGGAACACGAAATCCTTAAGAAATGTGCTTCTATTGTAAATCTGTATTCATTGGTTATGTATTCATTTATGTCACAGAGGGACACATATGAACGTCAATTAAACGTATTTAACCAGTCTGTTCACGGCAACACAACAAGCTAGACACCTTAAACTTAGAACTATGTACCGTTCTTAGGGGCTAATTTACACTTTGATTAGTGTGAGTGCAGATGGGTAGTGATTAAGACGATTAGGTGAGGACAGCAACAGAGTAGTGCAAGTGCACTATATGTTTTGGTATTTGGTTTTAGCCAACTAATCACTCACAATATGCGCAAAATAATGACTAGGATTAGTTTCTGTTTAGTGCTAATCACCATGTACCTGCAATGATCACCTGCACTCGCACTAATCTTAAAGGAATTTTGCTATTATTGCTTTAAATCGTACTGCAGCCGATGAGTTTGACTTGTCCCTGTGTGTTCTAAGAATATTTACGAATTCCGAGTGGCTTCAGAGAGAAACAAAAACAGTTTAATCTTTTTAGGTTGAGGAGCGGTGACATTTATTTGAGGGAAAGCGGGAGGGCTATTTTACTATTTTTATTTGGCGGGTGTCGAGACTTAATCACGAAGGTAAACGCTATTCAAAACTTACAAATTTCTTACGGGAGGATTCAGTTACTAATTGAGAAGAAAGGGACCCTCAACCTCTCCCCTTGGAACAACTCCTGCAAAAACCTACATAATAATATAAATAAAATAAGGCATCATGCCGTAGTATATTAAGAACTCCATAAAATCTTCTAATTCCAAAACAATGGCTTTTTATCCTACAGATTATTTCACAATAAAAAACTTACAAACTATAAATTTTTATATTACGACAATATTAAACTCGGTTAAAGTTTTTGTTAGTGACTCAAATATAGCTATAAACGTAGATACTTCTCGCCCTACATTACAAATGAAACCTAGAAAAGGAACACAATCCAAAAATTACAAAACTGTAAATAAAAAGTGGCCTAACATTCTATTTACAGCGAGTAATCTTCCTTACTTTATTTGTTTGTGTGGTCTTCCATTTATTTCGATTTCACTTGTAAAGTGTCTTTATCTAACGTTTTCTCATAATCTGAGTATAAATACAATAGTAATCCCAATTCCTTTTTGTTAATCAAATCATCCGCCATAATGTCATAAACTTCTTTTATAAAATTCGACATTCCCAAAAGCCCGATATTCAAATTTCCAAACCATAGACAACGAGGTAACGCAAAGGCAACGTGACATTCAGCCTCAACTCGAACTGTCACTGTCACTTTCACTAGTGTCGTGCTTCCTCTTCTTCTTCTTCTCTCTGTGTCTTTCTTCTTTCTTGTCTCTTCTTGGGCTTCGCTTGGGGCTCTCTCGTCGTACTCGGTGATGTCAAATACCCGAGTCGTCCGTCGTATGATGGACGTTATTCATGGATTCTTCTGAACTCTCCGATTTTTGTTTCTTTTTTCTGAAAGATAATTTAAATACTTATTAGTCTGTTGTTAGTTGCGTTAATGTATGTTAAAATAAATGTTAAAATACGATGACTGCTGAAAGTTTTCATATATTTTTCTTTTTTCAAATACGCGGAGAAGCACTCCCCATGGTATGACGTCATAAAGTCTTGTACACAGTTTAGTGTTAACTGTAAATTAACCAACGCAAAATCAATGCGATATTTACCAACAACGATCTTGTAGCGGGTACACGTACATACACACGGCTACGCGTCAAACTCAGACACTTTGACCTATATGCCACTCTTACGGCATAGGCATAGAGCATAGATATTTACATAGAGCCGCATTTCTTGTGGGCGCTCTGTAGACAAACTTTCTGTGACCCAAATTGCCACTTGACGGCGTAGCTGTCGCGCTATGACAGCTGTCTCTATTAGTGCAAGAGAGATGAACGTTCCTCCCTTTGAGAAAAGATGTTATTCACAGATCTGTGGTTCCTCCTGTGTTAAATTACGAGAGCAAAAGAGACAGAGAACGACGCCAGCGCCGCCAACGGCGCCAACTACGTACTACACTGACGACAGTTGCCAACTCGCCACTTAGAATCGGCACACGAAATCCTTAAGAAATGCGTCGCCACTTGGAATCGACACACGAAATCCTTAAGAAATGCGCTTCTATGTAACTCTGTATTAATTGGCAGAGGAATAAGTAGGTATTAAAATCGAACTGCAACTGTAAAGCTTGACTGCCTCGTTGGTCTCGCGACATAAATATCCCACGGGCACATTGGTCTCGGGTTGGAGGTCTCGGGTTCGATCCCCGGGTCGGGCAAAGTGTTATTGGGTTTTTCCGTTAGAAAATTCTCAGTAGCAGCACGGCGTCTGGTTATGTCATATGTGTCCTGTACGGCAATAGGTTCGCAATTCGCAATGTGGGTGTAATATTACACCTCTGCCTACCCCTTCGGGGATACAGGCGTGAGTCTATAAAAAAAACTGTAAAAAAAAACCTTCACTTGGCGCACCGTGTGTACAAAAAGGAATAATCTCTATAATATAAGCAAACTAGGGACGCCAGCAGCTACGCATGTATTTCTTTTAAATTTACCCGTTTTTGCCGATCCCGTGGGAATTTCGGGAAATCCCTTCTTAGTACACCCCTACGGTCCCCAAGGAACATACATGCCAAATTTCAGCTTCCTGCGCCCAAAAGATTCGGCTGTAGCGTGTCTGTCAGTCAGTAAGTAGGTAACGCAAGGATTGCATTATTAAGATTAAAACACTCACCCTTTTTTCTTTTCGTTTTCAGTAGATACTTGATCTCTGAAGATCTTGTTTAGCTCCAATTCTTTTATGTCGTCCGAATTCGTCAGGATTATCGCCCTGTAATCAAAAAAATATTCTGGGTTAACTTGACTACAGACTGCTTGGTACACTGGATAGCGTATACGTCTACTGATCGGTCCCTGGTTCGATTCCTAGGTCGAGCAAAAGCGTTAATTACTTTATTTTTTTCGGAATTCTTAATAGCAGCACGGGCCACGGAGTGGGGCAATGTGCTCGGTAACGCGCGCTCTCTGTTACGTGGGACATAAAAATGTTTAACAAGGCGTAATCTGCGTATGATATTACATCTCTACCCCTCCGGGGATGTGTCCCGGGGGCGTAAGACTTACTGGTTTAAAGGCCGCTTCGCTGTTTAACACTGTGCTGAGTGTAGTAGGTTCGATTCCGGCACGATAAAACACTTCATGTCATCCAAAAACATTGATATATATTATGTACTAAAAAACATACATGTAAAAACAAACATTTGTTTTGAGTTTGGATGGGCATGTGGTGTCGGATCAAGAAAAGAAATTTCAATTCATTCCGTGAGGCACCCATGCCAAGAGGCAATAGACAACTAAGCAAAATACATGCAGCAAAACTACCTATCTTGTGGAAAGTACGGTTAACTCGACATCAAAAGCACTTGAAAAAATATAGCTATTATAAAGACACATATCGGTGAAGGAAAAAATCGTGAGGAAACCTGCATGTCTGAGAGTTCTCCTGGAGAACTTCTCCATGATGTTCTCGAAAGAAATGTGAAGTCTGCCAAACCGCACTTGGCCAGCCTTACCCTTCCCATAGTGCTTGAGAAGAGGCCCATGCCCAGCAGTGGGACAGTATAAAAGGCTGATGATATAAAGACACACACCACCTCAACAATTTTATTCATATTCATAAATGCCTAATCGCAAAATCACAACGAATCAAACGTTTTACCTACGAAACTAGCAAACAAAAACATTGTATACATTTACGAATGAGTAATACTGTTTGAAACAAAGCTGACCCCTAGATTGGCCGGTGTATATATATAATATGTCTGTATGTACGTCTATTGTGAGGTTACAAGGAAGATTACCTTGACATCAACGGGGTTGATTCGACCCTTAGGGATGGGACGCTGTCGATAGATCGTCATTTTTATTTTACCAATCATACTATAAAAACCTGTCCGTGTGGTGACGGATTAAGAATACGAATTGTCACCACCCCATATCATCCCACGGGTGTCGTAAGAGCCGACAGAGGGAGCATATTATGCAGAGAACAGCACTGTTAGAGAAGGAAAACTTGATACAAACCCTATACCAACCCGCTTGGCCAGCGTGGTATAGTAGGCCAATTCCTCTTTTTAAAGGAGAGGCCTAGTCCAGCAGTGGATTATTAAAGGCTGATGATGATGATGACTATAAAAACGTCAAATTTTATGACGATGTTTTTGGATATTTGCTACGCGTTTATTCAAAATCTAATTTTGATGCTATGTTATGCAACTTATTAATCAGAAGTAAAATTGGTTCCAATGTTTTGTCCTGATAACACGCACTCAGTCGGAGCCGCAAGCAGTAGTCTTATCCTTAATATATAAAGCTGAAGAGTTTGATTGTTTGTTTGGTTGAACGCGCTAGTCTCAGGAACTACAGGTCCGATTTGAAAAATTCTTTCAGTGTTAGATAGCCCATTTATCGAGAAAGGCTATAGGCTATACAGCATCGCGCTATGAGCGACGGGAGCGGAGCAGTAGCCTTAAATAACTCGGGTGTAACCGCGGGCATCCTCTAGTTAAAAACAAAGAAGCAAGTTAGATAGAAAGAGATAATGGATAAAGTAATAGATTGCTATGCAGAAAGGTTCAAATCTTTTGTAGTTAAGTGCATATCAAAAGGTTAATTAATACTGTTTAAACGATGAAGGAAAACATCGTGAGGTAATCTACATGACTTCAAGTTCTCCATAATGTTCTCGAAAGACATGTGAATACTGCCAGCTCGCACTTAACCAGCATCGTGGGGCAATCTTATTTGGTACTGTTATAATAAACGCAGATGTGATGGGTGTTTTTTACTCTTTTCCCAAAAAATAACTTTTTTTTATAGTACCTAATAGGCGGCAAACGAGCAGACGGATCGCCTTATGGTAAGCAATGACCACCGCCCATAGAAACAAGCAACACCACAGGAGTCACAAGTGCGTTGCCGCCCCTTGGGGTTGGGAAAAGGGATAGGATGAGGAGTGGGATTAGGGAGAAGGAATAGGGCCTCCAGCCCTCTCACTCACCGAACGAAACGCAACAGTTTAAGTACTGTTACTTTACGTTGATTTTCTGTGAGAGGCTAGTACTTCCCCGGTCGAGCCGGCCCATTCATGCTGAAATCAGCAAGGCTCTACTACCTGTAACTTTCCTCGATTTAAACAGAAATAAATCTCGAAATTAAGAAACTATCGACAAGTATTCATCGACATACGGCCAACCCTAGAGGGCGCGGCAAACGACCGTTATATCTACGTATCTATGCGCAGGTCGGACCTACCCTTTGATTCGGACGATGCTACCCCACCGACGCTATTTATCATATAAACTTACCATAGACTCAATACGAATGAAATGAATGAATTATCGTAAGTAAATACTTACGATCATTATTGGGAAATAATCGTCATGGGTGTCTGGTAATTAATGGATCACATTGAAAAGTTTTAAAAGAACTAATGGTCATTCGAAAAAACATATAGAACTGTAACTACTAGCGATAATTATTGGGATATCATATCATATACAGGGTGTCACAAGACCCATCACCAAGCCGAAGTCTACTCGTTGTGGATATCATGCCAAATCATACTAACCAAAAATAATACCTGGGAAACGATTTTTTTTTAAGTTTTCACATTTTTTAAACAGCAATTAAAAGCGCGCGCGTGCAATGTTCGAAATACCTACTTATGCATAGGGTCATAGGGCATCTAAAGAACGTATTGGCGGGGTAAATGCATCGATTTTGTTCCTAATTAGAAAAATGCCATACTGACTTTGTGCCTAAATATCTCCTGAACCAGTAATTTCCCACCTGTATGGTGCTGAATTAAAAAATGTTCGTAGTGATTGGTACAACATGGGATTTCAGTTTTCGTTAAGGGTCTTTTTACACTCTGTATAAGGGGGGCCGGTAATGTCTGGATAACCTAGAAAAGGTTTAAAAGAACTATGTCGTATGTACCGGAAATTCAGAAAAAAACCAATACGACTGTTTTTAATAACGATAATTTTATTGGAAAATAATCACCATATTTATAAACAAGGTGGACGGTATTGAATGGATAATCTTAAAAGAGTTTACAAGAACTTCTAGCCATTCAGAAAAAAATACTATCTACGTATTTGAAAAAGCTAGTTTCATACACCAAAGACGACCGATATCTACGTATCTATGCGCAGGTCGGGGTATTCTCTCGTTTTCCATAAATTCATTTGCACTAATATTGTTTGCCATAATCATCCCCGATCATTATATTTACTTGCACTACTATCATTTATACTAATAACGTTTGCCTTAACAACTCAACAGTGATAACTTTTATTTGCCATAAAATTACTTTCTATAACAACATAATTATATCATAATAATTAGTTTCCATAAGTAATACATCTCATACCTAATCGACTCTTGACATAATCAAAATTTGATATAATTATGAAAATAATACATAATATTGATAGGTCGAAATTAATTATCGTTAACACCCCGACTTAGTGCAATCCGACTCGGATAGGTTAGGTTAGGTTAGGGTTCTCTTTTGACCCTTAACCCAAAAATAGGAGCCCTGCGAAGCAGGGCTCCGTCAACTTAGTCCACATTCTTTACACTAGTTTAATAAACTGAAGTTGAATTAATTATCGTTAACACCCCGACTCAGTGCAATCCAACTCGGATAGGTTAGGTTAGGGTTCTCTTTTGACCCCCCGACCGTATCCCCACGTTGTTGTCGTTGGGGGGCTTGTGAGTCTCGATGATCTCTGGGGCTGTGCCGGTAGGGCTACTCATGCCGGATTGGTCCAAAGGGAGAGGCCAGACTAAGTGGGATACCAGTGGGAGTCCATTCTGGATATCCGGAGGTTGCTCTCTACGCGTCCTTTTGATCCATCAAAAGGCGTAGTGGATGAGCATGAGGCTTCTCTGGAGAAGAGAAGTTCCAGGTGAGTTCAGTGTGTACTTACTCTGTCTCTGATCAGATAGTGCAGGTGTAAGTAACACCACCCCTTCAAAATCTAACTACATGTCCCGATCGACCATCCGATCACGTGAGGGGCGGACACGACTGAATATTGCGTGGAATCTTGCGGGGTTCTCTTGGGAGCTTTGCAAGAAAAATTGGGGCGGGCGGGCATATCGCTCTCGACATCTTGGGCGAGTGCAAGGTTCAACATGGACGACCGTCCGGCCTGACCCGTAATCCTGAATTGCCAGGACTGGGGACTTTTAGAGTTGCGAGGAAGACAACCTCTATAAAAAATAACCCAAAGCCTAAGTTTCCGTGGCCCGGCGACGGGCTGTATGGCTGGGGGGAACCCAGTCACTAGGGCCACACAAAACTAAACATGATGTCGGGCAATACTGAGCAATTACCCCAGGAGGGTACCGGGCGCTCTGCGCTCGGAGAATCCCTTGCGGGTCCTTGTGGACCCGTCAGCCCCGCGTATTCTGGGGGGGGCACCCAGCATCATTACCGCGAAGTACCGCGCCCTATCGGTACCGATAATTCTGCGACGTCAGACACGGACGCTGCAATGAGCGTCGGCTCCGACGTTTGCCTGAATAAGACGACAAAAGCAAAGCGGAGGCGGGGAAGAACTCGCCATACTAACTCTGAGTCCGATGGAAACTCCAGCGCAGCGCCATCCAACAAAATACCCAGAAGCCAGAGCTGTGCTGTCACTGAAGGACCGTGCTCTACTAAAATTGGCCCAGCGGCCGCCTTAAGACGTGAGGCCGGAGAAATGAGTGCTGAAGAGGAGGTGGCACAACTAGCGCTGAAGGTCTGTCCACCCGGGGATGTTAACACCAACCTACCACTAGCGGACATGAAAGAGAGAGCCCTTGCAGGTTTAGCTTTGGTTTCCATAGTAGCCACAAAATCAAGAAACCTCAAGGGTACCTTTGTGCGCCACCTCAAACAGACTACGGAGGCTTTATCAAGTATAGTTGTGTCCATGGCGGATCTCTCAACGTCTGAGGAGACTAAGCGGTTGCAAGAGGCTAATGACCTTTTAAAAGCCGAAGTCGGTGAGCTCCGTAAAGAATTGGTCCAGTTAAAAGCCAGCTTGGAACGAGCTCAATCTGAAAATGTATGTCCTACCGCTGACAATCCTTTTCGAGAGGATCAACAAAGGGCTATCATGGCAATGATCGGGAGCTATGTGAATCCCTGCATCGCTGGCCTTCAAGATAGGCTCCTTCCGGAACCTAATAGAAGACCCCCGCTAGCAGCGGACTTGCGAAACTCACACACTGGAGCAGTTACTGCTGCCCCTGCGGGCACTACGAAGCCAGGACCAAGCAAAGGGCTTCCAGTACATCATGTAGCTCAAAAGGATTACCCACCCCTTCCAAAGGCTAGGAAACCGTCGAAAGTGCCACCCAATGGCCTTCCGGGACCAAAATCAGCAACTAATGTTGCTGCGCCCGTTGTCCCCCAAGCACCACCTGCTGTGAATCAAGGGCAAAATCCTTCTTTGTCTGTTCCACAAAGCGAACAATGGCAGGTTGTTGAGAATAGGGCTAAAGCGAAGCGCAGACGGAGTAAAAAGGCCGCTAATGCCCGAGAGCTTGCCGCTGCAGCTAAAGCAACCGGCTCCACTAACCCAAGCGGGTCCGGTCAGAAAAAACGCAGACGAAAAAGAAAACTCCAACCACCGAAAACAGCCGCCGTTGTTATCACGGTAATGCCGGAGGCGGCTGAGCGAGGCTTGACTTACCAAGCCGTGCTCACTAAGGCAAGGCAAAGTCTCGGTGATACCTGTCTGGCCGGAGGCGCCCGTGTGCGCCACACTCAAACCGGAGGACGAATCTTGGAGTTCCCGGGTGTCGAGGGTATTAAAACGGCTGATAGCATTGCGGAGAAACTTCGTGGCTTGTTCCCAGAGTCGGAAGCCGTCAAAATAGCTCGGCCCATGAAGTGCGCAGAGATGCGTATCACAGGGCTGGATGACTCTGTGTCTGTCGAAAACGTCCGATCTGCGATTAGTACACAGACAGGATGCGCTATAGATTCCATCAGACTTGGAACAATCCACCCCGGTCCCGGGGGTACTGGTGCAGTATGGGCGCAGTGCCCTGTTGCTGCAGCCAAGCAGCTTTCGGAGGCAGGCAGGGTGCGCGTGGGTTGGAGTTCAGCCAGGGTTCAAATCCTGGACGCGCGACCCACGAGGTGCTTTCGATGCGGGAGTACAGGTCACGTGCGCCTTAAGTGCCCAGCTCTGGTCGACTGCAGTGACGCGTGTTACCGCTGTGGTCAGGCAGGACACGTCATGCGGGACTGCAAGAATACTCTACACTGCACAGCATGTTCTGAAGCAGGGCGCCCGGCTGACCATCTTAAAGGAGGAGGGGCATGTAAAACTCTGTCGTCTCAGCCCCGAAAGGGAGGTAATCCTGCGACTCCGGCTGCCGATTCAAATGTTGGGCCGCTTTCGCAGCTGGAGAGAATGTCGGATTAAATATGGACCCAGACCATGATTACCGCTTACTCCAGGCAAACATCAATCACTCTGCCGGTGCGCAGGACCTACTCTTGCAAACTATGGCCGAGTGGTCAATTGGTGCAGCCGTAGTAGCGGAGCCATATTATGTTCCTTCCTGCCCCAACTGGGTGGGTGACCGAGATGGTTCCGTAGCAATTGTAGCCTCCACAGAGCTTCGTTCTCCTCCCCTCTCGCCCAGAGAGAGGGGACCGGGATATGTAGCAGCTGTATTGGGAGGGATAACAATCTTTGGAATCTACTTTTCTCCCAATCGGAGTTTGGCAGAGTTCGAAGATTTCCTCAATACCTTGGAGGTCTCAATACGGCGGTTAACACCCAATCATATCCTTGTGCTGGGAGATTTCAACGCTAAATCAGTGACATGGGGATCTCCCAGGACGGATGCCCGTGGTGAGGCGGTCGGGGAGTGGGCTGATGCTTTGGGACTCTGCCTGCTTAACAGAGGCTCAACCAATACGTGCGTACGACAGCAGGGAGGGTCAATAGTGGACCTTTCGTTCGCTACCCCTGCTCTCGCCATGCGCGTAAGGAATTGGCGTGTCCTAGAGGAAGTTGAAACTCTATCGGACCATTTGTACATCCGTATGGAAATTACTTCCTCCCAACACGCTAGTAGTGGTCACCCACAGAACAGAAATTCTCGCTTTCCGCGGTGGGCCACAAAACGGCTTAACAGTGACCTACTTGCGGAGGCAGCTATCGTTCAGGCATGGTTATGCTCTCCGACCCCTTCAGACGATGTTAACGCCGGGGCTGTTCATTTTCGCAATGCCATTACCTCGGTGTGCGATGCGGCTATGCCACGTTTGCGAGGACGACCGTCAAGGACGGGAGTTTACTGGTGGTCCCAGGAGCTGGCGAATCTCCGTGAATCCTGCGTTCGTGCTCGGAGGTCTTACACTCACTATCGTTCTCGTCGCCGCCGTGACGAGGAGAGGGAAAGTCAACTTTATGAGACCTACCGTGAAGCGAGAACGGCTTTTAAGCTGGCCATCTTTCGTGCCAAAGAGTTGGCGAGAAATGAAGAGCTGGAGAGTCTCGAGCGCAACCCGTGGGGCCGCCCATATCGTGCTGCCCGAAATAAACTCCGCGCCCGGGGCCCCCCTCTCACTGAGACTCTCCAGCCCAACTTCCTTGCGCAAGTTGTTGAGGTACTGTTTCCCGACCGGCCGCCACACATCCCACCGACAATGGCCCCATTAGAAGACCAAAACCGGATAGAAGACTCTACCATTCCGCCGGTTACGGAGGCAGAGATGGGTGCAGTTGTTCTACTAACTCGCAATAAGAACACAGCCCCTGGCCCTGATGGGGTGCCAGCACGAGCCCTGGCACTAGCCCTGAATCATATGAGCGATCACCTCAGGGGTCTGTTTGACACCTGCTTAGTGTCTGGACGGTTCCCCCAGTGCTGGAAGGACGGGAAGTTGGTACTTATACCGAAACCGGGACGACCTCCTGAGTCAGTTGCAGCTTACAGGCCCATTGTATTGTTGGACGAGACAGGGAAACTGCTTGAGAGAATTCTCGCTTCCCGTATCGTCCGGCACCTGCGTACGATCGGCCCTGATTTGTCGGACGCCCAATTTGGCTTTCGGGGAGGACGTTCAACGATTGATGCTGTGTTGCACCTAAAAGCTGCGGCTCAGAGTGCAGTTGCCGAGGGAGGGGTGCTATTGGCGGTGTCCCTAGACATCGCCAATGCATTCAATACACTGCCATTCAGCTGCATCGAAGAAGCTCTTCGCTATCATGGAGTGCCTTTCTACTTGAAGCGGTTGATAGCAGATTACTTACGAGGCAGAAGTGTTCTGTATGAGATCACCGAAAGACTGGCTCAAAGACCCATGTCGTGCGGTGTCCCCCAAGGCTCGGTTCTCGGGCCACTCTTGTGGGACATCGGATACGATTGGGTCCTCCGCGGGGAGTTGCGATCCGGACTGAGCGTCATTAGCTACGCCGATGATACTCTAGTCACAGCCCGCGGTGATACTTTCGAGGAGGCCGCTCGTCTAGTCTCGATAGGAGCCACTCAAGTAGTCGCGCGTATTGAGGCTTTAGGACTACAAGTGGCACTTAATAAGACGCAGGCTCTAGTATTTTGTGGGCCCCGCCGTTGTCCACCCAGCGGCGCCTCTATAATGGTGGGTTCGGCACGCGTACCGGTACAAAGCCAGATGAAATATTTGGGCTTAGTCCTAGACAGGCGGTGGCGCTTCGACGAGCATTTCAGCCAACTTGCTCCAAAACTCCTTGGCACTGCATCCGCACTTGGGCGGCTATTACCAAACTTGGGTGGACCCAGCGTCAAATGCCGGCGACTGTATACTGGGATCATCCGGTCGATGGCATTGTATGGCGCACCCATATGGGCGGACTCTTTGAACGCCCAGTGCAGGACTCTCTTGCGACGTCCGCAAAGAGTTATGGCGATCAGAGCAATACGCGGTTACCGTACGGTGTCAGCTGACGCAGCCTGCGCGCTGGCCGGAACGATCCCATGGGACCTGGAGGCTGAGGTGCTTGCCGATGGCTATTTCAAGGTCATGGAGTTCCGAGAGGCCACGGGAAACTGTCCGCCCTCGGAAGATATTACGGCTTGGCGAATCCGAGCCAATCAACAAGCGGTTCAAAAATGGACGTCACGATTGGAGGCACCGACAGCCGGCCTTCGAATCGTCAGTGCGCTTAGGCCTTTACTGGCACAGTGGGCTGGGCGACAGCATGGGACCCTTTCTTTCCGGCTAGTGCAGGTATTGTCGGGGCATGGTTGCTTCGGCAAGTACCTGCACACGGTCGCTAGGAGGGAATTAAGTCCCGCCTGTCACCACTGCGATTGCAGCGAGGACACAGCTCAGCACACGCTCGAGCTGTGTCCCGCCTGGGCGGTGCAGCGACGTGATCTCGTCACTGTTGTCGGAGATGATCTCTCGCTGACAGCCGTGGTCCGAGCCATGGTAGAAAGTGAGGGTAAGTGGGCTGCGGTCGCATCCTTCTGCGAGGACGTCATCTCGCGGAAGGAGGCGGCGGAGCGGATTCGTGAAGACAACAGCCTGGCGGATCCGATCCGTCGCCGGCGGACTGGCAGGCGGAGGCGCGCATTTGCGCGCCTGATACCACCGTAGCTAAGGCTGCGGGTGAGAGAACGGGGACTCTCTCACCCGCCAATGGAGCCCATGAGGATGGCGTCGCCCTACAATTAGGGCTTCGCATTAATGAAAGTGCTTGGTTCTTACTTCGAGCGAGTATCGCTGGGTGGGTTGCCGAAGAGTGCGAAAGTTTTCCGGGGATCCACCCATAAAGCGATGAGGAGGCACTCCGTGAGGTTTTAGTCGGTATGCCAAAAACAGCCGGGGGAGCCCGACATAACCCCACATTCTCCCCGTGAATGACGGGGTATGCGTAACGCATTTCCTCACGTAAAAAAAAAAAAAAAAAAGGGTTCTCTTTTGACCCTTAACCCAAAAATAGGAGCCCTGCGAAGCAGGGCTCCGTCAACTTAGTCCACATTCTTCACACTAGTTTGATAAACTGAAGTTGAACAACTTCAGTTCATTCAGTTTAATAAACTGAAGTTGAATAAATTATCGTTAACACCCCGATTCAGTGCAATCCGACTCGGATAGGTTATGTTAAGGTTCTCTTTTGCCCCTTAACCCAAAAATAGGAGCCCTGCGAAGCAAGGCTCCGTTAACTTAGTCCACATTCTTCACACTAGTTTAATAAACTGAAGTTGAACAACTTCAGTTTATTCTCTATTTTCTTCTTAGATTATTAAAAACAAAAATTATAGCAAATACATTTATGGACTTAAATTATTATGACACTAGATCGATTATGACCAATGGAATTAGTGAAAGTCATTTTATGTCATTTCACGATTATGACAACTGAAGCGTTATTTCTAATGAAATTATGGCAAATACCAGTATGTCATATGAAATTATGGCATTTTAAATTATGGCAAACATTAGTAAACCGCAGGTCGGACCTACCCTTTAATTCGGACGATGCTACCCCACCGACGCTATTTATCATACAAATTTACCTACTCAATACGAATGTTTTACTGACGATAAATTATTGTTGGGATATCATCATTTACTGAGTGGATGGTAATTAATGAATAACCTTGAAAAGGTTATTCATTAATTTAAGTTAGGTCATTCATAAAAAAAGTAATACCACTGATTTTACTAACGCTAATTATTGGGGAAATGGGGAATCGTCATTGACAGGATGTACTTGGGGTAAGTTGGGGTGTACAGTAATGGGGGTGTTCCGGGTGTTTGAAATTTCTTCTACCACCAGACGGCGCTTAGTATGCGTCAGGTGCCAACTGACGTCAGACATGTACAGACGCGTACACAACCGTTACAAACTAACACAAACGTACGAAAATATAGGGGCTTTGACAGTTTTGACAGGTTTCTGGACCTCATGCCTCAGTGCTGCCCAGAGAGGTTGGACTAGGTTTTAGGTTATATTTCTTTGGTGCTGCTGCATAGTGAGCGTCATTTCAGAAGACCCTCATTGATGGATAACTTCAAATGGGTTTCAGTAGAACTAAAGGCCATTCAGAAAAAAATACAATTGAGAAAATCCTTCTCTTATAATGTCTGTGAAAAAACTAGTTTACCATAGATATTATAGGCTAGCTAGCATAGCGTTAGTGGACAAATTAGACTTTTTATTTCCAAATAGAGCCTTGTGAAGCAAACCTCCGTCAACTTAGTTCACTAAAACAGCTTAATAATGGCGTTTCAATATCGGAATTCTAATCAATTGGTACTATGTAAGTACGATCTATCCTAATATTTGGGTTTGAAAGACACATAATTATTTGACCTAAGCTCAAGTGCTTTGACAAGGGGCAGCTGTCCCCCTCTAGAGTAAAATGTAAATAATAATAATTATTATTTATTGATGCATACATAATACAAAACGGTAACATTACAAAATACAGGCATGGCAACATTTTTAATTGTTTTACGGATCGCAACTGGCATCCTAGCTAGGTTACAAGGGTAACCTGTGTTAAGAATACCGATCCCTTTCCCTCTTCACGTTGGACTCTATACCGAAAGGCTACAAGTGAAAGCTTCATGTGTTCTCGACTTACATACATTAGACTCACGGCTGTTTCCCGGAGGGGTAGGCAGAGACTACGAAACGCCATTTGCAACGATCCTGACATACCTCTTACCTACAATTTATACTTTTCTCATTCTTCATATCAACTTGCCCCCTTTAGACCATCGCATCGGTTGGCGACGCTCTTACCTCCATACAATCTTCTTTCTCCTAGCGTTATCCCAGTTTCAGCCTTGGGTCCGCTTACTAGTCTAACCGGATTTGACTGAATATTAGCTTTTTCACGGAGCGACTGCCTGTCTGACCTCCGCAACCCAAAGGGATAGCGATATTCCATGGTTTAGACTAGTGTCAGTTTGTCTAGAGATAGGTACTGACTCCCTGTAACGATTGCCAAAGATCTTCATGACAACCGGGACCGACGCGACGGCTTAATGTGCTCTCTGAGGCACTATACAATAATTAATAATTCAATACGCACATAACCCCGAAAAGTCAGTGGTGCGCGCCTAGGATTCGAACCCGATGCCCTCTGCATGGCAGTCTGTTGGTACCTCCACTAGGTTATCGCTGCCTCCATACAAAATAGGTCAAATATAATTATATCTATAATTCTCTAGTAGCGAAATCCATGGCCAAATATTAGTAACGGCTGTTTATCAATTAGTTGATGATTCCGAAATTAATACACTTTAGGGTGCTGTACTAGAGCATTCACCTGTAAGGGCGGTTTCAGATTAGCGTATGTTTCTGCGCGTATACGGTCGTTTCAGCATACGCGCTTACACGCTCGCTACAAAAACCGAACTCGCGTAAACTAACTTAACATATGTCGGCGTGTTCGCTCGAAACGGTAGTGACATCATGTCAGTTTCAACATAGATTCTGACGGCTAGCGCTTATTATACGAGCTTAGAAGCGCGTCAACGCTCGTACGAGTTGCGCGTGTGCAAAAAGGCGCCTATACGCGCCTACATCCGCTTCCAAAAACGAGCTTATAATACGCGTGTATAAAACGCTAATCTGAAACCGCCCTAATGAGCATTCTTGCGAATGTTTCATGACAGAATAATAAACGCGTGTTTTGGCGAGCATTCTAGCGTATTCCTCAACCTTTTTGCTGATTTGAGCGTACGCTAGAAAGGTCGTAAAAATTTTCGTAGCAATGTATGTCTCTGCCCGTTGCACAGTTCGACAAAACAAAAGCGGAGAATGCTGGCTGTCCTGTTACAAGGTAATGGTCAGGTGTATTAGCGCTATTGTAGAAATGTTTCATTAGGCTAAGAGGTGCGTGGTTATAGAAAACCTAAAATAACCTATTTATTTATTTACATTTTACCTATGATTGTGTAACATTATAATAATAATAATAATATTCTACCACATTCACACAACACCATCTAGTCCAAAATTAAGCAGAGCTTGTACTATGGGTACTATATAATAGATAAACATACATATATACTTTTTTTGTAAATACATACATGTTATACATAGAAACACCCAGAACAAGACAAACATCCATGTTCATGCACACAAATGTTTGACTTCTGCGGGAATCGAACCCGCGACCTTCGGTGTAGCAGTCGCTTACACTCCTGCTACGCCAACCGACCGTCAAACATTTATTCCGTTAAACATTACTTATAGGAATTTTATTTATTTTAGTGTAACTAACTTAACGCTAAGACGACAATGATGAGATATAGTTAGATCGTTTCTGTCACCTAACATACCACGCGTTATCATATTATTATAGGTATTATTATATCAGTATCATATACTTTAAATATTATTTTTTTTACATTTTGGACAATATATGAGTTTAAAATCATATCAAGTATTATCATTTTATATCAATTGTTATGGCAGCAGAACTCGAAAGCTCGAAGAACCATGTAGAGCATGAGTGGCCAACCGGTTGGTCGCGATTGACTGGTTGATCGCGTGGTTTTATCAACTGCTGTAATCAATCTTCATTTATAATGTTTCAGTCACTGTCTATTTGATTTTTTTACATATAGCTTTTTATTTTAACCTTTTTATATTAGTACGAAATTAATAATATGTTAGGCACCTATACAGTTTATTTGAAAGTGTTAATCATCGACTACCATGCACACTGATACCAGACCCAATAGATTTTCTATTGTGTTTGGTATTACGGCATTCAGGAGGAAGTATGGCATTAGTAGATTCCACCCGGTTTAGTCAGTTAACATAGATCTGAGCTCCAATACGACTGTTTTTAATAACGATAATTTTATTGGAAAATAATCACCATACTTATAAACAGGGTGGACGGTGCATCATCAGCCCTTTATACTGTCCCTCATCTCGCTATGAGAAGGGTAAGGTCCACCACGTTGGCCAAGTGCGGGTTGGCAGACTTCACATGTCTTTCGAGAACATTATGGAGAACTCTCAGACATGCAGGTTTCCTCACGATGTTTTCCTTCACCGATAAGCAAGCGATAATTACTAATTTAATACGCACTTAACTTCGAAAAGTCATTGGTGCGTGCCGTGGATTCGAACCCGAGACTTTCTGCGTAGCAGTCCGTCGGTCTCTCCACTCGGCTATCGCTGCTAAGGTGGACGGTATTTAATGGATAATCTTAAAAGAGTTTACAAGAACTACTAGCCATTCAGAAAAAAATACTACCTACATATTTGAAAAAAACTAGTTTCATACACCAAAGACGACCGATATCTACGTATCTATGCGCAGGTAGGACCTACCCTTTAATTCGGACGATGCTACCCTACCGACGCTATTTATCATACAAACTTACCAACTCCATACGAATGTTTTACTGACGATAATTATTGGGATATCATCATTTACAGAGTGGATGGTAATTGAATGAATAACCTTAAAAAGGTTTGAAAAGAACTACTTACTAGCCATTCAGAAAAAAAACATTATCTCTGTTTTTACTGACGATGATTATTGGGATGTCATCATATACAGGGGGGGGGGCGGTAATTAATAGAAAACTTTGAAAAGGTTTTAAAAGAACTATTGGTCATTCAGAAAAAAATAATAGGTACCACTGCTTTTACTAACGCTAATTATCGAATCGTCAAAGACAGGGTATACGGCAATTGATGGATAACCTTGAAATGGGTTTCAGTAGAACTAAAGGCCATTCAGAAAAAAATACAATTGAAAAAAATCTTCTCTTAGGCTGGGCGCATACGCTCGCTCTTTCTCGTCTTCTTCATGTCAAGCGCCAGTAAAAGTGCAATAGCAATCAATTCATCGTCGTCGTCCATTTGTGCTTTCACAGAAGCGTCTCTATTCGAACTGACAGTTTAAATTCCTAATACAAAAAAACGGATATTTGCGCTAGGCACACGGAATTCCGAATCTGAATTCCTGATCAGGAAACCTAATCAGGAAACCGAGTATATGCGCCCAGCGTAAATACGTTTGTGAAAAAAACTAGTTTACCATAGATATTAGGTATAGGCTAGCCAGCTAGCATGGGTAAAAGTTAAAGATCTTTACACCAAGTTTAGAAGTTGCGAACAATTTTGCAAGTTCACAGTAAATAAATGGAAGAATTTCGTCGTTTTAATCCATCCACAGAAGGAATAAAAAATATTTGTACCGTTGAATTCATGAAAGGACATTGGGCGTATTCCGACCCGGTCACGGACATTGACAAACTTGGCATAAAATGAAAGAGCATGAATGCTCTTACCAGTATATACGAGATTTTTTTTTTAATCCATGGGAGAACAAAGTTTGAGCTAGAAATATATTTATAAAAGGCAAAAATCTCATACTCTATTTAAGTAATATAAATCGTGGTTCTGTTAAAAATAGCTACAAATCGGGTCTGTCGAGTGCAAGCATGTGCCTACCGAGTGATCATTCATGCCATTAGATGGAAACAATCCAGATTTTAGAGATTTCCCACAGTTGACATACGAATTTTTATTATCATCAAAGATTGGACAAGTCCTACTGTCATGGGCATGTGAAACCAAGATTTTATAAATAATAAAATATTGATCATCATCATCATCATCGCCCTAGCGTAATCCCAGTTGCATCCGAGACTTACACGTCTTGGAGCCCGAGGGCCGCTTACTGGTCTGACAAGCTATGACAGAATATCAACTTTTCCACCGAGCGACTGCCGTCTGACCTCTGCAACCCAAAGGCATAGCGATATTCCATGGTTTGGACCAGTATGTGTTTTTATTTAGGGTACTGATTCCCCGTAACGACTGTCAAAGATCTTCATGACAGCCAGGAACGACGGTTTAACGTGCTCTTCGAGGCACGGGGTAAGCGATAATTAACAATATAATACACACTTAACTTGGAAAAGTCATTGGTGTGCGCCGTGGATCCGAAACCCTCGGCATGGCAGTACGTTGGTATCTTCACTAGGCTATAGCTGCCTTAAACAACCAATAAAATATTCTAATATTCTAATTCTAATAATATTCTACCACATACACACATCACCATCTAGCCCCAAACCACAGAATAGATAGTTCTTACGAACCCAAACTAATCAAAGCTTGTACTATGGGTACTAGATAATGGATAAACATACATATATACTTTGTTTTTGTAGATACATACATATTATATATAGAAACACCCAGACCATGACAAACATCCATGTTCATGCACACAAATGTTTGACTTGAGCGGGAATCGATTCCGCGACCATCAGCGTGGCAGTCGCATACACTCCCGCTGCGCCAACCGGTCGTCATGACAGAGCGCGAAAATACTACGTACAAAGATATTTTGATAAACCAGGCGAGATAAGGAAGACAAACTTTTGAAGATTATTACTGCTCGTGTATACATGGCCTCCGTACCATATGCAGTTGTGCGCAAAGTGTCAGTATTATTTATTTTTTATCCTCGGCTAGACACAAACAGGCAATCAAAATGTTTGCGGAATTTTTAGATAAAATCACAATAAACATAGATTACGCCGAATAAATAATGTTAAAAATATGTTTTTTTTTTTATTCCCACAACTCACAAGAAAGCGACCCTTACCATAATAAACTGGAGATAATTACTGATATATACTCACAATTTCAAGTTTGTCCGCCGCCGCCGTGGGTTTTTCTCCCATACTATTTGCCCAATGACCTTTGTGAATAGCGCACTCGTTGGCATGGGTTAATGGACAAATTAGACTTTTTATTTTTGTCTTGGAATTTAATAAATTCAAACAAGAGGTAAAGCAGCCGACACTACCGGTCATTTTCTATGCGACTCAATTGTAAGCAATATATCATTAAATAAACATAAGGTTTTCTTGTAACCCTGCACCCAAAAAAGAGCCTTGTGAAGCAAACAATAACAGTACAACTTAAGGAATCCAGAATTGAGCCCGTCGGGACAACTATGTTTCTAGGTATTATGCTTGATACCAAACTCCAATGGGGTCCGCATATAGAAAGACTTTCGGGTAAACTTAGTTCTGCAGCTTATGCAGTTAGGACAATTAGACGCCTTACAGATATAGGTAGATACAGCCAGAATGGTTTATTTCAGTTACTTTCATTGTATTATGTCTTATGGGATTCTTCTCTGGGGGAATGCTGCAGACCTTAACACAATATTCGTTCTGCAGAAAAGAGCAATAAGGGGAATTTACAACCTTGGTCCTCGTGTTTCTCTAAGAGGAAAGTTCAGTGAGATAGGCATTCTAACTGTTGTATCGCAATATATATACGATAATCTCTTATATGTCCACAAGAATATTGACAAATTTAGTAAAAAAAGTGATCTTCACACTGTAAATACTAGACATAAGTATAATCTTGTAGTTCATAGCACCCGCCTCCACAAAATAAGTAACTGTTTTATGGGGCAGTGTATACGCTTTTATAACAAGCTCCCTCTTAATATAAGAAATTTAACAATAAATAAATTTAAGATAATTGTTAAAACTAAATTGTGTTTAAAAGCATATCATAAAATTTCCGATTATACACTGCTATTTTTTAATTAGTACAAAAACTTTAAGGACAGATTAGCGAAGATATTATTATCATATATGTCACGTAAGAATTTCATAATATCAATAAAGAGCAAAGTTATTATCATTTGTTTATTGTAGAAAATCTCACTTAAATCATAGTCATATTTTACAATACATTCACTAATTCATTGATAACATTCCATCCTGCTCATTCGCATTCTCTCTGTCGCACTTATGATGTAGGTAGCAATAGAAAATAAAATGAAGAAAAATAATAAATGTAGGTAGTTATTTTTTAATTTTGTTAGTTCTACCCTCTCCTTCATACTTCATTCGGGCGTAGGACCGGTAAAATTTATCGTTTAATAAGTAATTAAATACGGAGGTATGTAATTAGAAATCAAACAAATATCAAAATAAAAGATGGTGTTCTGGACTAAAAGAAAAGAGTAATTTTGGCGTATTTATGAAGTTAGAATCATCTGCTATTTACAAATTATTTTAATTTATCAATGGTATGATAGTACACGGGTCGGTCATAGTATTAGTATTGCATTTACCAATTATCACGTATTTTTGTGGACAGTTTTGAGACAGTTTTGGGACTTAGTGTTTTTATTTTTCAACTACATAATTATGATCAGTTAAAGATACTTAGTGCCCTGTTAAATTTTTTGTACTAATTAAAAAATAGCGGTGTATAAACGAAAAAAATGCTTGGGATTGAGCTGCTCTAATTCAACATAAAAATATAAACTTGTACAACTGATAAATTTAAAATTGACGTTTCGTAAGAACTTTATACAAAGTTTACACGAAATAAAGAATAATTTCATTTCATTTCATTTCAAACCTCCGAAAACTTAGTTCACTAAAACAGCTTAATAATGGCGTTTTAATATCGGAATTCTAATCAATTGGTAGGTACTATGTAAGTACGATCTATCCTAATATTTGGGTTTGAAAGACACATAATTAGGGTCATTTCGCCTGTTCGCGTCCATTTAGTGCAGTTGGCAAGTTTGAAGGAGAAAATAAAAATGTTCCAGCAAATTGATTCAATGAAAAATTTATGTAATGCGTTCATTATACAGTCTATTTTAATAATAACTTTCAGTTTTGTTCAAAACTTGTTGTGTTTTTTTTAAATAGACAAACTTCAAAATATGGCATTTTACCCAGTTTGCGTCCAAAAAATCCAAATTGCGTCCACCTGTGGACCAGTTCGCGTCCACCAGCTTAGTCTTAATAATATCAGCCTTATAATCCTTCATATAGGGGTCATATTGTTAAGACAATCTAAAGAAAGATTGGCTTTTAACAATTTCTACATTTAAGATTAAAGTTATAAAAAATCTACATTATTATCATTATTAAATCACTTTATAGAAACTATAAATAACTATTTATTGTTCTCAACATCAATGGAACTTAAAATCAAAGATAAAAAAATAACGATACATGTTGTCCAATATTGTGGTCTTCGGAATAGCATAATTTTTACATAATTAAGTACATATTTGTCTTATCGATTTCTTCTTCTCACGAATATCACAAAACGGTTTCTTTATTTAATCATCTTTTGTATTTTTTTTCCTTCTTCTTTCTTGTCTCCTAAGAACTCATCTTGAATAGAAAAAATATGGAATAAAATAAATTAAATGTAATAATTCAATTTTAAACTCAGTCTTAATCAAAAATGCATGTTAAATTATAAAAAATATATATATAGAATGTATTTGTGCTATCATTTTTATTTCATGAAAATATGGACGCAATTTGCTATAATATTATCCCTTGCAGGTATAGTTTGCGTCCACTTGTGATCGGTTATTATATCGATTGTATCTTTTATTACAATCATAATAATGTGGATGCAAATTGGTCATTACAATTGCATACTATTAATGTTAAAATAAACAAAATCCCAATTTCTCTCTCATATTTTAATCACATAAAAATAAACAACTAAAGAAATCATAAATAGACGAGTTCGCGTCCATAGTGGACGCAAAGTGGAAGTTTTATAAATTCGGTGTTGTAATTCGCGTTCACCTTATTTTAATTGTTAACTATAAAAAAAACAAGCTAATTCATAATTCATACTATTCGTCTTCTCATTATTATGTTTAGAAACAGCTATGTATCCTAAAATTCACATAAAACAATAAAATACTTACCGTCAAACACGCCGTTGCACACTATTTTTTTAGTTATATCCCGCGCATCTGCACTCTTTTGTTGAACAACCGAGATTAACTAATTTTTTTAAACAGGATAAGCTGGGCGCACGGAACTTTTGTCTATTTGTGCGTGTCTCTTATACGTCGAGGTATTGGCGATACTGACTTTTCATTTTATTAGTGTGTTAGTATACTTATTTCCGAGCATTTTTAAAGGGAGGTCCGCAAAATGGACGCGAATAGGGGGATGGACGCGAGCAGGCGAAATGACCCTATTTGACCTAAGCTTAAGTACTTTGGCTAGGGCCTCTAGAGTCAAATGTAAATAATAATTATTATTATTTATTGATGCATACATAATACAAAACGGTAAGAAACATTTATTATTGTTTTATGTGTTCTCGAGTTACCTACATTTTCTCATTCTCCATATCAACTTGCCCTCTTTAGGCCATCGGTTGGCGACACTCTTGCCTCCATACAATCTTCTTCCTCCTAGCGTTATCCCATTTTCAACCTGGGGTCCGCTTACTAGTCTAACCGGATTTGACTGAATATTAGCTTTTCCACAGAGCGACTGCCTGTCTGACCTCCGCAACCCAAAGGGATAGCGATATTCCATGGTTTAGACTAGTGTCAGTTTGTCTAGAGATAGGTACTGACTCCCAATAACGATTGCCAAAGATCTTCATGACAACCGGGACCGACGGCTTAACGTGCTCTCTGAGGCACTATACGATAATTAATAATTCAATACGCACATTACTCCGAAAAGTCAGTGGTGCGCGCCTAGGATTCGAACCCGATACCCTCTGCATGACAGTCTGTTGGTACCTCTACTAGGTTATCGCTGCCTCCATACAAAATAGGTCAAATATAATTATATCTATAATTCTCTAGTAGCGAAATTCAAGGCCAAATATTGGTAACAGCTATTAATCAGTTAGTTGACGATTCCGAAATTAATACACTTTAGGGTGCTGTACTTGAGCATTCACCTGTAAGGGCGGTTTCAGATTAGCGTATTTTTCTGCGCGTATACGGTCGTTTCAGCATACGCGCTTACACGCTCGCTACAAAAACCGAACTCGCGTAAACTAACTAAACATATGTCGGCGTGTTCGCTCGAAACGGTAGTGACATCTTGTCAATGTCAACATAGATTCTGACGGTTAGCGCTTATTATACGAGCTTAGAAGCGCGTCAACGCTCGTACGAGTTGCGCGTGTGCAAAAAGGCGCCTATACGCGCCTACATCCGCTTCCAAAACGAGCTTATAATACGCGTGTATAAAACGCTAATCTGAAACCGCCCTAATGAGCATTCTTGCGAATGTTTCATGACAGAATAATAAACGCGTGTTTTGGCGAGCATTCTAGCGTATTCCTCGACCTTTTTGCTGACTTGAGCGTTCGCTAGAAAGGTCGTAAAAATGTTCGTAGCAATGTTTGGTCATAGAGCATAGATATTTACATAGAGGCGCATTTCTTATGGGCGCTCTGTAGACAAACTTTCTGTGACCCAAATAGCCGCTTGGCGGCGTGGCAAACGCGCTGTGACAGCTGTCTCTATGAGTGCAAGAGAGACGAACGTTCCTCCTGTCTATCTTAACTACGAGAGCAAGAGAGACGCTGAACGACGCCAGCGCTGCCAACGGTGCCAACTACGTACTACACTGACGACAGTCGCCAACTCGCCACTTGGAATCGGCACACGAAATCCTTAAGAAATGCGCTTCTATATGTAAATTTGTATTCATTGGTTTGGCTCTGTCCGTTGCACAGTTCGACAAAACAAAAGCGGAGAATGCTGGCTGTCCTGTTACAAGGTAATGGTCAGGTGTATTAGCGCCATTATAGAACTGTTTCATTAGGCTAAGAGGTGCGTGGTTATAGAAAAAACCTAACATAACCTATTTATTTATTTACATGTTGCTTATGATTGTGTAACATTACTTTTAGGAGTTAGTAAGTGCAACCATGGGGTCTCATTCCTTAGAACGTTTTCCGTCATTCTTAACTCTCTCAACAGATGGCTTTACTAGTATCGATTGTTATTGATGACTTTCATGCATAAATGATAAATAAGAAAATAAAGTTCTGAAATATGATATTTATTAATTAAAAAATCCCTTTATTACGATTAAATAAAAAAATGAAACATTTAATTGAATATGAATATTTTTGAAAAATATGATGTGCACTTCGTTGCTCTGGTAAAGTAAAGTAAAGTATTATATTTATCTATGGTGCAACTAACCTAAGGCTAAGACGACAATGATGATAAATAGTCAGATCGTTTCTGTCACCTAATATACCACGCGTTATCATATAGGTATTATTATATCAGTATCATATACTTTTTTACATTTTGGACAATATAGGGTGTTTTTCCAGGTAGTAGACCCTTGCTGATTTCAGCATGAATGGGCCGGCTCGACCGGGGAAGTACTACCCTCTCACAGAAAATCGACGTAAAGTAACAGTACCTAAACTGCTGTGTTTCGTTCGGTGAATGAGAGTGCCGGAGGCCCTATCCCCTATTCCTTCTCCTTCATCCTATCTCTTTTTCCAACCCCAAGGGGCGGCAACGCACTTGTGACTCCTGTGGTGTAGCTTGTGTCCATGGGCGGCGGTAATTGCTTACCATCAGGCGATCCGCCTGCTCGTTTGCCGCCTATTACCATAAAAAAAGGATCCTTAACGAAAACTGAAATCCTATGTTGTACCAATCACTACGAATTTTTTTTACTTCGGCACCATACCTGGGAATTTACTGGTTCAGGAGATATTGAGGCTCAAAGTTAGTATGGAATTTTTATAATTAGGTACAAAATTGATGCATTTAGCCCGCCAATATGTTCTTTAGATGTCCTATGACTCCATAGATAAGAAGATATTTCGAGCATAGCACGCGCGCGCTTTTAATTGCGGTTAAATTAATGTGAAAACCTAAAAAAATAATCGTTTCCCAGATATTATTTTTGGTTAGTATGACTTGGCATGATGTCCACAACGAGTAGACGTTGGCTTGGTGATGGGTCTTGTGACACCCTGTATTTGAGTTTAAAATCATATCAAGTATTATCATTTTATATCAATTGTTATGGCAGCAGAACTCGAAAGCTCGAAGGACCATGTAGAGCTCGGGTGGCCAACCGGTCGATCGCGATTTAATGGTTGATCGTGGCTATAAGTAGTGTCGATCGCAGGAATACACATTTTTATCAACTGCCGTAATCAATCTTCATTTTTAATTTCAGTCACTGTCTATTTCAATATTGCTTTATTTTTATACCTTTTAATAAAATACGAAATGAATAATATGTAGGTACCTATCCTATACACTTTAATTTAAAGTTTAAGGACGTATGGAATTGGTAGATCCTACTCGGTTTGGTCAGTTAAAATAGATCTTAGCTCTTATTAAGTTGGCCACCCCTAATGTAGAGCATCCCTACATGGTCCTTCGCGCTTGTCCGAGGTCCTTAGGTTTTCTAAAGGTACTGACCTGATCTGCCCTCTGTCGACACGGTCGTGTCTTCTGTTGCTGATCACTGATATCGACGTCTCCCCAATCTCGTGTCATGTGGAAATTAGCTTTTTGTTGGGGCCGTAGAACTGGAAAGCTCGAAGGAAAATGTAGAGAAATCCTCTATGGTCCATCGCCTAGCTTGTCCGAGGTCCTTGAGTTTTCTAAAGCTACTGACCTGATCTGTCCTCTGTCAACTCGGTCGTGTCTCCTGTCACTGAAAACTGATATCGACGTCTCCCCAATCTCATGTTATGAGGAACGTAGCCTTTTCTTAGGGCAGTAGAACTGGAAAGCTCGAAGGAAAATGTAGAGCAATCCTCCATGGTCCATCGCCTAGCTTCTCCGAGGTCCTTGAGTTTTCTAACACTACTGACCTGATCTGTCCTCTATCAACTCGGTCGTGTCTCCTGTCACTGATAACTAATATCGACGTCTCGCCAATCTCGTGTTATGAGGAAAGTAGCCTATTGTTAGGGCAGTAGAACTGAAATTCACGAAGGACCATGTAGTGATGCTTTACATGGTCCTTCGAGCTTGTCCGAGGTCTTTGAGTTTTCTAAAGCTACTGACCTGATCTGTCCTCTGTCGACACGGTCGTGTCTTCTGTCACTGATCACTGATATCGACGTCTCACCAATCTCGTGTTTTTTCTTATGACGCTTCGACTTGTGTTTACTGTCAACAAAAATGGATAATATATCATCATCATACAGTCTTTCGTAACCCTCTATTGGCTGTAGGTCTCTCTTGATTTGGGTCACAATAGCATTGTGTGTTAGGGCATCTTTCGTTCGAGAGCGCTACAAAATAAAATCATATAAAACAAACTGGCGTTAGAAAAGAGTAGCCATGATTTTTGTTGCCCGTTCTTTCCCGTGGTTCTACGCTCTTGTTTTGGGTACGAGGCACTGGATGTAACTGAAAAGATGACGTTCATAAGCGTCACATTGTGACCTAAATGAATAAATAACTTGGAAATAGACATACCTGTGTTTCTTTTCCTTGTCTTTCCGTTCTGAGCCCTTGTGCTTGCGCTTCTTCCTGTATACAGAGCCGCCGTTCCCTTCATCCACTGTCTCCAAGTGGAGAACGTACAGACGGTAGATTTGGAGGAGAATTACCTGTGCAAGAGGAGTCAGGTTTAAACGAAACCCTACCTACTGTTCATCACGATCCTCCTGGCGTAAGGACGGTTTCAGATTAGCGTATTTTTATATATACGGTCGTTTTTGCATACGCACTTACACGCGCGCCACTTTTCGCGCTTAAAAAATCCGGACTCACGTCAACGGGCACATTTCGGCGTATTCGCTCGAAACGGTAGTATATCACTACCGTGTCAGTATCGCTCGCCGCTTGCGCTTATATGAGCCTAGAAGCGCGTCAACGCTCGTACGAGTTGCGTATGTATGTGCACGGTAAAGGCCCAAAGAACGCGCCTATACGCACCTTCATGCGTTTCCAAAAACGAGCTTATACGCGCGTATAAAACGTTAGTCTGAAACCGCCCTAATCCCAGCTACAGTCTGAAGTTCGTTACTAGTCTAACCAAATTTGACCGAATATTAGCTGACAGTCGTCATGAGGAGTAAGTACCTGAATCCTGAATGAACTGAATCGTGTCTAAACCTTGGAATATCGCTTTCCTTTTGGGTTGTGGCGGTCAAACAGTCAGTCGCTCTGCGGAAAAGGTAATATTCAGTCAAATCCGGCTAGGCTAGTAAGCGGACTCCGGCTGCTAACTAGGATAACACTAAGAAGATGTTGATTGAAACCATTTCTGTCCGATCATGTGTGAATTTCTTGAATCACTTCTTAGTGCACCCCTAGGGTCCCCAAAGAACATAATACCAATTTTCAACATACATACATAGACTCACGCCTGTTTCCCGGAGGGGTAGACAGAGACAATGGAACGCCATTTGCAACGATCCTGACATATCTCTCTTGCTTCATTCACTCCCATCATCCTCATGCATGCTCTTCTGTTCAGGGTACTTCCAACATTTTGTTCCTAATACATGGTTGTTCGTTGTCTGTCAGTCAGTCAGTCAGTCAGTCTTGTACACTGGTGGAGACCGCTTAGAAGAATCCTGCTCTGGTGAAATACTCACCAGTGTGTTCTTGCAAGTGAAGAATATATTCATATAGTTGATGATCTTGTAGTGGCAGATGATGAGCAGTCTGAACGCAAGGAATGGGGCGTCCTGCAGCGCTATGTTCATGATTATAGCGCAGACTTCGATGGTACAGCAACAAGCTCTGCTATTCCTGGGGACAAGAGGAGAGGAGGAATTAGGCTGCAGGTATTTTTGGAGTTCAGACGTTTGACCAGTTTTGATATCGACCTATTTTGAAATTTGTCCAGTATGACACACATATGGCCAATTTTGGCATTGAAGCTGTTATGCCATTTCATCTATATATGGACATTTCACCACTGAATACAGATTTACATAGAAGCGCATTTCTTAAGGATTTCGTGTGCCGATTCCAAGTGGCGACTGTCGCCAGTGTAGTTCGTAGTTGGCGCCGTTGGCGGCGCTGGCGTCGTTCTCCGTCTCTCTTGCTCTCGTAGTTAAGATACACAGGAGGAAAGTTCGTCTCTCTTGCACTCGTAGAGACAGCTGTCACAGCGCGACTGCCACGCCGCCAAGCGGTAATTTGGGTCACAGAAAGTTTGTCTACAGAGCGCCCATAGGAAATGCGCCTCTATGTAAATATCTGGGCTCTTTGATTTCACCAATATTGTCTTTTGACAGCTGACCAATTGTTTCAGTTGAGCTGCTTTGAGATTAGTTCAGTTTTGACATTTGGTCAGTACCTATTGATATTTGACCAATGCAGCTATTTGACATGTTTTGACATGATGTTACCATTTTTGGCGTTACACCTGTTTTGCTTTTTCACAATTTTCCTATTGGGCCAACTATGCCGTTAAACATGTTATGCATTTTGACAAGGCTATGCCATTTTACCAGTTTAGATATTGACCAGTTTTGAAATTTGATCAGTTTTGTCAAAATTATTTAATTAGACCAGTTTTGCAATTTTACCATTTTCAGCGCTTCACAATTTTTCTAACTGACCAACTAAGCCGTTATACAAGTAGCCCAGTTTGACAGGGTTATGGCGTTTGACTAGTTTTTGATACGTGACCAGTTTTGACATTCGACCTGTTTTGCCTTACTTTTGTTTAAATCTTCACTAGGCTATCGCTCCATCGATCTTATTTATTTATTCAGAATATAAACACAAACAACGGCTGAAATCAAGCACTTTCTTACTCCGTAATCCGCATTACTTACTCGTAAAGAACATTTAAGATTTCTGAAAAGAAAGAACATAAAACACAGAAGCTTAAAGCATGTAAGAATGATCACTTGGTGTAAGCCTGAAACAAAGATAGTCCTCAAAAGAAGGACCAAAATAGATGAAACTTTTGACCACACATATTATACAGATAATTTATATTTATGTATACCTAGAATATTATAATACATGGATGGATGCCTGCGGCATATTTGTAGATTTTTAATATTTTTGTATATTAATACTTAAAAAATGCCTTTTGTTGTCTTGTGCAGGATACCTATACAAAAGTAGTCGAAAACAGGATAAACAAGATATAATTCTATTTCCCTTATCTATTTCTTTCCATCCAAAGGTTGCCTGGAAGAAATCGCTTTTAGCGATAAGGCCGCCCATTGTGCATTGTATTTGTAAACTTCTTCTTGTTCTCTTCTAACTCTGTAATGTGACTAGTGGTGTACAATAAAGAACTATCTAATCTAATCTAATTGGTATTGTTTGCTCGTTCTTAAATTCTGGTGCGAATAAAACAAAAAGAGATAGCATGCTAGGCTAGTTGACGAAAAAAATTTTATAAGTCCGTCCTTTAGATTATTCAAAAATAAGCGATACGTATTTTTTTATTTGTAAATTAAACCAAAAATGACCAAGATATAGCTCATTAAAGTTACGCTTAACGTCACGCCGTGCTGCATTTTTTCGCACTAGATGACGTCACACGTAACTTTAATGGGCTATATCTTTGTTATTTTTTATTTAATCGAAAAAAGAAAAAATACGTGTCCAATATTTTTTTATAATCTAAAATACGGACTAAATAAAATGTAATTATTTTGACCCTGGAAACTATCCCATCACTAGCTTTGTTTCTTTCAACAGAATGGTACATTTTTAGCTATCTCGTTTAACAGAATGGTAAATTTTATGAAGGTATCATTACGACCAACAGACTGCTATGCAGAATTGACTTATCGAATTATTTAAGAATTCAAGTAATGAATATTGTTCTCTAAAGATATTTTAATAATTCTGCCATGTCGTATTTTACCAACGTGGTGGACTATGGGCTTACTCTTCTCTTAATCAGGAGAGGCTCAGCAGTGAGATAGATAATAAACAAGATTGATGATGTCCCGTATCTCTGTGTCTAAGTGTAAACCTGAGATAGCACCCAGAGCAACCAAAAAAGAATTTAAAAAACAGAAATACACGGAAACCAAAAAAGCTGCACAGTACCTACTATTCTTTAACCCAAAACCTACATAGAGCAACCAAAAAAGGTATTTTAAATGGAAAAGGAAAAGCCTGCTAACAAAAAAGGTTTTCAAACAGAAAACCTACCGGGCCAATAAAAAAATCTCCAGTTCTAACCCATCACCTACACAGGACAACAAAAAACTCTTTTCCAAAAATCCTTCAACACCCGCACCCACCCATCCATTTCCAAAAAGTGCCAAGTATGAGCGTGCGTGCATTTACGTACATGTCTGACCTATTAGCCGCCCCCCGGGACTTCCTGCTCTTCGTAGCTGTCAGCACTACGGTGAACTGCATCAGAGACCACGACCAGATCGCCAAGGTTAGCAGGACTAGAACCTTTTCGGATGCCACCTTCTCGTCTTTGAAGGAGTCGAAGAATTCTATGATGTCTGCTGCTGTACCTGATTGGAAAGAAAATATTTATTATTATTTATTATTCATAGTTTTGATTAAACCGTTAGGCTTCTGTAATAAGAGAAAATGGTGCATCATTTCTTTTTATTGCTCTCATTTTATTACATACTAGAAGGCGCCCGCGGCTACGCCTGCACATTTTTTTTATTTACCCGTTTTGGCCGATCCCGTGGGAATTTTGGTAAATCCATTCTTAGTGCATCCCTACGGTCCCCAAGGAACATACATGCCAAATTTCAGCTTCCTGCGCCCAATAGTTTCGGCTGTAGCGTGTCTGTCAGTCAGTAACGCAAGGATTTTATATATACAGATTAAAAGTAGGCTATTGATTTGAGAGAACAAAAAAAGGTAGTACTTTTAGTATGTAATAAGCTGCCGCCGACCATTAAACACCTGCAATACCAAAGAAGTCACTACACAATTGCCGGATGAAAAGGAATAGGGATAGGAGCAGGATGAGAGAGAAGGACAAGGTATGAGGGTACCGGCACTCACACTCACCCAACGAAACGGAACAGTATAGACACTAGACACTGTTACTTTACGTGGATATTCTATGAGGGTAGTACTACCTCGATCGAGCCCATCTATTCATAGACACTGTTACTTTATATGGATACTAGAGGACACCAGCAGCTACTAGTCGACCAAGCCAACTAGACGAATGTCAACGTGACAAAATTCAACATAATTCAACAATTATAATCCAGAAATTATTTATCGTAACGTGCGAACGCGGCGTGTGAACGTACAATGCGCCTGCAATCGGTACTAGGAATTTCTGGATTATAATTATTGAATTATGTTGAATTTTGTCACGTTGACATTCGTCTAGTTGGCTTGGTCGACTAGTACGCCTGATTTTTTTAAATTTACCCGGTTTGGCCGATCCCGTGGGAATTTCGGGAATCCCTTCTTAGTGCACCCCTACGGTCCCCAAGGAACATACATGCCAAATTTCAGCTTCCTGCGCCCAATAGTTCCGGCTGTAGCGTGTCTGTCAGTCAGTCGGTAACGCAAGGATTTTATAATTATTAAGATTCTGTGAAGGTACTTCTTCGGTCGAGGCGGCCCGATCATGCTGACATCAGGAAGGCTCTACTCAAAGGTGTCATCAAAGCTCTTCTCTACATCAAGACGATATGGAGAATGAGAAAAGTATGAATTGTAGGTGAAGTCGAAAGCACATGTAGCTTTTTACTTGTAGTACCTACGAACCTTAGGGTCGGCGCAAACGGGCCACCGACCACAGCCACTGGTGGCCAGCGACAGCCACTTAACACACTTTTTTCATATATTTTGTATAGACGCGCCGCACACGTGTGGCCGGTGGCGGCTACTCGCTACAGAAGTAGAATATATGAAAAAGTGTGTTAAGTGGCTGTCGCTGGCCACCAGTGGCTGTGGTCGGTGGCCCGTTTTCGCCGACCCTTACATGTACAGCGATTGTAATAATAACGGTACAGAGTCCAACGTCTTACAGCGCTTGTACACGGTAAGAAAATTTACCGTGTCTGCGGCAGACAAGACAAATTCTTCGTGTACACGACAAGAATTTTGTCAGTTCTACACACGAAAACTTTTCGTGTCTTCCGCAGACAAGACCAATCGGAACGTGTACACGACACGATTTTTTTCGTGCAGTCGTCAGTCGGGCGTAGGGCGCGCAAGTAATAACAAGTCTAATAATCATTTTCGTTTATTTATAAAAATGTTAACTACAAAGCAAGAAAGAAAGATAATTGCATATTATTATTATATCAAAATGAAAAAGGAAACAAAACACAAGAGACTTTACTGGGTTCATCCAATTATAAAAGAGAAAAATGAGGCTCAACCCTACTACTCCGCCCCCACCGCTACACAACAACGTTCGCCGCGTCGTGTCTTGCGCAGACAAGATTTTTTTCGTGCAATGCTGCGAGCAGTGTATACAGTTATTTTCCAGTTACGACACGAATTCTTGCGTAGGTCCAGCGTATTTTCTTACCGTGTACAAGCGCCCTTAGGCTTCAAGGGACTTTTGTCGCTTTTCATTTGGCTCTAGGGCGTGCCCCTCTTGCTTGCCGACGCCCTTGGCTCAGCTTACAAATTCTTTATGATAGCCATTCGCAAGTATAAAGAAGGACCTATTGATTGGTACTAATATCATCCGATTTCTGTGTATAGTATGTGGTTTATGAAACAAATTGTTAAAATTGTTTTAACTCGACGATCGGTTGGCGCAGCGGGAGTGTAAGCGACTGCTACGCCGAAGGTCGCGGGTTCGATTCCCGCTCAAGTCAAACATTTGTGCGCATGGATTAATGTCTGACTTGGTCTGGGTATAATATGTAAGTATTTACAAAAAAAAATGTATGTTTATCCATTATTTAGTACCCATAATACAAGCTCTGCTTAGTTTGGGACTTGGCGGTATCATCATCATCATCATATCAGCCGAAAGACGTCCACTGCTGGACATAGGGCTCCCCCAAAGCTCTCCACTTTGACCGATCCTGAGCCACACGCATCCATCCGCTGCCCGCGATCCCAACAAAAACTTGGTGGTATGTGTCAAAAAAAACTCCCTTCGTACTTACCGATGTAAACCAGCAGCAGTTGACTGAGCTGGTCCCTGGTCAGGTCTCCCTTAGGCAATAACCACCTGCCCACGATGAGCGTCAGCATGAGGAACTGCTCGATCAATGTCACCCACATGTCCGTGGGGATCTTCGTGGCACCCGGGATCGGAATCTCTGTCTGGAGGTCAGAAGTAAGTCAATAAAAATGTTGATAGAATATATCTCATCCGGGCCATTATAACGAATCTATTGACACCCACATAACATTTATTAAAATCGGCTCAGTAGTTTAGGCGCTACGGTGGAGCATACAAACATACATAATAAATACGTAGACCACCAAAAACATTAGCCTTTCTTTTGGCTTCGCCGTAGTCGGGTAAAAAGATAAAGATATAACTATAAATAGCAATAGCCTTATAGATAAAGACCTCTTCCTCCCTTTAAAGTTTACTTTGCCCAAATTTCTTTTTGTTTTTAAAACTTCTTACACAAAATCTAATACTAATAAATAAAGCTGAAGAGTTCGTTTGTTTGTTTGTTTGCTTGTAAGTTAATCTCAGGAACTACTGGTCCGATTTGAAAATTCTCTCAGTGTTAGATAGCCTATTTATCGAGGAAGGCTATAGGCTATATAACATCACGCTATGAGCCACTAGAGCGGCACAGTAGTCTTAAATAATGCGGGTGTACCGCGGGCTCATCTTGTTAGTCAATAAATGGACAAAAAAGTAAGCACAATGTTAAAGGACAGATGAAACTATTTACTCAGCTCCTGTATTTGCGCCTCAGATTTTAATATAATATAACATCTAATAAAAGAACCTAAAACATAACAGAATCATTCATCATCGTCGCTGGGCCTCTTCTCACTATGAGAAGGTGATGGACTATGAAAATGAACACTACTTTAAATAATTCAATAATGGACTTTAAATTAAGTAAGAGAGCAGCGGTTTGGATGATATGCGTATGTTTAAATGAGTAAATTACAAATATTATTCTCAGAAGAGAACAAAGCAAAATTTCGAAGAAACGGTGAATGCTGGATCTATCCTGCACTCCATCCATACGGAAAGAATAGAACACAGGGACTATTTAGCCGGTAGGACTCCAGCAAAGCTCTTTGCCAAATCTCGGGCAAAGGTATCCTCAGATTCCTCCAAATACGAAAAGAGTGTCATATCAGAAAGGAATAGCTAGTATCCAGTCAAATCCGGTAAAAAAAGATGTAAAGATTCCAAAAAATTTGGACTAGTAAGCGACACCGGATTGGAACTTGAATTACGCTAGGAGAATGATGAACAGGTAGGAATAATAGGGTTGTTTCCAACTAGTCAAATCAAACACTTTTAATGAAATGTCAAAACTACCATTTCTACGGCGTTTGTATGAAATATGACGTAGTGACGTCATAGTTTTTCGCTGTCAAGTTGAATACTTATTATCAAAAAAAATTCGATAAAAAATGTTAAATAAAGTTTTAACATTAATTGATGAATGAAACTACCAATATTTTGACATGTTTCAGTAGATAAAAATACTTGTATAATTTATTTCACTTGCAGGAAACTACCCTATTCTACGCGAGGCTTTTTCTTTTACAGAACAGCAACTAACATTAGAATCAAGGGTCTACGTACATTTACCTCCACAAAGGTGACGTTGGTCATCTTCTTCTTCAGCCTGAGGTCCACCTTGTGTAGCTCTAACAGCCATATCGCCGGCACCACCAGCCCCAGGTAGATGAACACTGATGGACAGAACCTGGGACAAACTATGTAGTTAGATATGTCGAGGAAGGAAAGAAAATGGCCAAGAGTGATGTGGGATGAGGGAATCGATAGGTGTTCTTTTTTTAGGGTTCCGTAGTCCACAAGGAACCCTTATAGTTTCGTCATGTCCGTCCGTCTGTCCGTCCGCAGCCTAGCTCAAAGACGCCTGGTGCTAGAAACCTGATATTTGACATAAATATAGACATAAGATATTGCAACAAAACTGTAGAATAAAATTTAGGAAAATATTTTTTTTAAGGGTATCTCCCCTACATATATAGTGTGGTTGATTTTTTTTTTTTGGTTGAGTACCCCATTATGTGGGGTATCATTGGATAGGTTTTAAAAAAATATTATTAGCTTGCTCAAATCATTTTTCGATCAAGTGATTTTTCGATCAAATATCAAGTTTTGAAGTGAAAAGATTTTTTATACTCAAGTGTCCCCCCCCTCTGCCGGCTAAACTACTAATTTGGAAGAGGTGAAAAAAATCACAAATGTAGTACATATAACGAATTTAAAAGGAAAACTATCACGGCTAAGTAGACCTCACTAGTTTACGAGTAATCGTCGTTTAACTTATAAATACCTATTTCTGTGAGTTTACATTGGGAGCGCTGGCTTGATCTTAAAGATATACGTACTTTGGTATGTAATGTACTACGGGGTACAAAGTGGGCCCGTTTTTAGTCCCATGTGAAACAGAAGTTATTATCAATAATGGCCATTTTGGGCAACTACGGAACCCTACATTGCGCGTGGCCCGACACGCACTTGGCCGGTTTTTTAAATCTGTCTATCTGTCTTTCTGTTTGGTACCGGTGTAATCTCTGGAATGTCTGAACCGATTGACGGTGGACTTTGGATAACCTCCGTGCTGTCTATTGTAATGTTGTCAAGAGTAGTCCTTATTTTGGCAAAAATATAATTAACTATATTTATTAAATGAAGCTTAATCTAATATCTTAATGTCTAAGTAGGTATAAGTATGTACAAAACCATTAAAAATATTTAAAAGTGAATTATTCATCTCAGAAGTAATTTATTTAAATATATATAACATATATGTATTTATATATATTATGTATACGTATTTATTATATTATATATTTATGTAGGTACTTATAGTATGTATATTCAATGTATATAGTATAACTATTTGTTTTTATTCTAAATAGTATTTATGTATGGACATTTATGTTTTTCATTTTTAAGTATTTATTAGGATTGTCATGTTTCTTATTACTTCAATTTGCACCTACCTTGTTCTATCTCTGCATCACCCTAAGGTAGACTGGCAGAGAATGCCTCAGGCATTAAGTCCGCCTATACATGTTTTGTGTATGAAGTTATAAATAAATAAATTATTCATTATAAACGTTAACGTTTATCAATGGCTACAAGAATATCTTACAATGAACAGGGACGAACAGAGAAGGGCGTGGGCAACCAAAAAAAACAACTTTGCCCTCCTTGACTGACTCAGAACCTGGGTACGTCCATGGCCTGCGGTCTTGTTTGCCTACCCTACTCATCATCATCATCATCCTCTTAGCGTTATCCCAGTTTCAATCTGGGGTCCGCTTACTAGTCTAACCGGATTTGGCTGAATATTAGCTTTTCCACGGAGCGACTGCCTGTCTGACCTCCACAACCCGAAGGGATAGCGATATCCATGGTTTAGACTAGTGTCAGTTTATTTTAGAAGATACTGACGCCCTGTAACGATTGTCAAAGATCTTCATGACAACCAGGACCGACGACTTAACGTGCTCGCCGAGGCACGGGACAAGCGATAATTAACAATTTAATACGCACATAACTCCGAAAAGTCATTGGTGCGCGCCATGGATGCGAACCCGATACCCTCTGCATGGCAGCCTGTTGGTATCTCCACTAGGCTATCGCTGCCTTCTACTATCTATTCTAAATGTAAGAGCGAATGGTATTTGTCTGCCCTCCGTAAGTTTAGAGTCTATGCGTCACCGTCATTATGCGGTGCCAATTTGGGTGCGTCAGGAAGTGTGCCGATCGCGGCGTGTCATTCTGTCAATGTAGCTAATGTTGCTACATGCCGACGCTGTCGATACCCACTGTCATTCCTAATGAACCGTACACTGTTTATGAAAGAATATGAAATAAATAAATACTGCTCTATAAGCACAAATACTATAAGACTGCCTCTTTGGTCTCGCGGCATAAATGTGCGCGTGGGATTGGGAGGTCTCGGGTTCGATTCCCGGGTCGAGCAAAGTGTTATTGGGTTTATCCCTTAGGAAGTTCTCAGTAGCAGCACGGAGTCATGTGCCCGGTACGGCAATAGGCTCGCCCCCTATTACGTGGGACCTAAAAATTCATGGCGAAATGTGGGTGTAATATTACACCTATGCCTACCCCTTCGGGGATACAGGTGTGAGGCTATAAAAAATATATATATAAACTATAAGTAACGGCAATAGGCTCGCCCCCTAGTACGTGGGACCTAAAAATTCATGGCGAAATGTGTGTGTAATATTTACACCTCTGCCTACCCCTTCGGGGATACAGGCGTGAGACTATAAATAAATAAATAAAATATACTATAAGTAATTAGCTGCGGGCGGCTCAAGATTGGTCACTGCGGAGAACCTTGGGAGAGGCCTATGTCCAGCAGTGGACGTCTCTAATGTCATGTCATGAAACTAGCTGAGCCCGCAGTTACACCTGCGTTATTTCGGGCTACTGCTATGTGCCTGTCGCTCAAAGCGTGATGTTTTACACCCTTTAAAAAATAATCTCACAATTTCTTTTTAATAGGATTGCTTTGATAGGTGTGAAATACGATATTGATTTGTAGAATATTGTGGGGTGAAAACTAAATTGAAATAACCTTAGCGTTACGGCAAACCTGCTGAAAGTTATAAACCTTCAGCGACCGAAAGTCAAAGTATTTTTTTTTTAATTAATTTGGTAATTGGTAAAAATTTGGTAAAAATTTGGTATTTAGCACACAGCGAGCTGTCTGCTAATTCATGTGCCAATGTAAAGAATACCTGAAGAACAATACTATTTCCATGTGGTGACGGATTAAGAATACGGAATGTCACCACCCCATATCATCACATGGGTGTCGACGTGCCGACAGAGGGAGCATATTATGCAGAGAACAGCACTGTAAGAGAAGGAAAACTTGATACAAACCCTATACCAACCCGTTTGGCCAGCGTGGTATAGTAGGCCAATTCCTTCTTTCAAAGGAGAGGCCTAGTCCAGCAGTGGACCGTTAAAGGCTGATGATGATGAAATAACAATACTACTAGGTATATTATGACCAGGACTTACTGCCTAGGTATACCTAGGTGTCATACACGGTACAACCCGGGGTCCCTTGATAGTCTAATCGAATTTGATTGAATATCTGAGGCCTAATTCTCCTACTTAAATAAATTTGTTCAAAATAAAGCTCCGATATAATGTCAGAGTCATACTTACGTCACAAATGGTATTCTCCTCAATTAACTGATATTTGAATGTTATTGTAACTAGATTATAAATTGAAACAAGTGTCAAAATATGTGTCAAAGACGAACTCTTTATTTCAAATTATACGAAAACTAGAGGACGCCAGCAGCTACGCCTGCATTTTTTTTTTTATTTACCCGTTTTGGCAGATCTCGTGGGAATTTCGGGAAATCCCTTCTTAGTGCACCCCTACGGTCCCCAAGGAACATACATGCCAAATTTCAGCTTCCTGCGCCCAATAGTTTCGGCTGTAGCGTGTCTGTCAATCAGTCAGTAACGCAAGGATTTTATATATTAAGATTACATTAGTTTAACAGAATACCGATTCTGAGTCAATTACAAATATAATCTCATCTCGTTCAAAGTATAATTTCAATGTCATATAAAATAAGAGAATTGGCCCTCAGCTTATCCACAGAGCGACTACCGTCTGACCTCTGCAACCCGAAGGCATAGTGATATGCCATGTTTTAGGCTAAGTAGTGTGAGTTTATACAGCGATGCTGACTCCTCGACAGGCAAATATCGTCATGACGGCCGTAGCGTGCTCTAGGCAAAGCATAATTTATCATTTAATACACATATTACTTTGAAAAGTGTGCCGGGGATTTGGACCCGAGACCTGCAGTCTGTCGGTATCTCCATTAAGCTATTGCTGGCTTTTAATGATTTTTATATTGTACCTATTGTTTACATTACCATTTTATAGGTAGTGCTGATTTCAGCATGTACCGGCTCGACAGGGGAAGTACTACCCTCTCACAGAAAATCGAAGTAAAGTAACAGTACCTAAACTGTTGAGTGAGAGTACCGGAGGCCCTATCCCCTATTCCTTCTCCCTCATCCCACTCCTCGTCCTATCCCTTTTACCAACCCCAAGGGGCGGCAACGCACTTGTCACTCCTATGGTGTTGCTTGTGTCCATGGGCCGCGGTAATTGCTTACCATCAGGCGATCCATCTGCTCGTCTGTCGCCTATTACCATAAAAAAATGCAGACTCATAAATTAGCAGGCAGCTCGCTGTGCGCTAAATGTTGCCTTAAGATCAATACTTAAAGCCCATATTTGAATGATATTCTCTTTGTTGGGTGGGAGCAAAGTCGTGTAAGTTGGCTAAGACCCTAAGGTCACTTACGCATCAGTTTTGAAATCGGTAGTGGTTTCGTGCTTCTGACGTCAGAATGGCGGGCCACTTGAAATAATTATTTGTGGAACTGTCTAAAGGTACTGAATATAAAGGTAGGTAGGTACCACGAAATAATGATTTACAACTAAATACATATTATGTACACTTTCCTTTTGTGAATTGAACATTCTTACATTCTTCAAATTGCACGTTTTGCGAAATGGATTTTTCCTTTTTCGCGGTTCTGACACTCACCTATGTATGCGAATGGTAAGTTGGCAACCCTATAACTGGCAACATTATCGACCGTACTAAACCCGCCCTAGACGAAGGGTTAAAGTTGATGGCATTTGCTTGCTTTGTGATTGACTAATCAAGCGAAACTGGTGGGAATTAAATAACACAATGTTACGGCGGGAACGCGATCGATACAACTGTGACAAGTTTGGTTTGAATTTTGACAGCCAGTATGGAGTCTTGTGTTACTAACTGACAGACCAGCTACGGCCGAAGTTATTAGGCGCAAGAACCTGAAACTTGGCATGCATGTGCCCTGGACACCGTAGGGGTGCACTAAGCAAAAGCAAGGATTTCCCGAATTTTCCATGGAAGCAGAAACGACAAACTAAAAAGGGCGGTTGTAGCTACGGGCACCCTCTAGTTTGTACTTCAGAGTTAATATTATATATCTGAGCATTCACCTGTAACAAAACAACGAGCTTCCCCGATTTTTGTTTTGTCGAACTGAACAACAAACAGAGCCGGACATCGCTACGAAAAATGAAATGAAATGAAAAATGATATATTGCTGCCACAACGAGACACAAGTATAGTTTTCGCCAAACTTCTTGTGCTCTTTGAAGTTGCACCACTGAGGTGTTTGCGCAGGTACAATCAAAAGGAAAATCTTTACAAAAAAAATATTTTTAATAGGTAAACCTACATATTTTTGTTACCATAATGACAAATAAATTAAGTTTTAGTTTATTGTGATGAACCAAATGTGAACCAAGGTCTAATATTTAAGCAAAAAGATGTTGAAAACTGTACACATATGTATATTATCTACCTACATACATCCCCATTTTCCTTATCGATTCACGGTAGAGGTGAGGAATATTCTTGGTGGACAAACAATGAAACAAAATAGTAAGTGAATATTACAGACGTTTAAGAGTATATAGGTACGTATAAAATGACAATCAACAAATGCAACTAAAACAACAACAAGCGAATAAAAACACAACATATTATAACCAAATAGATAATTTAAAGTTGCGTGGCGCGTTTCTTAGTGACTGTACTTTTACGGAAGATTCGAACGAAATTCAAATTTCAAATGCAATAGAACATATTATCCGAATGCAACCAATCATAGCCGATTGCGTCACGCTACGAATCGTGAAGTCCCGCTATCCGCCCCCGTCCCGCTGACACCTAATTTTCGATTACTGCGCAGCTATACGCAACAACTTCAGAGGGAACTAGAAATTTGGCGATAACTATACATACATAATAGAATAAAAAAGGTACATACAAAAATAAAAAAATAAAACATCGTTAACAGTAGACAATAACAGCGATCCGGTGACAACTGACTGGCTGGAAATAAGTGAGTCTGTAATACGAAATTGATAAACAATGTTGTTTAAGCCTTCAGCTGGCTGGCAATAAGAGTTTGTAATAAGGCCGCAGGTCGTGGCAGTAATAGGACCCCGTTCAGCATAATACCAGACTTGCTGGCACTGATATTCTACGGCCCTACTAGTGAATCACGAAGGTACAAAACAGGGGGTGGATAAAGTCTCACGATCTTTCTAGCGAACACTCTAATCAGCAAAAAGCTCAAAGCAAATTTACTATCCAGGGTGCATAGGGTTCCCACCAAGAACTTAGGGTCCCAAGCCAACCTCACCTGCAAGTGGTGCACCTGCCGATCAACGGACGAGGCGACGGCAAACAAAATATCCCGATAAGCGGCAATAGCATAGTAAAAACAGAATAGTAGGATAGCTTCATACAAATCGGCCGCCGCGCCGCCGCGCTGGTTTGAATGTACGCGTGAGTCGCCGGCGCCGTGTACGCACGCACATTTCACGCACACAATCTCACGAGCGCGGCAAGCTCGACGCGGATTCAGTACGGGATGCGCCGCGCGTCTGATCGAGCGCATTCATGTAGGTACTACACTGCTCGCCCGCTTGAATTGTTTATATACATTCAGTTTTGTAATAAACGTTATTAATAATATACAATGTGTTAAACGACAGTAAATTTAACTTGTTACTTTTTCTCATTAAAAAAGGCATTTAGATAGTTATATAACGCTTAGGTAGTCAGTAGGTATTTGAAAAAAAATAAACTCAAGCTTAAATTGTGCAGTATTCAGCGCGATCACTTAAAAAAGCGGCGAAAAAGCGCGAGCGCCGACAAAGCCGGCGCCGCGGTGTAAACAAGTGACAACCCGTGCGTCAACGCAAGAGTAGGCAATTAACTCGCCGAGCGGCCTTAGCTAGCTTACTATTCTGTTTTTACTATGGCAATAGGCTCGCCACCTATTACGTGGGATCAAAACACTGGCGAAAAGTGGGCGTTTAATATGCCTCTGGCTACCCCTTCGGGGAAACAGGCGTGAGTCTATGTATGTATGTATGAAATTTACTATTCATTCACTAGTATGCTCACACTGGATAGAATGGTAGCTTAGATGCTCTCGTTTGTTTTCTGTTTTGTAACATTCGTTAGAATGCTCATCAGAGGTGAATGCTCGAGCGTATCAGCATCATTAGAGCGAGAAATCTGCGCACTAGTCCAAGGGCGTCGCCAAGAGGGGGCAGAGGGGAGATTTAATCTCAAGATTAAATTAAAGAGTAAGCGATATTCTATGGTTCACATCATTAATGCTTAAACACATTGACTTCTCCGAACGACATCAGTACGATTGATGTAAGCTCTCATAATGAAGAGATTTTAATTTTAACGGGGATTTTACATTAATGAACTTGTGTTATCCGTTTGTCGGTATCCTAACACTTCATATTGTATAAAGTACCTACATACTCGACCAAACACATTGTCACACAGTCGTCATAGGGCGTCAGTACCTTCTTAATAAACTGACACTAGTCTTAACCATGGAATATCGCTATCCCTTCGGGTTGCGGAGGTCAGGCAGGCAGTCGCTCTGTGGAAAAGCTAATATTCAGCCAAATCCGGTTAGACTAGGAAGCGGACCCCAGATTGAAAAGTGGGATAACGCTAAGAGGATGATGATGATGAAAATATTCCTTCATTAGTGTATAGTGGGGCTTGCTTGACCCCACCCAAACTAAAATAAACAACTTTGTTTGCTCCTTCAGTAATAAACTAGTGTGAATTTGCCTGCGACAGTGAACCATAAATATCTAAAAATAGCATTATGAGTTAATTGAGTATTTGGTCTATTATACGACGCTGGTTAGACGTGTTGGTATAGAGGTTATCCCGGTTGCATCCAAGACTTACACGCCTTGGAGCCCGAGGTCCGCTTACTGTTCTAACTAGATATGACAGAATATCAGCTTTTCCACAGAGTGACTGCCGTCTGACCTCCGCAACCCAAAGGGATAGCGATATTCCATGGTTTAGACCAGTACCAGTTTATTTGAGAGTACTGACTCCCCGTAACGACTGTCAAAGATCTTTATGACAGCCGGGACCGACGGTTTAACGTGCTCTCCGAGGCACGGAGCAAGCGATAAATAATTAACAATATAATACACACTTAACTTCGAAAAGTCATTGATGTGTGCCGTGGATTCGAACCCGATACCCTTTGCATGGCAGTCCGTTGGTATCTCCACCAGACTATCGCTGCCCTCCATGTCAACAATAAGTATATATACTTAACTAGAGGACGCCAGCAGAAACGCCTGCATTTTTTAATTTATCCGTTTTGGGCGATCCCGTGGGAATTTCGGGAAATCCCTTCTTAGTGCACCCCTATGGTCCCCAAGGAACATACATGCCAAATTTCAGCTTCCTGCGCCCAATAGTTTCGGCTGTAGCGTGTCTGTCAGTCAGTCAGTAACGCAAGGATTTTATATATTAAGAAGATAATGGCGAGCCGGGTTTTTCGAAACAAAAGATTACGCTCGTTTTAAATCGCTGTTATTACATCTACGGTATGAATCTGCCATCGGACAATTTCATCAAACTATGTGGGTAAGTATAACAAAATTGTAAAATACAACTAAGATTGAGTCCTAAAGCTATAGAGCAATGTGTTTAGTCAATCGAACAGCTTGGACAAGGCCCGGATAGCTCAGTCGGTAGAGCATTGGACTTTTAATCCAAGGGTCGAGGGATCAAGTCCCTGTCCAGGCGATAGACGTTTTGTAAAATTTTACTAGTTGTTGTTTTACTTGATTTTGGTTTCGTCTATGTGCAGCATCCATTCGGCAGTCAGTTATGACGAAAAAAAAGGTAGCCTATTTAATCTGCAAACTTTCGTCATTATTGGTTCAGTAACTTATGCATTGCTAGACTTAACTGTCACCAAACAGCTCAGATATTTACAAAGAGGCGCATTTCCTATGGGCGCTCTGAAGACAAACTTTCTGTGACACAAATTGCCGCTTGGCGGCGTGGCAGACGCGCTGTCAGCGTGTCTCTACGAGAGCAAGAGAGACGAACGTTCCTCCTGTATATCTTAACTACGAGGGCAAGAGAGATGGAGAAAGACGCCAGCGCCATCAACGGCGCCAACTACGAACTAGAGGCAGTCTCCACTTGGAATCGGCACACGAAATCCTTAAGAACTGCGCTTCTATGTAAATCTGTATTCATTGGTTTAGGTTGCGCGTGGTCAGTCAGTCAGTTAGTAACGCCAGTATTTGATACATTCAGATTTCAGATATTATTTTGTTGAAATACTTTAGAAGTTTATAAAATGTTACTGTAGCGTACCTAACGGTGTATTGTTATTTTAGCACTCTTTACGGTTCGGCACAATTCAATTTTATAAATAGGTAAAATTCTATATTTAGGTACTATTTTTTCCTCAGCATCGCCACATAAAAACAATACACACTTACTAAGGCATCCTTTTTATTTACAAACAATAGAACAAGACAATGTCACTTATGTTTGGTTGTGTTAACAATTTCTGTATCTCAGTAGGGGTAGACAGAGGTGTAATTTTACATCCATATATTTTTTATTTTTCTAGCAAACGAGCAGACGGGTCGCCTGATGGTAGGCAATTACCGCCGCCCATGGACACAAGCGACACCACAGGAGTCACAAGTGCGTTGCCGCCCCTTGGGGTTGGGAAAAGGGATAGGATAAGGAGTGGGATGAGGGAGAAGGAAAAGGGGATACGGCCTCCGGCACTCTCACTCACCGAACGAAACGCAACAGTTTAAGTACTGTTACTTTACGTCGATATTTTGTGAGAGGGTAGTACTTCCCCGGTCGAGCCGGCCCATTCATGCTGAAATCAGCAAGGCTACTACCGTGAAGATTAATATTTCACCATTTCATGAATTTTAGGTCCCACGTAATAGGGGGCGAGCCTATTGCCGTCACCAGGCACATCACCAGACTCCGTGCTGCTACTGAGAAGTCGGAAAATCTAAGAAAGACTTTCTGCCGACCCCGCAATCGAACCGGGACCGGATCAGCAGCCGCATACGCTATCCACAGGATCATGGAGGCAGTCAAATATATTTCATTTCATTTACAATTGGTAGAGCATATAAGGTGTTGTCCCATGTAGGTATCGAACCCACAACACTAGTACCACACACCGTAGTAGAGCCTTGCGTATTTCAGCACGAATGTGCCGGCTCGACCGGGGAAGTACTACCCTCTCACAGAAAATCGACGTAAAGTAACAGTAACTAAACTGTTGCGTTTCGTTCAGTGAGTGAGAGTGCCGGAGGTCCTATCCCCTATCCCTTCTCCCTGATCCCACTCCTCATCCTATCCCTTTTCCCAACCCCAAGGGGCGGCAACGCACTTGTGACTCCTGTGGTGTTGCTTGTGTCCATGGGCGGCGGTAATTGCTTACCATCAGGCAATCCGTCTGCTCGTTTGCCGCCTATTACCATTAAAAAAAAGAAAACCTAGACTCAGTATTAAACGGCGAAGAGGCTGAAACCATTCCGTCATCAGTGCAAAAAAAACATAAATTAAAATGGTTTCCACATTTGATAAATAAATAAAAATACCAATTTAAACAATTTCCTTAACGATTACCATCATCTATCTAAATGTTTCAGGTTAGCATATCTTTCTAGGTGTACTTGGTTTTATTAAACAGAATTGGATGAAATATATGGTCTTACATTTTGAGTAGGTAGAGCTGATAAAATGTGGCGAGCTAAATTGAATAGCTTGAAAACAATTTTATGTGAATATTAGAGGACGCCAGCAGCTACGCCTACATATTTTTAAATTTACCCGTTTTGGCCGATCCCGTGGGAATTTCGGGAAATCCCTTCTTAGTGCACCCCTACGGTCCCCAAGGAACATACATGCCAAATTTCAGCTTCCTGCGCCCAATAGTTTCGGCTGTAGCGTGTCTGTCAGTCAGTCAGTAACGCAAGGATTTTATATATTAAGATTAACAATGTTGTTTGTTTGGATGTACTTTATAGATGGCAAGCACAGAATGAGGGTGCTTGATATTTTTTCTGCCACCAGACGGCATTTCATGTGCGTCAGGTCCAAACCCTGTCAGATAGCTGTGCAGGTACAGACACGTACACACACATGATACAAACAAACACAGATACATGTACAAAAATATAGGCGCTCTGATACTTTTGACAGGTTTCTGGACCTGACGGCTCAGTGCTGCCGCGTAGTGAGCATCATTTCAGAAAAGAGAACCCTCATTGTAAAGTACCTACACCACTATAGTCCGTTCACAGTTATTTTACCTCTAGCTGTTAGATTGGCCAACCTGGGCGTTGTGTTGCTATATTTAGTATCTAATACTCCCATTTTAAATATTATACAGTATTGCTAAAAACGTACTTTTTTTTATTGCATACGCGATCGTATTAAATATTTGGAAGTACCTAATGCTTCGGCTATACGCATGTACATTTATTTTCTTACGAAATAACTATTTTCCTATGAAGATAAATAGTTATACTAAATATTTTGTCTATTTACGTCAATGTGAGGTTTTAATTATCAAATACGAAAACTGCAAAGGAGAAATACCAAATACGGCCTGTAGCAGCCAGAAAGTTGTGAATCGTTGAAATTAAACATATAATTTTTTAAATGGATACATCGTTTTTGTTTCTTGATAGAGCTTCGGTGAAAGATTTTAGTTTTTAAAGATTATTGTTTTGAATAGGCTATAGTAATAGCGGATGAATGTCTTATGTTGCCAGCATTATAAATAAAATGAAGTATGGTAGGCAGAAATTGTTTTAAGGAAATAATATTTTTATTATTATATTAGAAAACAATATCTCTTATTTACTTTATAAATATATTCGTAAAATGAATCAAGAAATATATAATTTATTATATATTCCATAATCATTAATCGGTAAAAATAGTTTTGTTTTTTAATCCATGGTATAAATATTTTTTCAAACCATTGCAACACATTTTTTATTTCTTATGTCATTCGTGTTGCTACTACCCTCAATATACTTATCTGTAGTTGATGAATGAATGTTTTGCTCTGATTTATTGATGTTTTCGTGCGGGTTTAATTGTAATGTAGTTGAATATAAGTTCAATAATAATAATCACTACCTTCTACCCATGCTAAGAATATGCAGCGGTGTTCGTGATTGTGGTTAGTTTTTTTGGACGAGTATAGTACGAGGTTCCCTAGTACACAGGTGATAATTCATTATTATTGGCCTCTCTTTATGTAGTTTTTGTTCTATATGACACAAAGACATACCTTTATTTACTCCTTGGTATTGTATTTATGTTAAAATTCAATTTTAAGATATATTTAGTTGTGGAATAATTTCCATTTCAAATATCTCGTATCTTATTTCCACCAAAAGTTATTTAAAAAAAAATTATACAGGCTAATAGAGTAGTCATTTATCTTCAAAACACACATGGTTTCGTGTTTGTCCTTGCCAGGCCCATAATGTATGGCCAAATGGTACATCTCCTTTAATTATCACATTTATTTTGAATAAGAATGATCCATGCGGACTGCCAATGACGATTCGTAGCTGCTGTCAGATTCTCGGACTGCCAATGCTGATTCGTAACTGCTGTCAGATTCTGTATCAGACTCATAGTTTAATTCTATTATGAACCTGTCCAACACAGCATCCATAGACCCATCTGTTTCACGAAGCTTGTCTTCAATGTGGCGCACATGTTCGCATTGTTTTTGCCACATGCCAGTCTTCTGCAGTGATAGATTGAAAAGCTTCTTCAGCTAAATTGACAATGTTGTTTGCCTCTTGTCCTATTTCACATAGTACCTGTCATAGCTTTTATCTGATCCTAAAAAGATTATCGGCACCTCATTCCTGTCAGTTGTTTCTCTTAGCGAAAACTTCTTTTCTTACACTTTGTATAGCCTAATACATTCTATTTGCATCCCGAATCCCTCGTTCAGTCACTCTTGCCTCAAATTTTGGTATTTTTAAGTCTGTCTGCAAAAATCATATAGACTACAATTACTTTCCTTATCATAAAAACCTATTTAATACAAAAAACGCGATAGACGTATTTAAATAAGGATTTTCTCTCCATTCAAAAGATGTCTATAAGTAGGTATAGATAAGACTGATATTACACACTCATGGTGGTTACAGATGGACATTCTAGTTTCCACTAAAATTGGGTAAAATGTTATGCACTGGTAACATACCTGTCATCACAGAGTACCATACCAACATAAAGCAAACAAACACCGACATTTGTCAGAGGTAAAATAACTGTGAATGGACTGTAGGAGCCATCGCTTGTCAAACTGAAGCCAAACGACTACTCTTAAAATCGTCGTACCTACTTGAGTTTCTGTCATTCGAAACGTCAGATTACTAAATCTACTTAATATATAAAGCTGAAGAGTTAGTGACTTTGTTTGGTTGAACGCGCCAATATCAGGTAGGTACTACTCGTCCGATTTGAAAAAATCTTAGGTAGCCCATTTATCGAGGAAGGCTATAGGCTATATAACATCACGCTTAGTGCCACGGGAGCGGAGCAGTAGCCTTAAAATAACGCGGGTGTAACCGGGGGCTCGTTGTTTCTACGTCCGATTTCGCCGCGTTTCCAAAAGTAATCCATTTTCATCCGAACTACGTGTGCATATTTAGTTTGTAAAGTGAACTAATTAGTTTGAGTAAAACCTATTGAGTGTATACCGAGTCTTATTTACCTGAAATGTACGATGGAGGAAGACCTGAGGAACGAAGAACGCCCATATTCTCCTACGTTACCTACGTTATACGTTAAATATAAATAACTGCCGCACATTCAATACTTTGCTATCTCTGTAGAGTTGAGAAGTGGGATACCTATATTGCTTTTTTAGCATAACTTTGAGCACCGAACGCTGGGCTCTTTCTAAGGTTATTAAGAAAGACTTAGCAGCGCCTCCCCAGGAGCCTATAGAATAGGTAAGTAATGATTCACTTAATGCGGAATACACCATTCGTAGTGTATCATTTGATGCTGATGAGCGTATCGTTTTGCGAACACGACTCGAGAGCGCATTAATATGGGATTTAAAGTTTATGTTTTTGTCTATGATAATACCAAGGTATTTAATGGTATCTGTTCTTTGTAGGTTTTTACAACTACAGTGTTGTTGATCTCTACAACTGTGTAACTTGATATTAAGTAGATTACTAGGAGCAGTTGCGGCTGTTTTGTTTCCTAATATTATTGTTGTACTAGAGTACAACAATAATATTAGGAAAAAATATGAAAGATCTCTCTCAGGCTCCATCTGTACATTTCTTGCAATATTTTATTTATGTTTTATTTATTTATAGACTCACGCCTGTATCCCTGAAGGGGTAGGCAAAGGTGTAATATTAAATCCACATTTCACCATGAATTTTTAAGCTCACGTAATAGAGGGCGAGCCTATTGCCGTTACCGGGCATATCACCAGACTCCGAGCTGCTACTGAGAATTCGGAAAAACCCAGTAACACTTTTGCCTACCCGGGAATCGATCCCGGGACCTCCGATCAGCAGTCGCATACGCTATCCACTGGACCACGGAGGCGGTCTTGTAATAATCTGTGATAACTTGTAGGCCTAGCAGACTACCTGCTTGTCCTGCATATGAAACTTTTTTATTGCATACGAGACGAGCAAGCGTGACACTGTTCGATGCCACAGATTAGTAAACAGAACCTACTAAATAGTTACTTTCGATGGTAAGTGATCACCGTCGCCCATAGACACCTGCAATCACGAACTTTTAATGTTACATGTTTTGCCGTGACATAAAATACATAGTATCTGAAAAAGAGCACAGTTTTCAGAAATTATAGTTATTTGGTCATGAGATTGTTAATCATCGCTTGCTTCGTGCCTCGGAGAGCACGTTAAGACGATCGAAAACGGAGATCTTTGTCAGTCGTTATGGCGAGTTAGTTAGACCCTTGATTAACTAACACATGTCTAAACCTCAGAATATCATGTCGCTAGCTCTCTGGGTAGGTATGTCAGATAGCAGTGACTCGGTGGTAAAGTTAAAACCATTTTAAACAACATAAATAAAATTAATTGCTCCTGTATTTGGATTTCTCACAAATGTTTTGCATTTTGAACTCCCCTTAACTATATGTGAGTTTGACACAGCTTATGATAGAAATAATACTTATAGAAATGAATCCCTTTGGCGTGGAAAAAGGCATAGACATGCGATGAGGGCGAAGGAATAAGGGAATTTTCCAGACACAAACTGCTTTTCTGTTTTGCTCTTAATTGTTCCTTACTTGTTGTAAGTTCAAATTATTGTGTTGAAATTATCACTAATGGTCCAGTGGCGTAGCTAGCTTGGGTGGCACCCGGGGCGGTAGTCGGCGGCTGACCTGGCTAACTCTCGTAGTGTTGAGCTAGTGCCTACGTTGTTTTATATTTTTGTACATTGTTCTTCAAGCTGAATTTTCGGTGTCACCCCTTTTTTTGGATGGGTGGCACCCCAAAAAGGGTGGCACCCGGGGCGGACCGCCTCCGCCGCTCCCCCCCCTTCCTACGCCACTGTATGCGTCTGCTGATCGGGAGGAATCGGGTTCGATTCCCGGGGCGGGAACGTCACGCCGTGCTGCATTTTTTCGCACTAGATGACGTCACACGTAACTTTAATGGGCTATATCTTTGTTATTTTTTATTTAATCGAAAAAAGAAAAAATACGTGTCCAATATTTTTTTATAATCTAAAATACGGACTAAATAAAATGTAATTATTTTGACCCTGGAAACTACCCTATTGGCTCACAATTACGTGGGACCTAAAATGAATAACTTGGCGATACATGGGTGTATTACACCTCTGCCGTCCTCTTCGGGGATACAGGCGGGGATTTTAAAGTTTGCTGCAGCGTAACAGACTGGCATAGGGGCATTTATAGATTCAGAGAAAGAGATCAGTAATTTGCATTTATTTCTCTGATAACAGGTGTACAGCACAAAACAAGAACTGGTGGGTACTTATTTTGACTGCCTCTGTGGTCCTACGGTAGTGTAAACGACTGTGGATCATAAAATCTCGGTTTCGATTTCTGAGTCGAACAAAAAGTGATATTGGGTTTTTCTGTTAAGAATTATCCAATAGAAATCCGATGTCAGGAAGCTGGCGGTGTTCCACCCCCGTGCCTCAGAGAGCACATTAACCGATGGTCCTGCGCGCAATTTCTCTCCGGTCGTGTCGTTTGAGCGTCCCATCGGACTAGGAGAGTGAGGGAATAGAGAGTGCACTTGTGTTTGCGCACACACTTGTACACTATAATACACACATCAACAAAGTCTAGGGATATCTTAATCCTAAATTATTTACGAGTTTATAGTTTAGAACCTTGTTAGTTTCCACAAAAAGTTTATATACAGATTAAAACCTCTTTTATTCTATTTTCAAAATTTGAACATGGAAAGAAAAAAAACAAAATAATAAACAAAATATGGCGGCAAATTTGCTAGTAATTCGTTACATTAAAGAAAGTTAAAACTGTTTTATTATAATTATTAATGAAAAGGGTTTTTAATTGTTTTTCTTTTTTAATTTAACGTGACGTACGAACTTTAAAAGTCATGTCACGTCGTCATTTGAGTCGAGATGAAATGTTACGAGCCGTGGGCATGTTAGAAAATGGTGCAATTCAACGCGTCGTTGCTGAGGCTCTACATACCAGTCAAAATGTGATATCAAGGTTGTGGTCACGTTATCGCAGTACTGGAGATGTGGCCGAACAGCACACAGGTAGATATCGTGTTACTACGCAGAGACAGGATCGATTTCTCCAAATGACCGCCAGAAGACAACCCAATATCACAGCGCTGCAACTAGTGCAAAGGCTCCAGGAGGACCACCAGCTGCTGGTAAGCGACCAAACCGTGCGAAGAAGGTTACATGAAGTTGATCTTCATGCTCGAAGACCATTGCGTGTTCCAGCATTGCGACGTGGCAATCGCGGTCGGCGGCTTTCGTGGGCTCGGGAGCATTTACCATGGAGTGACGAACAATGGTCTTTGGTGCTGTTCACCGATGAGTCCCGGTTTGGGTTTCACCCGGACTCACGAAGAACACGCGTTTGGAGAGCTCCAGGGAGAGTTAGCCGTCTACGGCACCCTCAGGAGGTCCACCCATACCAAGGCGGGACAATCATGGTGTGGGCAGGAATTCGTCTTGGCGGACGAACCCAACTCGTTTGGATCCAAGGCAGCATGACTGCACAAAAATACCACGAGGAGGTAGTAGAGCCCGTTATTGTCCCACACAGAACTCAAATAGGCCATGAATTTCTACTCATGCACGATAATGCTCCTTGCCATACGGCGCGGCTGGTATCGACCGCTCTCCGAGAGCACGATATTCAAGTTTTGGATTGGCCTGCACAGTCGCCCGACTTAAATCCTATCGAGCATGCCTGGGACATGTTACAACGAAAAGCTTTGAGAGATTTTCCACCAAATTTGACGACTGAACAACAACTTTACGAACACTTGCAAAGGACATGGGACCTCATACCGCAGCAAGACATTGACAATTTAATTTTAAGTATTAACAATCGATGTCGATGTGTAATCAATGTAAGAGGTGGCAACACTGATTATTAATGATTAGATTTTACAAGATTTTTTCCATTTTTATTAAAATTAATAGTTTTTTAAGAAGAAATGTTTGTTGTTATCATACTAATTTTCCATGATGATTAAAAAGATTTTTTTTTATTTAAAACAAAAAAAACACGAAATGTTTTTTATTTTTATTAAAGACCTTAAAATAATCTATGATTCTTCTATTTACTGTATCAGAAAATTCTTCATAGATTTTTAGATATTTGATGAAATATAAAATATCCCTAGACTTTGTTGATGTGTGTATGTCCCGCGCAGTTGGCTAGTCTCATATGAAAATGGCCGCCGTGGCCGAAATTCGGTCCAGAGGACATTATTATCTTCTTCTTAATATATAAAATCCTTGCGTTACTGACTGACTGACAGACACGCTACAGCCGAAACTATTGGGCGCAGGAAGCTGAAATTTGGCATGTGTGTTCCTTGGAGACTGTAGGGGTGCACTATGAAGGGATTTCCCAAAATTCCCACGGGATCGGGCAAAACGGGTAAATTTAAAAAAAATGCAGGCGTAGCTGCTGGCGTCCCCTAGTACTAATATATAAATCTGAAGAGTTTGTTTGTTTGGTTGGTTGAACGCGCTAATCTCAGGAACTACTAGTCCGATTAGAAAAATTCGATAGCCCATTTATCGAGGAAGGCTATAGGCTATATAACATTGCACCATGAGCGACGGGAGCGGAGCAGTAGCCTTAAATAACGCGGGTGTAACGGGGCATCATCTAGTTATTCATAAACCGCTATGGTAATGATACCTAAAAATAGAATCAAGAGCATAACTATCAACTATTTGACAAAATGAAACACCCACATGAGTGCAGATTCCGTACATGATAACATACACCGAGAAATGACTTTTTAATAATCTGTCTAGGTATTCGAGGAATTTAGAAGATTCGTACTTGCAGGCAAGATATAAAATTAAAACTTGGGAATGGGGAACCTAATGGTGGTTATACACTTGAGCATTTACTTGTAATACTGGGTGGCGCAAAGTGCTGTTACCTACTGAGTTTTCCGTGTGGTGACGGATTAAGAATACGGAATGTCACCACCCCATATCATCCCATGGGTGTCGTAAGAGCCGACAGAGAGAGCATATTATGCAGAGAACAGCACTGTAAGAGAAGGGAAATTTGATACAAACCCTATACCAACCCGTTTGGCCAGCGTGGTATAGTAGGCCAATTCCTCCTCTCAAAGGAGAGGCCTAGTCCAGTAGTGGACTGTTAAAGGCTGATGATGATGAACTGGGTGGCGCAAAAGTAATGATCCTCTTTGGTTCAGCTACAACTTCGTTCCTAAATTAAAAAACTAGAATTAGATTTTTTATTATATATATTTAAAGGTGTTTGTTGAATAATGTGCAGATTTTCAGTGCCCCAAGAAGCGAGTATTCTGCTTATTGACATGCCCCAAGAGGTGGAAATGCTCTTCGTCACTCATAATCAATTTTGAAGAAAATTATCCTCTTCAAGGTTGAGGTTTATGACGCGATTATTCCTTGTTCTTGGGGAGTAAAGCGGTCCATGATTATTTTTAGTGTATTTTACATTTGAATACTACAACATTTTCAATATCAGAATGAGAGATGTCATAAAAAAATATAAGGAATTTCTATAGGGTCATTACTTTTGCGCCACCCTGTAGAACAACGAACATTCACGGTTTTTAGGGTTCCGTAGTCAGCGAGTCAGTCACAAAAAATGTATTTCGGTTGAATACTAAAAATAAAAAAATATTAAGGGAGGAAAACAAAATATTTATTGTATGGGAGTGTGTTTGTTTTCGTATTTTTTGCTCAAAATTACTAACGATAACAGGTAGACGCTTAAAATTTGCACGGAAATAAAAAAAAAGTAAATTATAAAGGGGCTCCCATACAACAAACGTAATTTTTAAGCAATTTATTGCTCGATCTTAATAAACAGGTAAAAGCTTAAAAAATATTTAAGTGATTTTCTTTTTAGATGATGGTACGGAACCCTTCGTGCGCGAGTCCGACTCGCACTTGTCCATTTTTTTTGTCGAACTGAAAAACGAACAGAGACAAACATAGCTACGAACATATTCACGGTATTTTTATCGAAAGTTCTAATCAGCAAAAAGGTCGAAGTAACTTTATTGTCAATTCGCTAGAATTCTCGCCAGAACATTCGACACAAAGTCGCTAAGACACACTGGTTTGCTTTTCTGTTTTGTAACATTCGCAAGAATGCTCATAACAGGTGAATGCTTAAGTGTATCGCCACCATTATGTAACTGTTTGGCCAAAAGCCATAGACCACGCGGCATGCAAATAAAAGCTAATATTCAGTCAAATCCGGTTAAACTACAAAGCGGACCCCGGGCCCAGGTTCTAAGTGGGATAAACGCTAAAAGGCTGATGAAACATGAGTTCCACTGTCATACATTAACCACTTTAGTAATATTTCATAGTTCTTTACTTGGTTACTCAATGTCAGTATAACATTGGCGCTTCAGAATGAATTTTTTTTTTAAACCCAATCAATAACCTAGCAAGGTATCTTATTGTGTTTATTTTGGTTGTTAAGGGCTAGACAGGAGAAAATAACCATTTCAAAGTTGGTATGGCTCATAAAAATGCACTAAAATATTAAAACGAACTTTAAATGTGCATTTAAAACATGTCAATCATCTTGTCTTATTATTATATTATTATAGACTCACGCCTGTATCCCCGAAGGGGTAGGCAGAGGTGTAATATAACACCCACATTACGCTATGATTTTTTTAGGTCCCACGTAATAGGGGGCGAGCCTATTGCCGTACCGGGCACATTACCTTATCTTATCTATGATATAAAATAGAGAATTTAGACCAAATTCAAATTATTTTATACGGCATGCCGAAAATGAAATTTTGCGTCCGACTGTAAATAAAATTTATCCATTACTGTGTTCACTTTTGGAACAGCCGACCTTTGCCTACCCCTTCGGAGATACAGGCGTGTCTTTAAAAAAAAAGAAAATATATAAGTAAAAATCCTTACCATTTCCATTCTTGGTTCTCCTTAATCGTCAGCGTGAATACTCCCTCAAAGATCAGAAGAAGGATTGGAGACGCCAAATACCAATATTCTATGTCGTCTTTGAAGACCGTCACTTGCCATATTGCTATGATGCCATGACAAGCGAAAACTAAACGGGTAATGACGGCTTTTATTGTAGCCAAGACCTTCCCGACATTAGCCATTTAAATAAATAAAAATAATAATAAATAATTATTAAATTATATTTATCTAATAACGTACAAAATAGATCTTAATAGAATTATTTAAAAAGCAATTCGCAGCCCTATTTGTCTTTTTTTGTTCGTCTGTGGTACTCGAATTCCAATTTCAAAAATCAATTTTTATTTTGCGTATTTTCAAAATGGTTGACTACTTTTTTTTCGTAAAACTCATTTCGTTCAAAAACACTTATTTTATTTATTTAAATTAATTTTAAGGCACTTCAAGACACTTGTTTATTTAATTGTTTTGAATTTACATTTTAATGTCTTTTATTCACATTTTTTATGTTTTCTTGTGAGTCCAATCCGAATGCAACGGATCGCGAATTTGTACTGAATAATTTTCGCTGAAAGAAATGCTAACTTGTAACGGTATTCGCGATAAGAAACAATTTTTATTATTCATTGCTGCGTTTCTTCTTAGATAACGATGCTATTGTCGGAGGAAAGCAGCATTGTACTTCGATTTTATAGTTTTATTCGAGAATTTACTATTTGAGATGCGCGCGCAATTGACAATATAGCCAATCACAGGTCAGTTTCAGAAGAAAAGGGCTTGTGAGTTAACCTATTTACGGTTTGCACCTTCAATCTTATATAATAGCTCTTTTCTTTAACAAAATAAAGTTGAAAATCGCATGATTTTTTGTTAGGTGAAGGAAAATAAAGTTTGTTGGTAAAGTTCCCTTTTGCAAGACAGGTACAATAATAAATGATGGGTAGGTGATAGCTTAATGGTTAGGTTGTCAGAAGGCCGGGCGGAGTCGCGGGTTCGATTAGTGAAGACAGGTGCGGTTTATAATAGTGGTTATTTGGCAAGGTGAATTAAATAATCATGTAAAGCATTGTATCTAGTTTGTTTTGATTTTAGGGTTACGTAAGTGATAAGAAAGAAAAATCGGCGAACTGTTTTGACGATTCCGTAGCTATAAGAATATGGCCCTATATGGGATTCCTTAATAGTCGAAACAAAACGAAAATTTAATAAATTGAAGGGAGTTGATTAAACTGATTTGAATTAAATTAATTTTAATTAATTCAAATCAGTTTAATCAACTCCCTTCAATTTATTAAATTTTCGTTTTGTTTTATTTCTAATTTGCCATTTGTATTTTGTTATTAATGTTTAAGTTATTTCATTCTTAGTGACATTATATAATTATTACAGTTTATATATTTTCAATAATTTTATTCAACCATGTTTCTTCTATTTTGACATTTTCTATTTATTAATTTTGACATTTATTAGGTTTGACATTAAGCACTGTTCCTGACACTTTCAATGTAATTATTATGATATGTATCTGCTTTTTTATTATTACTATAATTACATTTTTATAAGCTTTAATTGTACGATTTGTTGCTCAAAGTAATCTTTAAGAGTTGCCTTATTTTTTTTTCTCTTATCAGTTAACACATTTCTTTATATTATATTACTTACTCATCTGTGCATGCAGTGGCTACCTTTAAAGGTTATGCAAGCGACTATCAACTGATTTAATTGCTTTATGTTAATGAATTCTTGTTATAACCACTGGTGGTCCTAAAATAAAAAAAAAAAATAAAAAAATATAAAAAAAAAAAAATAGTCTAAGATCCGTAGAACAGCGACCTTCACCGATCTCTTACTATAATAGGATACAAATATTGCCAAAAAGCATCGCCCGGACAGGGACTTGAACCCTGGACCCTTGGATTAAAAGTCCAATGCTCTACCGACTGAGCTATCCGGGCCGCTTATTAATGTACTGAAACATACGTAATGGCCAATACGAAATGCATATTTTTATGGCATTTACTTAGTAGGTAACAAGCTGAACGGCTAAACTATATCGATCTACTAATTTATGTGAGTGTTGTTAGATGTTACACCTAGACTGCCTTCGTGGTCCAGTGGATAGCGTATGCGACTGCTGATCGGAGGTCCCGGGTTCGATTCCCGGGTCAGGCAAAAGTGTTCCTGAGTTTTTCCGAATACTCAGTAGCAGCCCGGAGTCTAGTGATGTGCCCGGTAACGGCAATAGGCGCGCCCCTATTACGTGGGACCTAAAAAAATCATGGCGAAATGTAATATTTACACCTCTGCCTGCCCCTTCGGGGATACAGGCGTGAGACTATAAAAAAAATATATAAATAAGAATTAAAAAATATACCACTGCTGGGCACGAGCCTCTTTCCACTAAAAAAACTAATCATCAGCCTTGTAGGTATATAAACTTTTCCACTGTTGGATACGGACCTCCCTATCCTCTCCTCACTATGAGAAGGGTAAGGCCATAGTCCACCACGCTGGCCAAGTGCGGGTTGGCAGACTTCACATGTCTTTCGAGAACATTATGGAGAACTCTCAGACATGCAGGTTTCCTCACGATGTTTTCTTTTACCATATATCAAGCAATAATATCACTACCTAATTATTACATAAATAGATGTACTGATGTTATGGGGTAAAAGAAGATGAAGTGACAAGCATCGAGAAAGGTATGCTAAGATGGTTTGTGCACGTGGAGAGGATGGATGACGAAAGGCTGACCAAGCAGATGTGGGGTCACGTCGGTCCAATGTAGGGTTTCGTGATGTGTAGAGTGGATATAAATTAAAGAATCCAGGAAACGAAATATATATTTAACTGTTACCACATTATAACTATAAATAAACAATATAACTACGACCTAACTGTGTGGGAGCGGGAAGACGACTACTGCGCCGCGCTTACACATTAAAGCTGCGCGTCCACTGGATCGGAATCGGAGCGTACGGAGCGGAAGGATTTGTTGCTATGTATTAATTTCTATGAAACTGCGTGCACTGGATCGGCATTTCTGCGCCTGAGACCGGTACCTATTTGTGCTGATGACGTCATCCGCAGTGAACGCATCATACGGATTCCGAGCGTTTCAAGTTCTGACGTGTTTGCGACGTTAAACTGTAGGCAAAAATAGGTACTTATTCACGATGAACGACGATGTTTTAATTACTTTAGTAGATTAATATGAATGTACCCAAAAATAAATATTTTCATCTTCTAATAAATCAGAATATAATGTAAGTATGATATTCTCCGAAAATTAATATTTTTCAGTTTATATTATGAATCCATATCTTTCGTTTCCTCTTCTTTCTCTCTTCGTGTTCTGATAAAATACAGCTAATTACAACAACCTCGTCACTATCCTCCATAATGCAAATGAACGTTAACAAGCGATGACAGTTGCTTTAAAAATACCTAAATTGCCGATGCTGAATCCGAATGCAGTGGACGCACCCCATCGGCATTTTGTAAATGACGACGCTCCGTCCGCTCCGTACGCTCCGATTCCGATCCTGCTGACGCGCAGCTTAACACGCGTTGTATATTTTGTAGCGTCAGCAGCCGCTACACAGATATACAAGTCAAGTGTGAATGGGACAGGACGAAGGGGAAGACCTAGGCGGACGTTCTCTGACCAGATTGGAGACATCCTAAAAACAGGACAGGTTAGAAGTACCCTGAACAGAAGAGCATGCATGAGAAACTTGATGAGGTGAATGAAGCAAGAGAGATATTGCAGGATCATTGCAAATGGCGTTCCGTAGTCTCTCTCTACCTCTCCGGGAAACAGGCGTGAGTCTATGTATGAATGTATGTATTAAATAACTTCGAAAAGTCGTGACTCGTGATGTGCGAAGTGGGTCCGGATCGAACCCTCTGCATGGCAGTCTGTTGGTATGTCCACTAGGCTATCGCTGCCTTATTATTTAAGGTACATATGCTTTTGATCACTTCTAAAACTTAAGTGCCTTTACGATCTGTATCTCAGAGCCTATGCCGAATTGAATCAAATGATAAATGAGAAACCATAGATAATCAATTATTTTCGCTTAAATCGCAATTTTAATTATGTTTGTCTGTTTTAATTTTGTGATTCGGACGTCTCGTGAAACCTTTGAAATGATAAATAAATGTTTTTGTGTATTTGTTTTATGCTGTAAGTAACTAAATACAATAATCGTTCGTGTGGTGACGGATTAAGAATACGGAATGTCACCACCCCATATCATCCCATGGGTGTCGTAAGAGCCGACAGAAGGAGCATATTATGCAGAGAACAGCACTGTAAGAGAAGGAGAACTTGATACAAACCCTATACCAACCCGTTTGGCCCGCGTGGTATAGTAGGCAAATTCCTCCTTTCAAAGGAGAGGCCTAGTCCAGTAGTGGACTGTTAAAAGGCTGATGATGAACTTAATACAATCTACACAATTGCCTACCGAATATTCCTATGACTAGTCCCTGCCTACCTAAAAAACGGCAAGAATTAGTTTAAAAAGCCCCGCAGTCCGTCGTTAATCTTAGGCCCATCCCCTATTCCTTCTCCTTCATCCTAACAAAGGGCGGCAATACACGTTTGTGACTTCTCTGGTGTTGCTTTTGTGGCTATCTGTCTGCTCGTTTGCCAACTAACTAATACCTACCTTTCTGAGAACAACAAACGTTGCTATAATTAAAACTAATCCGTAATATACTCGTATGTCACGGCGGTTTAATACTAAGATATTTTACGCAAGACACAATTTGAGCCTCGCAAATAATATAAGTAGTGAATGTCCTTTGTCATAGGAAGAGGAGGTACCGTACCCACGGCTAGTTTCATTTATTACGGCTGAACACCTACATATAAAAGTCTCTCGCCAACTTGTTCGCTACGCCAAGGCTATCTCAGAAAATATCCAAAAAGTGGCAAAGTAGTCTCTCCCAGACACTCATTTTCTAAAAAGTGTTCTATTTCAATACAAAATCAAATTTCACACATCAAACTTTGAAACGTACATTTTGATTTTAAAATCTCGTCTGTTTATCTTAAAATCTCACCTTTTCATCTTCCTCAGCGCTCATCAGCAACTCAAAATCGACAAAACCGAAGCCCCGGACCGCGGACACAACTAAATCCCCATCTCAAAAATACCTCACAAATATCGGTTATATTCAACCAATCAGCATGCAGGGAGCTCCTAAACTTAATATATCTACTCTTATCAATAATGTAGATATTAATAAAGGCCCAAGGCATAAACTGTCTTATTATTTGGCTGAGAATGAGAAAGGGAAAACGGCAGAAGATGGGAAAGAAGCAGATGATGGAAAAGAAATGGAACAGGAGAGATTGGATTCAAGAGAGCAAGATTCGCAAGGAGATAGATATGTTAAGAGTAGAGATGATGACGAAGGAGAAGATGACCGAGGGGAAGGTAGGATGGTTTTCTTTTTTTTAAAGCTTCACGTCTGTCCGCGATGGGGTAGGCAGAGGTGTAATATTACACCCACATTTTGCCTTATGAGGTCCCACGTAATAGGGGGCGAGCCTATTGCCGTAACCGGACTCTTTGCCAGACTCCGGGCTGCTACTGAGAATTCGGAAAAACCCAGTAACACTTTTGCCCGACCCGGGAATCGAACCACTATCCAGTCTAAGGTAAAATTCAAGGATGAGGTTTTCTTTGTTTGATATCTTTAATCTTCTACTTTTTACAGCAACGATAGCCTAGGCCTAAATAAACTAGCCTCTAAGTTAGGGAATATGGCTATCCGTTTGGGTTGCGGAGGTCAGAAGGCAGCGCTCTGTTTAAAAGCTGATATTCTGTCATAGATATCTGGTTAGACTGTGAGATCGTCCGTGTGGTGACGGATTAAAAATACGGAATGTCACCACCCCATATCATCCCATGGGTGTCGTAAGAGCCGACAGAGAGAGCATATTATGCATAGAACAGCACTGTAAGAGAAGGAAAACTTGTTACAAACCAATCCGTTTGGCCAGCGTGGTATAGTAGGCCAATTCCTCCTTTCAAAGGAGAGGCCTGGTCCAGCAGTGGACTGTTAAAGGCTGATGATGATCTGGTTAGACTAGTAGGCGAACCCCGGGCTCCAAGACGCGTTAGTCTTGGTATAACCGGGATAACGCGAGGATGATGAAGATTATTATAACTACCTATACGTACCTACTTCGGTATATTCTCACAGCTGACGAGGACGAGATTTTGCGATTCTCGCAAAGTAGAGAAGAACTCTCGAAGTCCCAGCAGTAGGTAGTAGTTCGGTCTATAAAGGTCTGTCATAAGTAGAGTTTAAATTAACACAGAATGTGTATTGCTATTTCCACTTTAATATAACACAAGATGCCAAATTACAAAATGGCCGTCATGCTATTAACATCTATTTAGCTAGCCTCCGGTACTTTAGAAGGAAAATCGCTGAAATGGTGGAACGGACATACACGCCAGTAATCCTATTAGGATAAGTAGGATATCCATTCTTGTATTTTTTGGTACGTATATCCATAAATTTGCTCTGCACCTGAAGATTCACTTGTAAAAAAAAAGAAAAGAAAAGAAATATTTTATTCGTATCTCCAAACCCTTAAAACTAAACACGTATTTTGTCTATTATATAATAACAATTCGTTGGTGTAAACATTATCAAACGCATTGGAGTACAAATTGGAACCTGCGTCAGCTATGGTTGCAGATAACTGCAACGCTGGTATTCTCGCAGGACCAGATGATATACCTATAATAATTATATGTATATACTAAAATAATAAATATGATGAATAAAATGCTATTTAAATGTTAATTAAAATATATACGACAATATATATATAATATATATAGGTACGCATACATATTATATGATTTATGTAAATAAATAAATATAAATTCTAAAAACTTTAGTTGACTTAGTACCTATTGTTGTTTATCAATTCAGACAGGCAATCATAAGACATGTAACAGAACAGCGAGCATTCGCCTTTTTAGGGTTCCGTAGTCCACAAGGAACCCTTATAGTTTCGTCATGTCCGTCCGTCTGTCCGTCCGCAGCCTAGCTCAAAGACGCCTGGTGCTAGAAAGCTGATATTTGACATGAATATAGACATAAGATATTGCAACAAAACTGTAGAATAAAATTTAGGAAAATATTTTTTTAAGGGTTACATACATATATATATAGTGGGGTTCAATTTTGTTTTTGTTGAGTTTCCCATCATGTGGGGTATCATTGGATAGGTTTTAAAAAAATATTATTAGTTTGCTCAAACCATTTTTCGATCAAGTGATTGGTTTGTCAAATATCAAGCTTTGAAGTGAAAAAAATTGTAAGACTCAAGTGTCCCCCCCCTCTGCCGGCTAAACTATTAATTTGGAAGAGGTGAAAAAAATCACTAATGTAGTACATATAACGAATTTAAAAGGAAAACTATCACGGCTAACTAGATATCACTAGTTTACGAGTAATCGTCGGTTAACTTATAAATACCTATTTCTGTGAGTTTACATTGGGCGCGCCTGGCTTAATCTTAAAGATATACGTACTTTGGTATGTAATGTACTACGGTACTACGTATGTATAGTAGTAGTATATCTTGGAAACCACATTTTATGTTTACAATACATAACTGGATACATACCTAGTATTTTCTAAACAAAACTTAGGTTCTTATAATAGTGTTATTAAAATTATTTTTTCAGCAAAATAAACAGTCGGATTTGTTGTACATTAATACCCTTTGCACCAAGTCATTATGGGCAACTTCGGAACCCTACATTGCGCGTGGCCCGACACGCACTTGGCCGGTTTTTTTGTATTGGCGAACTGAACAACGAACACTGGGTTTTCCGGGTTTTTCCGAATACTCAGTAACAGCCCGGAGTCTGGTAACGGCAATAGGCTCGCCCCCTATTACGTGGGACCTAAAAATTCATGGCGAAATGTGGGTGTAATATTTACACCTCTGCCTACCCCTTCGGGGATACAGGCGTGAGACTATAAATAAATAAATAAATAAAACGACGAACAGAGCCGAACATTTTCACGATCGATACGACCAAGCAAATTTACCGTCCATTTGCTAGAAAGCTCGCTAGAACGCTTGCTTGTTAAAACACTCTCGTTTGTTTTTATGTTATGTTACATTCGCAATAATACTCATTACAGGTGAATGCTCAAGTGTATCAGCAGCATTAGGTTCAATTTAAATCACGTCTCTCCTTTTTTACAGTTAATTGCAACCTATCGCAATTTTACGTAAATGTGGCGTTTCGCAGGGTCTGCTTTGTGTATTGACTAGAATTTGCCGAAACAGCTCCGCCCGTGTAAGACTGGCCTCCTTTACACAACCTTAGGGTGGGAATTTTAAAAAAATCACTTTCTCTCTTACACTCGCCAAGGATTAGTAGGTACATGTCAAATTTCAGCTTTGTACGCCCAGCAGTTTTGGGCGTGCGTTGTCTGTCAGGCAGTTAGTAACGGAGGCCTTATATAATTACTAGAGGACGCCAGCAGCTACGCCTGCATTTTTTTTAAATTTACCCGTTTTGGCCGATCCCGTGGGAATTTCGGGAAATCCCTTCTTAGTGCACCCCCACGGGTCCCAAGGAACGTACATGCCAAATTTCAGCTTCCTGCGCCCAATAGTTTCGGCTGTAGCGTGTCTGTCAGTCAGTCAGTAACGCAAGGATTTTATATATTAAGAAGATATTGATTACCTACTAGCTGTTCACCTGCGGATAAAAATTACATTACCTAAGTATATCTTAACTTGCATACAAACTAGCTAGAAACCCGGACCGCTAGATCCAGCCCTTACGCAAAAATTCGTTCTTAGTGGACTTTTCGAACGAGCTGGAACGGGCCTAATGCCGTTACCGGAGACTTTACTAGACTTCGTGCTACTATAAGGGAGAATTAGAAAAAATCCAGTAGATATTTTGCCCGACCCGAGAATCGAACCCGATAGGCGACTGCAGACGCTTACGCTATCTGCTGGACCACGGAGGCAGATTTCATTTTATATCATCACCATGTCAGCCTAGAAACGCCCACTGCTTGCTCCAAGATTTTATTTAGGCAGAAGATTATTATTCATCATGATATTTACTTCCTCCAGATGACGAAGAAAGTCACCCAGTTGAAGAAGAAGACCAGGACGACGCAGAGCCGGTTATGAGGAACTCTCCCGGAGAAGAGGATGGCATGGAACTGTTCTACGACTTCGATGATGACGAGTTGAGGATCAACTTTAGGAAGTAAAGCTGTTGTTGTATTGTGTTTTATTTGTTTAACTTGGGTATGGGGCTGATAGCGGGAGCCTGGGTTCAGATTTTTTTTAACTAGAGGACGCCAGCAGCTACGCCTGCAATTTTTTTTAAATTTACCCGTTTTGCCCGATCCCGTGGGAATTTCAGGGAATCCCTTCTTAGTGCACACCTACGGTCCCCAAGGAACATACATGCCAAATTTCAGCTTCCTGCGCTCAATAGTTTCGGCTGTAGCTTGTCTGTCAGTCAGTAAGTAACGCAAGGATTTTATATATTAAGATTAAGCGATTCTTACCAATCCCGTGGGCATTTCGGGAAGTTCCTCTTAATACCCTTACGCATATTACAAATTTTTGATTCTTGAGCCCCATAATTCCGGCTATGCTTTTATTGGCGTATCTTGTGTTAGTTTTCAGGATGCTCCTGTTTCTTTAAAAAACAATGCATGATATGAAGTTCCTGAGGTAGTCAGTTCCAATCAGCAACCAACGTTCTGGGATGGGCACTAGTCCATACTGAGGTGGACATTGAGCACCCGGCTATATTATATTGCTGAATATTATTAGAAAAGCTAATATTCAGCCAAATCCGGTTAGACTAGTAAGGGGACCCCAGGTTGAAACGGATCATTCTCACTAGTTCCACCAGGAATTAGTTCCATGGAACTAGTGAAACTTTTTCTAACTATGGTGGAACTAGTGAGAAAAATAAGTCTCACTAGTTCCATGGAACTAATTGCTGGTGGAACTAGTGAGAATGATCCGGTTGAAACTGGGATAACTAAGAGGATGATGATGATTAACTTTTCCACAAAGCGCAACCCGAAGGGATAACGATATTCCATGGTTTAGACTAGTGTCAGTTTATTTAGAAGGTACTGACGCCCTATAACGACTGTCAAAGATCTTCATGACAACCGGGACCGACGGCTTAACGTGCTCTTCGAGGCTCGGGACGAGCGATAATTAACAATTCAATACGCACATAGCTCCGAAAAGTCATATCAATCGCCACTCGGCTATCGCTGCCTCTATATTATAGGCATACAAAAAGAACCTACCCTATATATGTTCCTTCTTCTTCTTCCTCTTAGCGTTATCCCAGTTTTCATCTCGGGTCCGCTTTCTAGTCTAACCGGATTTGGCTGAATATTAGCTATATATGTACCTACCTATGCTAAATTATACGCGTGCCATTGGGGAGGCCTATATCGAGCAGTGGACTATTGGCAGGCTATTGATGGTGATAGGCCTATGTTCACTAGCTTAGTGATGGGCCTGATAGGTAGGATAGCTTGGGTTCAGCAGTTTTGGAACGAAGTTCCTTATTTTGTTAGGCAATTCTTGGAGAAGTTGGTTGACGAAGGGGACATTGCTGAAAAGTTCTTAAATTATTTATTTGAAGATACAATCAAACAAGTCAGCGCTGGACCAGTTTGAAAAAGAATCCCTTGGCTCGCTCATACAGTCGAAGCACACTAGAAACATGTTTTGTATACGAGTGTCAATGTGCGTGTAAAGTAGCACTGGAAGCGACGATGTCTTGCTGAGCGATTCTCGCCCTTATGGTTGTCTAGCGGGAAGTTGTTCAACTGTACCTACTACTATATTATGAATAGGTAAATTATACTCCAACAAATAGTTATTTATTACAAGAAAATTAGTCCTGAGTAGGAACGCTCTAGCTTAGCAGCCAGGACACCAAACCAAAGGTAATAATGATAATAATAATATTCTACCATTAGCTGTTTCCCGCGGTTTCACCCGCATCCTGAGGGAACTACTTCGCATACCCGGTTAATTTATAGCCTAAGTTACTCCTGGGTACATCAGCTATCCGCCAGTGAAAGTCCCGTCAAAATCAGTCCAATCGTTCCAGAGATTAGGGAGAACAGACAGACAAAATTTGTAAAAAATGTCATTTCGGTACATATAATATGGATGCATAATACCTAATATGGATTTATACAAGGTACATCATCCTCTTAGCGTTATCCCAGTTTTCAATCTGGGGTCCGCTTACTAGTCTAACCGGATTTGGCTGAATATTAGCTTTTCCACAGAGCGACTGCCTGTCTGACCTCCACAACCCGAAGGGATAGCAATATTCCATGGTTTAGACTAGTGTCAGTTTATATTAGAAGGTACTGACGCCCTGTAACGATTGTCAAAGATCTTCATGACAACCGGGACCGACGGCTTAACGTGCTCTCCGAGGCACGGGACAAGCGATAATTAACAATTCAATACGCACATAACTCCGAAAAGTCATTGGTGCGCGCCGTGGATTCGAACCCGTTACCCTCTGCATGGCAGTCTGTTGGTATATCCACTTGGCTATCGCTGCCTTATACAAGGTACATACCTTGTATAAATCCATATTATTATGCATTTAGTAAAAAGCTGAAGAAATACACCTCTGCCTACCTCTTCGGGGTTATAGGCGTAAGACTATGTATGTATGTATTAGTAAAAAGCGGTAATTTTAATATTACAAACAGACACTTCAATTTTATGTATGTGTATAGATTTACACACGACACCATCTAGTCCCAAACCAAGCAGAGCTTGTACTATGGGTACTAGATAATGGATAAACATACAAAATTATATACTTCTTTTTTATAAATACATGTTATACATAGGATCATCCAGACCAAGGCAAACAACCAACCCAAATGTTTGAGGTAAGCGATAATCAAACCCGCGTTAAAATGTTGCATCACCCATTTATGGTAGAGCAGAAGCTAACTAGTACGTGTGGTGACGAATTAAGAATAAGGAATGTCACCACCTCATATCATCCTATGGGTGTCGTAAGAGCCGACTGAGGGAGCATATTATGCAGAGAACAGCACTGTAAGAGAAGGAAAACTTGATACAAACCCTATACCAACGCGTTTGGCCAGCGTGGTATAGTAGGCCAATTCCTCCTTTCAAAGGCCTACGCCTAGACCAGCAGTGGACTGTTAGAGGCTGATGATGATGATGAGAAGCTAACTATGAAATAAATTCAAAAACACCTCATTTTATACATAATTTATTTCAAATATAACATTCGTTTACAAAAATATAACACATCTGGTATTCAATAATAAATTTACAATCTACTTATTTTATTTTACAAAGTAGGTAGTAAAACGATTTGATGTCAAAAAGATAAGAGATTCCATAGATTATGGAGGTTTAGTCACACTAATATAAGCAATTTTACTAAGCGGATCTTACTGGCGATAATTAACTTATTTTAAGGTATAAATACCTCTGCTGATTGATTTGTTTTTTGTGTGAGTGTGTGGCCATCTCTGGTGTCGGAGTTTTCAGATCGCCCGAAGGCCTCCGACATGGTCTAACGATCCTTATCCTTAGAAAAGCACCGGGACCGACGGCTTTACGTGCCCTCCGAAGCACGGTAGCGCTCAGATGTAAATGCCACACACGGTCACCCATCCAAGTGGTGACCTGTGCATGCGTTGCTTAACTTTGTCGATCTGTTACGAACGGCAAGCCAAGTCTCGCTATGAGCGCTACGCCTCTGCTATTCTCCGACGTTTCAAATTACTTGCAATGGTCGCACAGAGATTGATGTCAGCTCAGCGCTGGTTTCGGCAGTTACCCTAATCTGGTTTTTATAAATAAAATTGTATGATGTATACAAATCGCGGCAGTTTAAATCAATCATTAGTAAATATTAGCAATCTATGTAGGTATCGGCTATGATTTTTTATCACTGTTACTAGTAAGGTACATATAAGCTGCGCCACCTATTGATCAATAGCGGAGAGAAAGACACTGGCGACATCTATTTATGATATGTGCTATGCTTATATTTAAGATAATATCAATGATAACAGATTGCACGTAAAAATTATAACATTATGATACGTGCTTACAACTCTACTATACCTGAAACTTACAATAAAAATACAGGGTGTAAAAAACCATTTACGAAAAATCATTACGAACAATTTTTTCTTCGGCACCATATCTGGGAAATTACTGGTTCAGGAGATATTGAGGCTCAAAGTTACTATATTTTTTTTGTAATTAGGTACAAAATCTATGCATTTAGCCCGTAAACCTGTTCTATAGATGTCCTATGCACCCATGGATAAATAGGTATTTCGAAAATTGCAGGTCCGCAATTTTATTTGCGTCTTAAAAAAAAATTAGTTTCCAAGATTTTACTTTTGCTTAGTATGACTTGGCATGATGTCCAAAATGAGTAGACTTCGGCTTGGTGAAAGGTCTTGTGACAACCTGTATATAATAAGGACACTTACATTTTATTAAGTAAAGGAACTTTTCATATTCATATACAATTAAGTAAAAATACATATGTATTTTTACTTAATTGTATTTTTTACGATAACTATATAGTTATCGTGTCAAAAGGTAGCCCATGCGCTTCTCTAATCTATAAGCTACATTGCTGAAAAGTTTAATCAAAATCTGTTCAGCAGTTTTGAATGAAGAACTAAAATATGGATTTTGATAAAACTTTTGCAGTAATATTTATTTGTAACATCAGCTATAGCCTAGTGGTGCTGGACACGGGCCTCTTTTCACTATGAGAAGGGTAAGGCCATAGTCCACCACGCTGGCCAAGTGCGGGTTGGCAGACTTCACATGTCTTTCGAGAACATTATGGAAAACTCTCAGACATGCAGGTTTCCTCACGATTTTTTTGGCAAGCGATAATTAACAATTTAATACGCACATAACTTCGAAAAGTATCAGTACGCAGCGTGGATTTGAACCCGTACCCTCTGCGTAGCAGTGTTGGTCTCTCCACTAGGCTATCGGTGCTTATAATAAACTAGAGGACGCCAGCAGCTACACCTGCATTTTTTTTAATTTACCCGTTTTGACCGATCCCGTGGGAATTTCGGGAAATCCCTTCTTAGTGCACTCCTACGGTCCCCAAGGAACATACATACCAAATTTCAGCTTTCTGCGCTCAATAGTTTCGGCTGTAGCGTGTCTGTCAGTCAGTATGTAACGCAAGGATTTTATATATTAAGATACCTTTCATTACTTATACTATACCTTATAATAAAATCAGAAAAACATAGACTACAGTTTAACGATATCTAAAACCTACGCAGGCAAAACCGCATGTAGGAACTAATCTTAACAACATCCTAATATACAGGAAAGTTGTTATCAACATATTTAGCCCAAGCGTGCAATCCTCCAACCATGTCTTTGATTTTACATCTATCTTGCTCCGGTAGACTGTCGAGCAGCATTTTAGCGGCCACCTGGGAATCGTTGCCGCGGCGACATATGAATACCACTGTAAAAAATATATAAATATTGTTATAAATATCAAGTTTAAAGACAGCGCAGGGCTTCCAAACTCGCAGACTGTATTCGCGGGACTAGGAACTTACAATCCCGCGAGATCCAATCGAGAGTATTTGCGGGATCTCGCATATAGAAAATATTAATATTTTATATACCTACGTCATATAAAACAATGAATGAGTCAACATAGCTCCACATTTATTTCAGGTTCACTATTAGCATGATATCACTCAAATAACACAGTTTATTTATCACAGAAAACAGAAACAAACCAAAAAAACTGTTAAATACAAAACATATTAAAAACTGAATCCAAATATTTTTAAATGAATGTTGACAGCAGTAAATATGACTTTCATTTGGTCATTTTGACAGCATATTCAATTGATTCAATTTAAACTGTTTGCAAAGGAAAAATGCATGCGGGATCCCCGGAGACCGAGATCTAGGTATACCGGGATTGGAAGCCCTGATGCAGAGGGTATTGAGTCGAATCCACAGTGCGCACCATCAGCTTTTCGGAGTTAGAATTCGAACCCAATAGCCTCTGCAAGGCAGTCTCTTGGTATCTTATGATAGGTTATCGCTGCCTCAAGAAGAAGAAAATCTGCTGTTCCATACAAATTTCTTTTTTAAAGACAAAATTGAAATTTAATGTCGTGTGTTAGCGACTGCGGATAATTCCTATCAGAAAAACCCAATGTCACTTTTTGTTCAACCCGGGAATCGAACTCGAGACCTCATGATCCGCAGTCGCTAACACTACCGCAGGACCACAGAGGCAGTCAAGTTTAATATCGACAAAATGTATAGATAAGTATGTTATTTTTTTGTGTTGTATAGGTATTGTCTTAGTGTTATAGGAGCTAGTTGAAAACCAGCGCCAGGCTTTGTAAGTCTGGCATATATGCTGAACTAGACTCCCATTTGGCATAATGTGACATGATAATATAATAAATTCAAATTGGTTAATTCTAAATGTATCTAATTTACAAAATTGATTATTTTTTATTTGTCATTAATTATAATTTTATTTCATAAAATTTTATCTTGGATCTTTTTTATTTAATATGATATTTTTTATTGTAATTGTTATGTATAATTTCCACTTCGTTTCTTTTCCTTAACGAAAAGTACCTAACTGTGAAGTATTCCTCTATTCTATGTAATTTTAATTGTGTCACCTTATCCAAATAAACTTGTTCTTTCTTTCTTTCTTTCTTCTTAATTTGTCTCCACTCGGAGATTTCATTATATATATATATATATATATATATATATATATATATATATATATATATATATATTAGACTCTACACAGTAAATACATACATATTATACATAGAAACACCCAGACCAAGACAAACATCCATGTTCACGCACACAAATGTTTGAGTTGAGCGGAAAGCGAACCCGCGACCTTTAGCGTGGCAGTCGTTTACACTACTCCTACGCCACCGGGTACTAAATAATGGATAAACACATATTTATTTAAAATAAATACATATTAAACAAAGCAACACCCAGACCAAGACAAACATCCATGTTGAAATTATTATAAAACTAATCCTCACCTGGTCCTTCATTCTCACTAGCTTTCTTCACCAACTCCTCCAACTTCGCATCGATATACTCTATCGGGCAGTTTTCAGCGCCATCTATGTGGCACATGAGGTACTCCGACTCTGTTCTTATGTCTACTAGCAGAGTAGACCGGTCTTCTTGTAGAAGCTTCGAGAAATCTTCAGCTGTGATGCGGTTGGTTGGCGGGAGGATCTTCAGGGATAGTTCCTGGGGAGAAGGGATTAGGTGATGAAAATTTGCTTGTTAAATTAATTGCTTCTTGAGGAGGATGGATTTGGTGATGAAATTGTACTAACCTATAAATAACGCTAACGCACACAGGAAAAATGACATGATAATACTATGTTGTAATATTAGAATTCTCAATTCTTTCTTTCCTTTGACATTGCTTCAACGCTTAGAAAACACAGTTAATTTATTTATTTATAGACTCACGCCTGTATCCCCGAAGGGGTAGGCAGAGGTGTAGGTAAATACAATACGACACCTGAGTTGGCCACACACTCACACGAAAAAAATTTAACAATTTTATTAAATTTTTATATTTTTAATAGGTATGAATCCTGATATGATGGAGCTTAAGTCACCAAATAAGATTTATGAAACTATGTTTAATTTAGTTCACAACGAATTTAGAAGTACTTTTAAAACCAAGGAAAAAGTAATCAAGGAGTCTAGAGCATTTAGTGAGTGGGCTACTGTAGGTATTTATAAAAGCAGAGCAAGAATGTATGAGTTGTATGGTATGAAGAAATACAATTTTGATGCGAGCTTCACTGAGTATGTCAGAAATTATTCAAAAATATTTAAAAAGGTATGCAATATAGCTAAGGCACGTTTTGTAAGTGATAAAATTAGAAACTCTTCTAGTAAAGTTAAGGCCACATGGCAAGCTATTAACGAAGCAACGGGCAAGGCAACCTTTAGGAATACCAATTTTAACTTGCTAGATAATAATAAAATAATTAATAATGACGAGGAAGTCGCACTCGCATTCAATATTATTTTTGCTAGCATACCTATTGCTACTACTATAGGTCTAAACTCATCAGCTTCAGTCGCAGTAAATTTATTAGAATCTAGTGTAGAAAAATGTAATGTATTATTTAAATTCAGTCCTATTAGTTCTACTGACATTATAAACACTTTCCAATCTCTAGAATCTAAGAATACGGGTGATCTCTGAGGAATATCTGTGAAGATTCTGAAAAGTATAATAGATATAGTAGCACCTTATCTAAGTAACTTGTTCAATAAGTGTATAGAATCAGGCGATTTTCCAGATTTAATGAAACATAGTAGGATAATACCTCTGTTTAAATCCGGCAGTAAGACTGATCCTAGTAATTATAGGCCAATTTCAATACTACCTACTTTTAGTAAAATCTTTGAAAAGATATGCTTGAGTATAAGCAACTTCTGAAGCACTTTAATTTAAACAGCCTCCTTCATACTGAGCAATATGGTTTTACTAAGGGTCACTCGACGACGAATGCAGGAGAAGCTTTACTCAAACACATCTACAATGCATGGGAGAACACTCAAAATGCTATTGGTGTGTTTTGCGACCTTTCGAAAGCATTCGATTGTGTCTGCCATGATACGCTCTTATGCAAACTTAAACATTACGGCGTCCAGACTAAAGCATTAGATGTTATTAAGGCATATTTAAATAACAGAATCCAATGTGTAGAAATAAATGGCTCAAAATCCAGTGGCGTACCAGTACAATTGGGAGTGCCGCAGGGTAGTATCCTAGGGCCTTTCCTGTTTCTAGTTTACATAAATGATTTGCCATTTTACCTGAGAAATATTTGTGACGTGGTATTGTTTGCTGACGATACTTCATTGATATTTAAAGTAGATAGAAATAAGGAAAACTTTACCGAAATAAACAGTGCTCTTATTCAGGTGACTAAATGGTTTACTGTAAACAACTTAGTACTGAACGCCAGAAAAACCAAATGTGTTAAGTTTGCTTTGCCCAACGTCAGAAACCTTGGTCCTAACATAGTTTTAAATGGTGATGTACTGGAAACAACTGAATCTACATTGTTTCTAGGAATAACACTTGATTCGAAGTTACAATGTGGCGCACACATTACATATCTGTCAGCGAAACTTAGTTCGGCTGCTTATGCCATTAAGAAGGTGCGCAATTTAACAGATGTCGATACGGCTAGATTGGTATATTTTGGCTATTTTCATAGTGTTATGTCTTATAGCATATTACTTTGGGGTAGAGCTGCTGATATCGAAAGTATTTTTATATTGCAAAAAAGGGCAGTTCGGGCCATTTACTAATTACGAACAAGAGTTTCGCTCAAAGAAAGATTCAAGGAATTACTTAAGGGTATTCTAACAGTAGCGTCTCAGTATATTTATGCTAGTGTTATGCATGTACGTAAAAATATAAAATCATATTCAAAGAATAGTGATATACACTCTATAAATACAAGAAATAGACATAAATTATGTGTTCCGTATTTTCGTTTGCGCAAAATTCATAGTTCTTTTATAGGACTTAGTATACGTATCTACAACAAGATACCGATAAGTATTTTGGATTTGCCTTTTAACGCATTTCAGATAAAGATTAAAAATGACCTAATGCAAAAGGCATATTATAATTTAAACGAATATCTGAATGACAAATGCGCTTGGAAATAATGTTTCATAATTCATATATTATATAGTAAATAGGTAGATGATAACTTTCTTGACATGTAATTAAATATTATTCCATTGCAATTAAAATCATGTAAATGATAGTTTTTGGAATCGACACCACATTACTAAATGTCACTCATCTCGTTAGATACTTTTTATTTGTTATTTTTTTTTTATAATGTATTATAATCGTGTAGCCAATCAGTTCGATCGGTGGTTATATTTCAAAAGGTATCATGTCAATCAAATATAGGTACTACATTTGCATTTTGCACGCGTTCCACATATTTATGATAATATTAACGATCTGGAAAATGCAGGTAATTCGTGTTCATGGTCAGTATACCAACAGATTGTTTATTACTGCCGGTTCGTGTACCGTTGTCGTCATGCTCACTAAAATGTCATTTCTTGTGGTGGCGTCGTGTGTCGGGTCATCCCTGTCCCTCTGATATGGCAAGAGGGATGATGGCTGGCCCATGCGTCATACTCGTGAACGGGTGCTACTTGCGATGACTAGTCGATGTCGGTCTTACGGGCTGGTATTACATTTTTAATATTAAAATGTATCATTTCTATCATGGTTCTGAACATTAGCGCGGATTGCCTGCATTATTAGGTACTTAATGTAAGTGGATGCTCCTGTTTCACCATGTCAATTTTCAGGAGGCTAATTAAATGAACATCAAAATTTTACTACATTATGCTTGAGTATTAAGTAGAGTAAATATATACAAATGACATAGAAGGTGTAACAGTTGCAGCACCTTACAAAATTTAAATTTTTATGTATTATGCAAAACCTGGCGATGAAAAAGTGTGACCTTGAGTTTTATTGCCCGTTCTTTCTCATGGTTCTACGCCCTTGCTTTGCGAACGTGGCAGTAAATGTAAATGTAGAAGCTTTAAGTAATTATTTTCTTAAATTGACGTTCATAAGTGTCACTTTGTGATTTAAATGAATAAAGGATTTTGACTTTGACTTTGACTTTGAATTACACCCACATTTCGCCATGAAAGTCCCACATAATAGCGGGCGAGCCTATTGCCGTTACCGGGCACATCACCAGACTCCGTGCTGCTACTGACTTACTGAGTATTCGGAAAAACCCAGGAACACTTTTGCCCGACCCTGGAATCGAGTCCGGTACCTCCGATCAGCAGTCGCATACGCTATCCACTGGACCACGGAAGCAGTCAAGTTATTATACGAGGGTCAAACTGAAAGTTCTTAGAAAATCAAAAACTGATTACATTAGCCAGTTATTAGTTTTATTATATCTTTTCAAAATATTGTCCATTGACGTCAATACACCGCTGCATGCGATGGAACCACTGGGAAAAGCACTTTGCCCACTCGACCTTAGGGGTCTCTTCAATGGCATCGCGATACGCAGCCACCGCTTCTTCAGCATTCATAAACCGCTTTCCTTTAAGTTTTTCTTTAATTTTTGGAAATAAATAAAAATCACAAGGCGCGAGGTCGGGGCTATACGGCGGGTGACCCAGTAATTCAACGTTTGATGTCGCCAAATAGTCGATCGTTCGCTTGGCGGTGTGCGACGAGGCGTTGTCGTGGTGAAGGAGGATCCTACTGCGAGGTCGTTTCTCTCGAACTTTTTCCAAGACAAGTGGCAAACAATTGGTAGTGTACCATTCTGCAGAAACTGTTTTTTGATTCTCTAACACAATTGTTGCGAAATGACCTATCCTTCCAAAGAACGAGGCCACCATTTTTTTTCCCGCACTTCGATCTCTCTTCACTTTAGTTGGCAACTCCTCGAAAGGAAACACCCACTGAGCAGTTTGTCTTTTGGTTTCAGGATCATAATAGTAAATCCAGCTTTCGTCACCTGTTAGTATGTCGAACACAGCATTTGAGTCACCTCCGTTAAATCTTTCAATCATTTTACGGCACCAATCCACACGATGGAGTTTTTGAGCCTTAGTCAAATTATGAGGTATCCACCGGGCGCAAAGCTTCCTTACCGCTAAATGTTCGTGGAGGATTTTGTGCACTTCACTCATACCGATGCCTAAGCTTGTCCGAATCTGCTGATAGGTCACTCTTTTGTCAGTCTCTATCATACGCCGCACAACACAGATGTTATTTTCAGTCGTCGCCGTAGAAGGCCGTCCCTCACGTACATCATCAGTGAGATTAGTGCGACCACGTTTAAACTCATTAAACCAGTTGTAAACAGTCGCACGAGATGGGGCTTCATCGTGAAAGGCCAATCGTAGTCTATCATAACTTTCTTGTTGACTTAAATGACATCGAAAGTCATAAAAAATCATTGCACGAAAATTTTCTCGTGTTAAATTCATGTTGACGTGACACAGACAATTTTCAATTTGCCGCCAAATCGTAAAACAAATGACAAATGAATGAAATATATACTCAGTAATATTGGCAAAGAGTTCTATTTTCAAATTTTAGAATATTTTTTTTATTATATTGTTTATAAGTGGCCAGTTCTAAGAACTTTCAGTTTGACCCTCGTAGACATAAGGTCGGCAGATATGTCAAAGCGCAACGGAGAGTATTTTTCCTGTGCAAAACTATTATCAACATTATCCTCGTGTAAATAATGTCCAAAATCAATTAACACAAAAAAAATCCTGACCGGATTGAAACTATCACTCGTGCGTCCGCGCTCATCAACTCGCAATGCTCGCATGCGCTATGCTTTGCTATATATGCGGCGGACCTTAGTGAGATACAACTAAGCATAACTTAACTTCACGCCTTTATCCCCGAAGGGGTAGGCAGAGGTGTATTACACACCCACATTTCGCCAGTTATGTTTCGGTCCCAATGTAATAGGGGGCGAGCCTATTGCCATCCACCGGGCACATTTTTAAGCGAGCGATAATTAACATTTTTAATACACACATACCTTCGAAAAGACAGAGGTGTGTGCCCGGGGTAACTGGGGATCGAACCCGAGATCGTCTCGGCGGTCCGTTACGTACACCTCTGGGCTATCGCCGCTCCACTGGGCTATCGCCGATACAACTAAGCGTTCCTGCTGATTAATTATTGTGACTAAATCCCAGCTATAGCCTATGTAGTGGAGATACCAACAGAATGCCATGCAGAGGGTTTCGCACACCAGACTCTTGGGAGTCATGTGTGCGTATCATATTTTTGATTATCACCTACCCTGCGCCTCGGAGAACACATTAAGCCTTCGCTCCCGGCATGTAGATCTTGGACAGTCGTTATAGGGTGGCTCGGCTTTACACCGAAACCGTGGGGTAGGGTTCTAGGCGACTTGGAAAAGGAAATGGACTGTATTAGGGCGAGTTCTGGGTCGCCTAGAAAGGAATAAGGGAAGAGGAGATGGATACGGGAGGAGGTGATTGAGTGGGTATAGGATATTTCCAGGATGGAAGGCACTTACCTTATACAGCCTTCTTCGTTTCTTTTCCTCCTGGTGTTTTCGTGATGCAGCTGCTTGTTTTCACTTCACTCACGAGCGGGTTTTCCTTGGTGGAAGCGGTAAATCACATACAGCGGTGCGGCGCGGAGCGGTATCGAGACGGCGTTCTCAGCGGGAGGAATGTTCTCGACTGTCACTCGCGTCCACGATCGCGTCGACGAATCGGGCGAAGGCAGTGCCTCTTCCAGGGAGAGGGAAAGAGAGGGACGGAAATATGATATCGCTCGCACTAGACAAGCGTGGAACGATTCATGTTGATGCGATTAGTTGTAGATAGGAAGGTAGATGGCGCTACCATATCCCCCCGGCCCTAAAGGGTTGCCTTTAAAAAAAATAGAATTGAACTTAGCTATGTTGGGTGTACTACCGCATAACCCATCAATAGGCTAAGACAGCGATATGACAATAAAATTAATCTAAATTAACTTTAGCGAAAGCTACAAACGCAATAATAGCGAAAACTACTAACTAAATACTTAAACTAAGAGGTAAGTCCAACTTCAGGCTAGATCTCACTGAGTTGGAAGCGGACAGAGACGTACAACAGGGCGCACGTAACTCCCCTTGGCGGTTTTCACGGTAACAACGCGAGTTGTACCGTCCTTGGAAGTATGCAATTTCTCTACGATGGCTAACGGCCATGAAAGCGGCGGAGCATTATCATGTATTATGACGACCAACGTACCCTCCTGTATAGGGGATGCAGGACTATTCCACTTGGATCTAGCCTGAAGCTGGTGTAGATATTCCGCACGCCAGCGCCGCCAGAACGACTGCACGAGTTTATCCAGCAGAGTATGTCTCTGGAACAAGCTTGAAGAGTCTGCTTCAGGAGCCGGAAATGACGATAATGGCACTGTGTTCAGAAAATGTGCAGGGCTTAACGCGGATGGTTCTGCAGGGTCACTACTCAATGCCGTGAGCGGACGCGAGTTGATCAGTGCCTCGACTTGTGCAAGGACAGTTAAAAGCTCTTCGTAAGAGAGGATCTGTTGACCTATAACCTTGAAGAGATGCGTTTTAATTACTTTGACCATGCTTTCCCAACATCCACCGAAATGCGGTGATGCTGGTGGAATAAACTTCCAGTCGATATGATTTATGGAAAGTTCCTCCTGAAGACGAGTACGATATTCTTCCCTGAGAAACTTATAAAGGTCGCGTAAATAACAGCTTGCGCCCACAAAACAAGTGCCGTTATAAATAAATAATAAAAAAAAAATGGTTTATTGCCAAGTAATCTTTACAATATTTTACAATACCCTGTGGTCCCACACTAGGCAGAGCCTGTCCTGTGGGTACCTAACACGATTACACTTTTTGGTTTCCCTTGTTTGCTCGGACAACAGCTTTTGTTTAACTTAGCTTAGAGACTACGTACTACAAGTGTTTGCTAAAAGAATTACAATAATGTTAAAGGAAATAAATCAAGAATTATACAACTATTAATAACATGTTCTTTTTTGCGAAGTAAAAAAACCATGTGCTAGGCATCTAAAGTGAATGTACATGTATGTATATACTAGATAAATATATAGAAAATAATGAATATAAGTTATTTACACATATACACACATACATATCCATACATATATATATATATATATATATACACATACACATAATTATATATTATTTCCAACATAAATATATACATTTTACTGTAGAGATAGTAAAAGACTTTCTGTGGAGCCATACGTTAGTGAAGTGAGCCACCTGAATATTTTTTGCTTCGTCTCTGTCACAGAACATTCCTTGATATTACACGCGCTTGCTGCCTTGTTATATATGTAAATATCCTTAAACGGGCTGAAACGTCTAGCGAATCTGGTTTTGATTTGTGGTAGTGGTAATCTGTATACCCGAAGTAATAGTAATTTTGTATAATCTTTAGAGGTTATGGTTCGCTTGTGAACGGAGAGAACTGTTTTTAAGATGAAGAGCTGGCGTACAGTCAAAACTTGAGAGTCCTGATATAACTTTGTTGTTGGGTACCGAAAAGGCTTTTTCAGCATCGTTTTAAGAACTGAGCGTTGTGCTCTTTCCACTTGTAACATTACGGTCTTATGCGCAGCACCCCAGCAACTTAAGCAGTATGTTATCAAAGACTGACTCAGCGCACAATATACAGTCTTCAGGATAGAAGTCGTGGCGGATGACCTAAGTAATTTTAAAATATTTGCAGTTCTACGGATTCTAGAGGAGAGTGAGCTTATGAGTTCCTTAAAATTAAGACTTTGGTCAACTACCACGCCCAGATATTTAATGCTGTCTGCTTTTGACAATGTTATACAGTTGCATGATTGTCTCTGTTCGAGACATTCATGCAACCGCATAGTTAAATTTTGTTTCATGGCTGACGCCTTAGTTTTGTGAAATGTATTTTGTTTTTTTAGCGTTTAAAGTTAGTAAGTTGTGTTGCAGCCATGTAGTTACCTGTCTCATGCCAGTCTCAGCTTTAGAGAAAACACCCTTCCATGTATGGTCATTATATAAGATAACAGTATCATCCGCATAGCATATTATCTCTGCGTCGATACTGTCATGTATGTCGTTGATGTACATAATGAAAAGTGTAGGTCCCAAAATACTGCCCTGTGGCACACCGTAATTAGTTGTTTGTAAATCACTCTTGTAGCAGCCCACTTTAACACACTGTTTCCTGTTTGTTAAATAACTCGTGAACCAGTTTAAAGGTATGCCTCTAATTCCAAAGTAGTTTTCCAGCTTTCGGACGAGTATCGGGATTGACACGGTGTCGAAGGCTTTTGCCAAATCCAGAAAAACGCCTATACTTGCCTTTTTGCTGTCAAGGTGACCGGATAATGTAGATGTTAAAAGACTAACTGCTTCTTCGGTTGACTTGCCTCTTCTAAAGCCGAATTGTTTCGGGGAAATAAGACTATTGCCTTCTATATATCTTTGCAGTCTCTTATTTACTATTTTTTCCAATAGTTTGGAAAGAGCTGGTAGGAGCGAGATAGGCCGATAGTTTTCTATTTGTTCCTTATTGCCTTCCTTATGTATCGGTGACACAGATGCAATTTTCCAGATGTCCGGATAGACCCCCTGTACCAAACTGGAGTTAAATATAATAGTTAGTGGTTTTAAGATGGCATCTTTGATGTTTTTTAGTAAGACATTTGGGAGACCGTCTAAGCCCGGGGCTTTATCATTTTGTAAAGAAACTATTAGAGATTCAACCTCTTGTTCATCTGTTGGTTGCATGTATAAGGAATGTAAAATTTGTTTCTGTTTGATTTTCCTTGTCAATGTGTCCTGGTCTAATTGCAATTTATTTAAGATATTGTCCGCTAGTTTCTTTCCCACATTAGAGAAGTAGGTATTACACATGTTCAGAGAATCATTAGTGCTTGTACTGTCTTCAAGCGATAGTAAATCTGTAGGTTCTTTATTTTTCTTTTCTAGATGGCACACACTTTTAATTGTCTTCCACAATTTTTTGGTGTCTTTCGCGTTACTTAGGAGTTCCTGATTTTCATAGTCTGATTTTAATTTTCGAAGGAGTTCACTACAGAAATTCCTATAACGCGTGTATATAGTCTTCAGTACAGAGTCGTGTGGAAATTTCCGTGTTTTAATGTGTAACCTATCTCTATGTTGCATGCATCGAATCATTCCGGGCGTAACCCATGGCTTGATGTTATATTTGGAATGGCTTACGTGAATAATTTTCGTATTTTTATCTATTATTTCAGCCAGTTTATCACAGAAAAGGCTTGCTGTGTGGTTTACATCTTTGTTGTCTAATAGTTGCATCCAGTTTATTTCGATAAGCTCTTTCTTTATTGCTTCAATATCTCGCTTCACCTTTGTTCTATTTCCAGGTCTTTGTTTTATTTTATTTGATGCTAAACCCAGTATTGCCATATTATGATCGGTTATATCAGTGTAGCAGATGATACCCACAGTGTCAGAAACATTGTTTATCCAGATATGGTCAATGCAGGTATCACCCCTTGTCGCCTTGGTTATCGCGGGGAAAAGACCATGCTCAGCTGCAAGACATTGGTATTCTATGTCATGGCTCGATGTAGTAGAAAGTAGATTTATATTTATATCACCCGCTACAATTCGGGTTATGTTTTTATTGCAGAAGTTTGACAATACGTGATCAAGGGAGTTTAAAAAATTATTTGTGTTAGTGAACGAGGGGGGTCTATAGATACCAAAAATAGTGAAAGCTTTTGATAATGTCACTTGCAGACAGTTGGCATCGTGAATATCTGGCTCACTTACACGGGCTTCCCATGTATCTTTTACATAAATAACTACACCGCTATTTTGATTAATTTTTTTAAGTGTATAGTATGAAGTATATTCTGTGATCTTCGGTATAACACTACATTCATCTAGCCAGCATTCGGTTAAGATAATTACATCAAAGTTAGTTTTAAATCTTCCTAGAGTAATTAAGAAATAATCAAAATTTTTATGTATGCTCCTTATGTTAAAAGTTATAATTCTAAAATTGTGATGTGATGTAATTATTGTTTGAATTTGTTCAGGCTCAGGTATTGTTTGGCAGTTTATGCATAATGAATCCAGTTCCTCATTTATGTTATTGTTATTCATAGTTGTGCAAAAAAATATGGTACAACTTTATGGCTTTGCATATGATATTAATATAACTGCCAAACAATATACATTTGGTATAACAATAGTATGTAACGCATTTCACCCAAATATAGAAAAGTTTAGTATTGCTTACAGTTACATCACATAAGAGACGCGTATATAATTTTATAATCATTAATGTATGTCTAATGGAGCAAAACATAAGCTTAACATCTATACAGAAAGATGATTTTGATAAAATATACAATAAAATAGTATAATAAAAAGAATATATAAAAATGTATAGACAACCTTTTAAATTTAAATTATATAATATGTTTATATAAAGCACATTAAAATAACTAACATTAGATTCTAAAAACATAGGATTATATCGTACATTATTACCAATGATATATTTCGCTTGGCTTATATCAGTTTTTGGGAGTACAAAATATGCGAGAAAGATCGTCAGATGTACGTACTTGGAGCGCTGGTTTTCCTTCTTTTTGCTTGACATATATTTTGCCTTGCGTGACCCAGCAGTATGCATATTCATGCTCCATTGCCTTTGCTCGTGCGGCGCGAAAAAGCAACCTATTTTCTTTCGTTAAGCGTTCGTTGTAGAAGATTTTATACGATTTGCCTGGTAAATTTAAGTCAGTACTAGTAACATTTCTTCTAGTTTTTGACGCTTTTATTAGTTGATCTCTTTTGCTACGACGTAATAAGCGCACCACTATGGGTCTGGAGAAGTGTATGTCATCATTGGGAGCTACAGCACTCTTAATACGAGGTCCAGCTCTAGAAACCCAGTCGATATCGCCGTCAGTCAATTCGACGCCTACCATCTTCGCTGCTAAAAGTGCAATATGCTGTATGTTTTCATTATTAGTTTCGGGAATACCCGCCAGCTCTATTTCGTTGCACAAATGTTGTTGCAATTGAGTATTTAGTTCCTGTTGCAATTCCGTAACTCTTCTTTCGAGTAACTTGGATTCGTTATCACGATTTTCAAGGATTTTTATTCGAGAATCATTTGAGGCTATCGAAATCGTTAATTCTTCTAATCTCGCCTGGCAGCTTGACATGGATGACGTAGCGTTTTCTAGGCGTTCCTTTAAAGAAGTAATGTCGCGAGTAAGAAGACGTACCTCCTCCGTGAGCTCCCGAACTTCGGCTTGAAGGTTGTCCTCAGAGGATTCATCATGCCTTCTTCTTATTGTTACGTTCTCATCTGCTGATCGTACAGGGGTTAGGGTATTATCACCACCTTTCTTTTTCATGGCACAGCAGTCAGGACATCGCCAGTTCTTTCTCTTCTCTGACGAAATTGAAGTTGTGTTTATACACATGGAGCAAAATTGTTTTTCACAGGTACTAGAGCAACATTTTATGCTGTTAATGTCCTTAGAAATTTTTAAACAACCATAGCATTTCATTTTAATGTTTTTGGTGGTTTTATTTCGCTTTTATAAGCAAATTTCGCTTAGTAAAATGTCTTTTACAACGCAAAAAGTAATCCGCCACCCGTCAGGATCGAACTCAAGCCCTCTGCTTTGAAAGCGTGCGATGACTCTACTGCGCCACGCTTACTCGTTACGAGTTTAATGAATATTTCGATCTTAAGGCGAAAAGTTTAAACAGCTTTATTAACGGCAATGACCTTACTTTTGTTTTTCAATGTCATTCACTTAAACATGAACACTTTTTTAACCGTTTATATAAAATGTTTAGTCAGTTTTTTGTTGATAACTTTTGCTGTTGACACTGCACGGACGCGGTTTATACACTATTTTGTTCGTATTTAGGTAGTGCACACACTCGTCTAATTATTAAGTATTTTTGCACGATTTTGACAACTATTTAGAATAAAATGTTTCAAGCACACAGTAACGGGTCTGTCTAGAGACGGTGTCCGAGCGTAACTCCAACTCCAACTCCATGTTATCCGTGTACAAACACTGTATAGGGCCGCGCCGTGAGAGAAATCGTTTAAGGGCTGCCAGGAATGACACCGTGCTTAAATCTGTCGCAACTTCAATATGCGTAGCGCGCGTCGTTAAGCATGTAAAAATACATAGCCAGGCTTTACGGCTTTTAACACCTCGACCACGCACTGGCGTATACTGCAGTGGTCCTGCGTAATCACAACCGGTGTGTGTAAACGCTTTAGCAACCTGGTTGACGCGCTGGCTAGGGAGATCGGCCATGGGAGGGAAAGTCGGACGCGGACGAAATTTGAAACAGACCTTACATTTATGTATTCTGTGACGAATTATTCGTCGAGCGGCTAAAATCCAATACTTATGCCTAAGTAAGGACATAAGCAACTCCGGACCGGCATGGAGGTGCTTCTTGTGATAAAAATCAACAAGAAGGTCGACAACATGATCGTGTCGCGGCAGAATACAAGGATGTTTGTAGTTATAAGGTTCATCCGAATTTGACAGACGACCCCCAACGCGTATGACGCCATGTTCATCGAGAAACGGCTTGAGTCTAAGGATAGCGGGAGAACAAGGTACATTGTCCTTTAAATTTTGAATGACGTTACTAAAATGAACAGCTTGTACAGCTCGTAGTAACTTACATTCTGCGAATTTGAGATCAGTACTTGATACAAAAGTCTCATTAGGTAGGTGCCTAAGAAACCTATAGACATAAACGATGGCGCGGAGTAACTTAGACCACGATGACATGCGTAGTGCGAGTGCATAGATGGGAGACTCCGCAACCTCAGCAATCACGGGATAAGAAACAGACTTCCGCTCGGGTACATCTTCGTCTTCTGCACTGTGGTCAAAGGGTTGCATGGGCCATTCTGACGGATCATGGGAGATCCAAGAAGGTCCACGACGCCACAATGGATGATGCAGAAGATTAAGTGGAGTGACACCACGAGACAAGCAATCTGCGGGGTTCTCAATACCCGCGACGTGATTGAAACAAGTAGCAGGAACCAGTTCAATCAATTTGCTAACGCGGTTGGCGACAAAAGTCTGCCAGCGATGAGGAGAAGAATGAATCCAAGCGAGCACTACTTTGGAGTCGGAAAATGCGTATAATTTATTAATGGGGTAGTGGGGCAAAACTGTGTCTTGAACCTTGCGGAGCAACTGAGACAGCAGAAGGGCCGCGCACAACTCCAGTCTCGCAACTGAAACGGTTTTAACAGGCGAGACCTTAGACTTGGCACAAACTAACTGCACCGAATAGTTAGGACCAATGCGGACTTGCAGATACACGACTCCGCCGTAAGCACGCTCGCTGGCGTCAGCGAAACCTATCAAGTTGATGGTACATCCATCTACCAACCCAAGATGACGCGGAATAGTAACTTGATTGAGCGCGGTAAGCTCAATACAAAACTGGCCCCAAGCGGCGACAATATGGTCAGGGGGTGTTTCATCCCACTCACACTTTGATAGCCAAAGCTCTTTGATCAAGAGCTTGGCGTACAAAATTGTGGGAGCCACAAAACCCATTATGTCCCATAGTCGAGCCACTGTGGACAGCATAGTGCGTTTGGTGCACTTATCATCTGGTGGTGAGACGTCAAACCGAAAACTATCGCAGGATTTGTTCCAGCGTAAACCGAGAACCTTATGCGGTACAGACTTCTCAAACTCAATGTCTGGAGAAGCCTTATGAGAATCTGGTATGCGTGCGAGAACCTCCTTAGAGTTGCTTGTCCATTTGACAAGATCAAACTGGCCTCGCTTGAAAAGCTGAATAAGCTCTTCACAAAGCGAAATTGCTAGCGGAGCGGATATGACACTACAGGCAATGTCATCCATGTACAAAGCGGAAGTGGCAACAGCCGCTGCGGCGGGAAAGTGATCGCCTTCATCAGCGATCAACTGGCGAACAACTCGTAACGCGTGATATGGGCTAGACTTGAGTCCAAAGCAAACACGATTGAACTGATACACAGATAAAGGTTCTTTCTTGTCAAAACGATAAAAGACCCGTTGAAATCTACGGTCAGATTCGCGAACGCCGATATTGAGGAACATTTGGCGGCAATCAGCTGACAGAGCGATTTGGAAAAGACGAAACTTTATTATGATGTTAAATAAATCACCCTGTAGATTGGGGCCGGCATGCAAAATGTCAAACACGTTCAGTGCCCACGACTCGGATCCGAGTTCAACAATTCATATATTCCCATGCCCAGAACTCGGATCCGAGTCGTGTCTATAAGTAGTTATGGCCGACTTCTAACAATGCCAAGGACTCGGATCCGGGTGCAAGTCGAACAATAGAGATACACGTCATTGTTAACTTAGGGTTGTCAAATCCAAACCATGCGGCCAACTTTTTTACCAGTTGTTATATCATTCGTACCTAATCTTCCGAAATAATTTACCTATAAGCGAAGTTTATGATTATAAGTGTTGCTTAATTCAGAAATAATAATCATAATGATGAACAATTATTGAACAAGTGCCGTATCTACACATCGTACACACGTAAATAGGTACCTACGCACAAATATTTCACTTGAACATTCATCATTAAACATTTGAATTATTTGATGTTGTTTTGCGTCGATAAAATATATTTATGAAGATTCATAACCTACACGCATAAAACTTAATTACGACTAGCGAAAAATAGTATAATAATATCATGATTATTTGAGTGTTCGTATTAGATTTGCAGTTTATGAGGTAGGTACTTACATTTATACATACTTAAATTCATATCTTTTTTAAATAATTGCATCCTGTATTTATGATTTTAGAATATATTTGAAATTACTAGGTACATACAATAAAAAAAATATAATATCAAAAACATTACATGTGGGAACACAGAATGCTTGTTTGCATTGTTCACTAACTTGTGTTGCATGCATTACTTACGTTTGTGGCTATTTGTAGCGTTCGTTCATAGTAGGTAACGTAAAATGTTCAACAAAAGTGTGAATTAGCAGTAATATTAACTAACCTCTTCAACTAGCATTGAAACAAAACGCCGAATACACATTATCACCGCGGAATCGTAAATTAATTAATGTAATCTGTGATTATCACTAACATAACCTCTCGATGTACAGTGAAAGAAGGAATGTAAGTTCATTGTGATCTCCAAGGCAGCAGAGTCTCAGATATGAGAAATTTGTGACTATACTTATAGGCTGATACTCCAACACGGTTCCAAACGTAAGACAATCAGAGTCCAGGAGCAAGTAGTCGTCAATCGAATCACACAGGACGCAGAGAAAACAGAAGGGAGTAGATATCCGATATAGGTCTGGCCAGAAGCGCAATCAAATATCGAATGAGCTAAATAATTTTGCACGTAAATCAGCAGACAAAATGATCATGGTATGACCCAGAAGTCATAAACCATATTTACCTGTGTATAACAAAGTTACTACAAACAAAAGGACACGTGCGCTTCATTTTTTAAGTACATAACAAAGGACGCCGACGCCGACAAAATATTTTCAAGTTTTAAATTTTTCTCACGACTTTTAAATGAAAACAAAGCACTTCGGCGCCTTTGTTATTGCGGCAACTAATCATAGATAACGAAATGTTTAGATTGGGTCTAAAAATTGTCATCTAACGAAGACAATAAATACCGACAAGCTTTGTTCTATGATTTCTATTTTATCTAAACGTTGTAAATCCTTCTCCGATATTTTCAATGAAAACAAGAACATCGTTAAAAATTATCGAGGCAACAGATGGTCGGCGAACGATCTCAATAAATACCGACAAGCTTTGTTCTATGATTTCTATTTTATCTAAACGTTGTAAATCCTTCTCCGATATTTTCAATGAAATCAAGAACATCGTTATAATTGTCGAGGAAACAGATGGGCGAACGATTTCAATCAATACCGACAAGCTTTGTTATAAGATTTTTTACCCTAAAACTAGGAGTAAATGAAGACGAAAGTATTTGATTTTAAAATATACTTTTATAAATAAAAACATTAATCACTTGTCATGTATTTCACTAGAACAAAAATTAAAAAATAACAGGTCATTTTGGACAGCCCTGCGCTCGCGCTTGTGAACTCGGATACGGGACCATGAGCATAGCGGTCCAGTTACGACGTCGTCGTGCCGATGGACTCGGATCCGAGTCGTTATGTATTACTCCCACAAATTACTGGGCATATGTATTGACTTATAGTATAATGACTTGGCAGTGAAAGTGTCGACTGACCCGATGTAGTCTTACAACTAGCGTCTAAAACCACACGAAGTTTAGTAGAGGTTTTATCTTCGCGAACTACGCCGTGATGCGGGATATAATATGAGGGCAGAGAGTTGCCCTCGTTGTTTACAACTACACTCAAAAAACCTTTATCTATGTAGTCACGAATGACGTCATTATAGGCGCTGCGTAACTTAGGTGATGCATCAAGTTTACGTTCCAAACAATGGAAACGTCTGAGCGCAGCAGCGTACGAGTCGCCTAACGAATAAGGGTCACCACACAATGGCAACGCCACAACGTATCTGCCACTGTCGTCACGAACAGTGGTAGCGCGGAAATGTTCTTCACACTCGAGATCTTTACGGCTCATCGAGGGCGGTGCGGTAACCTCTTCAAGCTCCCAAAATCGCTTGAGAAGAGAGTCAATATTGTTTTCTTGAAGAACAGAACAACAGCAAGACGTAACGTATTGAGAAGTATGTAATGTAGGTACGGTACCCATAATCACATACCCGAATACCGTCTCAATAGCGGGCGGTAAGTTATTTTGCTCACTACGTACCACTTTAGTAAGTAGCAAGTGCGGGAATACTGCGGCTCCGATCAAAACATCAATGTCTGCCGGATTCGCAAACTCCGAATCCGCTAGTGGTAATGATTCGAGATGTGTGAGGAGCGACACGTCCACATTAGCGTTTGGCAACGTGTCTGTAATACGTTCCACGATAAGCGAAGAAATGTTAAAATTAATGTCCCTATTAAAACGCGAATGTATTTTAATATCTACGGAATCTTTGCAATGTTTTTCTGATCCGCCTATCCCTCGGATTATTGAGTTCGTATTTTTAAAGTTATTCCATAATCCGAGGCGTTTGAACAATTCTAACGTTATTAAATTGGTCTGAGATGCGCTATCTAGCAGACAACGCACCATGTGCGGCGACCCATTGACATCATATATGATAACTTGCGCTGTCGCTAACAGAACAGTCTTAGACGCCATACATGGCGGCCTAGCACTGCTCTGATCACTACAAGCGCGCGAAGGCCGTCCGCGCGTGCGTGCCGCCCGCGCAATGGATGTCGTACACAACGATATCTCATTATTGCGAGGCGTGGAAGGCGCAGCTACCGTGTTCTGCACTTGCGTGAGTGTGTCAAGGTTATCGGCTTGACTTGACAACCGGTTATTTTTATCAAAATGTAACAGTGTGTGATGTTTTTGTTTACACGTGCGACATCTCGTTCTACTGGAACAATTACTCGTTTTATGTTTTATGCTTAAGCAATTAATGCAAGCTTTGTTATCTTTTACGCTTTTAAAACGAGCAATTGGATTTAAATCATTAAAGGTGGGACACTTATAGTAATGGTCGTGCACTATATTACTGCACAGACACTTCTGTGAATTATTACTATTAGATTCCGAACATGTTACGTAAGATTGTGGATTAGGGACTGAGTTATTATTACTATTTCGCGATTTATTCAACCTTTGTTTTTGTTGTTAGTGTTAGACGGGCCAGGTGAACCAGACTGCGTATTATGAAATATTCGACACTGATCTTTGATGAACGAAATAAAACTATCTAATGTAGGTATTTTATTAATGCGTTCCGTCATCTCGAATGCGCGAATTGTATCAGTGTCAAACTTTTTTAAAGCGAGTTGAAGCAACATAAAGTCGGAAAGATCTTCTAATTTTAAATTCCTAAGAGAATTAACCGCGGTTACGAAGTTATCAATAAACAGCTGGAAATTCGAGACAGACGCGTTGCTGGACAGTTTGAGATTTAAAGCTTGGTCAAAGTACGTAGACGCTAGAACGCGCGTGTCTTGATATCTGTCAAGTAGTGACTGAAATATGACCTGATAATTCTCAGCACTGGGTGTGACACCTGCAAATACGGACTGGGCCTTCGGTGACAGTTTACCTATTAAATAGTACAACCTGTCAGCATCTGTCAGAGAACCATTATCGTGCACCGTAGACTTAAAACTCGCATAGAATAACGGCCAATTTCGTATATCTCCGTCAAACGACATAATCTCGATTGGCGGTAATCTCGGTTTGCGGGCAACGGGCTCTGCCGAACATTTACCCTCCAATTGCGATTGTATACGCTTAATAATACAATAAAGATCTTCGAATGAGGTATACGCCTGATAGTTCGGTTTTTCATCAGGATTGATAGAAAGTAATCTTGCGTTATAATCGTCTAACAACTTATGAAAATCTGTTCGAATACTATCTACTGTTGTACAATAACTGAGAAATGCTTCGCTATTACTGTCAGACATCGATGCGGTTTTTGATCTTTCATAGATATTTTGAATGCGCTCAAATAAAATATTGCGTTTTGCTTCTAAGATTGTCATCTCTTTGTCTTCCGACACGCGTGACTTCTTTTGTTGTGACATGCTTACGTAAGTATAAGCTAATGAGAACGAAACAAAATAAGAATATCTAATGTATCTATTATTTTACCTAAGTAGGCAACACTTTAGAGCTGAGGAAATAAAAGTTGATTGAAATATGAGATTTATAAGACAACTATGATACGAGGGTCAAACTGAAAGTTCTTAGAAAATCAAAAACTGATTACATTAGCCAGTTATTAGTTTTATTATATCTTTTCAAAATATTGTCCATTGACGTCAATACACCGCTGCATGCGATGGAACCACTGGGAAAAGCACTTTGCCCACTCGTCCTTAGGGGTCTCTTCAATGGCATCGCGATACGCAGCCACCGCTTCTTCAGCATTCATAAACCGCTTTCCTTTAAGTTCTTTAATTTTTGGAAATAAATAAAAATCACAAGGTGCGAGGTCGGGGCTATACGGCGGGTGACCCAGTAATTCAACGTTTGATGTCGCCAAATAGTCGATCGTTCGCTTGGCGGTGTGCGACGAGGCGTTGTCGTGGTGAAGGAGGATCCTACTTCGAGGTCGTTTCTCTCGAACTTTTTCCAAGACAAGTGGCAAACAATTGGTAGTGTACCATTCTGCAGAAACTGTTTTTTGATCCTCTAACACAATTGTTGCGAAATGACCTATCCTTCCAAAGAACGAGGCCACTATTTTTTTTCCCGCACTTCGATCTCTCTTCACTTTAGTTGGCAACTCCTCGAAAGGAAACACCCACTGAGCAGATTGTCTTTTGGTTTCAGGATCATAACAGTAAATCCAGCTTTCGTCACCTGTTAGTATGTCGAACACAGCATTTGAGTCACCTCCGTTAAATCTTTCAATCATTTTACGGCACCAATCCACACGATGGAGTTTTTGAGCCTTAGTCAAATTATGAGGTATCCACCGGGCGCAAAGCTTCCTGACCGCTAAATGTTCGTGGAGGATTTTGTGCACTTGACTCATACCGATGCCTAAGCTTGTCCGAATCTGCTGATAGGTCACTCTTTTGTCAGTCTCTATCATACGCCGCACAACACAGATGTTATTTTCAGTCGTCGCCGTAGAAGGCCGTCCCTCACGTACATCATCAGTGAGATTAGTGCGACCACGTTTAAACTCATTAAACCAGTTGTAAACAGTCGCACGAGATGGGGCTTCATCGTGAAAGGCCAATCGTAGTCTATCATAACTTTCTTGTTGACTTAAATGACATCGAAAGTCATAAAAAATCATTGCACGAAAATTTTCTCGTGTTAAATTCATGTTGACGTGACACAGACAATTTTCAATTTGCCGCCAAATCGTAAAACAAATGACAAATGAATGAAATATATACTCAGTAATATTGGCAAAGAGTTCTATTTTCAAATTTTAGAATATTTTTTTTATTATATTTTTTATAAGTGGCCAGTTCTAAGAACTTTCAGTTTGACCCTCGTAGTTGCAGAAATAATAATTTAATAAGTAGGTAGCTACATAAAAGTTTACCTACTAATGCGGGCGGAAATAACCATGTGACGGTTATGTGAATATATTAGGAGTATAGCTAGGTGCTATAACTGCCTAGGTATAGCGGTATAACGTATAAAACGTAAATGAATCCGACTCGTATGGATAAAAAAAATGGCTCGGCTTTACACCGAAACCGTGGGGTAGGGTTCTAGGCGACTTGGAAAAGGAAATGGACTGTATTAGGGCGAGTTCTGGGTCGCCTAGAAAGGAATAAGGGAAGGGGAGATGGATACGGGAGGAGGTGATTGAGTGGGTATAGGATATTTCCAGGATGGAAGGCACTTACCTTATACAGCCTTCTTCGTTTCTTTTCCTCCTGGTGTTTTCGTGATGCAGCTGCTTGTTTTCACTTCACTCACGAGCGGGTTTTCCTTGGTGGAAGCGGTAAATCACATACAGCGGTGCGGCGCGGAGCGGTATCGAGACGGCGTTCTCAGCGGGAGGAATGTTCTCGACTGTCACTCGCGTCCACGATCGCGTCGACGAATCGGGCGAAGGCAGTGCCTCTTCCAGGGAGAGGGAAAGTGAGGGACGGAAATATGATATCGCTCGCACTAGACAAGCGTGGAACGATTCATGTTGATGCGATTAGTTGTAGATAGGAAGGTAGATGGCGCTACCATAGGGAGTTGATACCCTTTTATTACACTAACACTGGTCTAAGGCATAGAATATTATAACTTAAATTACATTAAATATTATAACTTAAATTAAATTACATTACTTACGCCTGAGCCTGAGTCCGTGTGGTGACGGATTAAGAATACGGAATGTCACCACCCCATATCATCCCATGGGTGTCGTAAGAGCCGACAGAGGGAGCATATTATGCAGAGAACAGCACTGTAAGAGAAGGAAAACTTGATACAAACCCTATACCAACCCGTTTGGCGGTATAGTAGGCCAATTCCTCCTTTCAAAGGAGAGGCCTAGTCCAGCAGTGGACTGTTAAAGGCTGATGATGATGATGACGCCTGAGCCTGCCGCTCAGCCTACACCTCGACCCTACGAGCAGCTACCCTGCGAGCGTCGGAGAGCAGCAGGAGTCTACACTCCAGCCTTTAGGCCAGTGCTTATCTAGTCGGTCATACTGTATGTAAGCGGTAGTGAGACATAATAAGAAACCCGTTCCTTCGAAGCAGAGTTTCTATTAGAACCCCGACATTCTACCTGAGAGCCAAACGTCTCATAACTTAATTTGTAGCTTTAAGTTACTTTAGAATTGTACTTTATTTTGGTGTACAATAAAGAATATTATCTATCTATCTATTACCTATTCAAGTATTTGAGTTGTGGAGGTCAGATGGAAGTCGCTCAGTGGAAAAAGGTTATAATATTGTTACGAATGGCGTTATTTGAAAATAACGCCATCTATCGGTGAATGAGAGAACTAGAAGAGAACGAATATATCAGTGTTACATCTACTCTCTAATAGATGGCGTTGCTGTTGATACTAGAACAATGCATGAACTCTAGAACGCTCGCACGTTACCAGAACTTTCCTGAAGCATCTCGAACAGACTAGTTATGTGTTCCGGCCGGTATAAATACCGCGTGAACGCGCGAGTCATAGATTATACAGATATACTGGTATAGATGCGCAACTCTCTCTAAGGAAAAGTTCAATATGCATCCTCTACCCTAGATGGCGTACAAACAATTTTATTTTTATTCCAATCGTATAGATGGCGTTAGTAGTGGATTCATTTTTCAAAATAAAATAAATGTTTAATTTCGGTGATAATAAATAAGTAAATGACAACTATTATATTGTAAAATATGCAATTTAAAAGTAAAAAAATATAAAAATCACAAAAAGTAGTTCTAGATTAGCGTGGATTCGATCGATGGACATTTGAGTTATAGTCTTAGCACTCTTCCACTGCGCCACGCATATCTTAACGATGTTGGCGAAATTACCGTTCAGTTATCGCTACAGATATGTCTAGGTATATATGTAATTTTTTTCTTGCAATCTTCGGTAGATGGCGCTGATCTATATGAAATTTACCCGTGTATGGAGCTTTCACGGCCCTGGCGCGAGTCAACATAGTTACAGTTGAATAAGCGAAGTGATCAACAACAAGCGAAGGATCTGAAGAGTCGGAAGTGTTTAGTGGTGTGAAATAGTGTTTTAAAAAGTGTGTAATTAAGTGTGTATAGTGTTTGTGTTAATAAATGAAGTACAGTTTAGCGGCATAGTGCATTTATCACCGAACCCCAGCTCGTAACAATATTATCATATCCGGCTAGACTAGTAATCGGACTAAGTCTTAAATGCAAATGGGATAGCCCTAGGACGATTGTAACTAAAACAGTGCAAAATAAATGCCCTTTTACGTAGAACAGTACCAGGGTAGGGCTAAATGGCAAGAAGGTCATTTAAATCTTTACACTAGTCAAACGTTGCTGACAGCAGGGAGCTTTGTTTCGCAAAAGATGATACCTTAGATTTTTATAGTTTAAATAAAGCACCTCAATTATATTCATAATCATATTTATTACATAAATATACATATTACCATCATCTGTATAATAATATTGTCGCCATAAATACATACAAATAATCAATTATTTAACACAATAATTGTGTAACTTGAGCATAGTTTTACAACATGATTTGAACACTGGTCACTTCTACAGGTATTAGAGCCTTGCTGATTTCAGCATGAATGAGCCGGCTCGACCGGGGAAGTACTACCCTCCCACAGAAAATCGACGTAAAGTAACAGTACCTAAACTGTTGCGTTTCGTTTGGTAAGTGAGAGTGTCGGAGGCCCTGTCCCCTATTCCTTCTCCATCATCAAAAACGACTGATAGAATTTTGCTGAAACTTTGCAGGAATGCCAGGAATATAGCTTTGATATTAGGCTACCTTTCGTCGCGGTAGCTGACACCACTTCAGACGAATTCTAGAATAATCCTATATTGTAAAATCTCCACGATTTCGCATCACGACCAAGGATTTATCATACAAACTTATCCAAATTTCATCAAGACCAAGTTTCGATATTATTATAAAAATACCCATCCAATTTTTCCCCGTAACCTCCCATAGTCATATTATGCTCAGATACTAAATCACAGACATCCCTCTCATGTTTCGGTTTAAAAATCCTCAAATTCTTCCTGCACAATACTTTAGCAAACGTCTTTCTAGAAGCAGGACTTATACCTTCACTTTTCATACTTTTTAAATATATATTGTATAACTGAAATTGATTTTTCACGTTCAAATCTATATATTTCACTGAAGAGTCGCTGTTAAGGCAGAATTGGCATTTCGGATCAACTTTTGGTAGGCTATCTATGTACGAAATTACTGTAAGAGATTTCAAAGGAGTTTTTAAAGTTCGAGGTTTTATTTCTGAAGACAGCCAGCACCTAACCATTGCTTCTTTTATGCCTAATGTGTTCAAAAATGTTACCCTACATACTGGTACTTTTTCCCCGTTAAGAATTAAATGGTAGGACTTAGAATCGCCTTTTCTAGATATTGAACCCTTATGACTGGTTCTACGGCGTTTCGCAGGTACGGTATCTATTAAAGACTTGACGAAATTCTTCTTTTCGCGCCATTCTAATTGCCAGAAATGTCTGAAAATCGTCTGTCTGTCAGGCTCTGATAGTCTGTGGCAGAATCGGCCGATATTTTTAATGCATATGTCCGATTTGCATGCCGGTCCGATTTTCCGTTCCGATTTAAGTACATCTTGTATGTATTTCTTCTTTTCTCCTTCGGTTTGAGTTCTAAAACCGTAGTAACTCTGGCCGGTCATGCGTTTTTCTTTTTCCTGTTTTCTTTTTTCGGTTTTGTGGCGGGAATCTCTCTGTGGGTAAAGAAGTTTTGTGTTTAGAAATTATAGATGTTGGAAAGGAAATTCTTTGGAGGGATATTTTCGTTTCTTTGTTAAGTTAGAAATAAATTGTGATGATTTGGTTGATTCGTATAATGATGTAGGTATATCGATAATAATAACTTAAGTCGACAAGGTAATCATATTAATATACTTCTGAATAGTAATATTAACCCAGCACCGCGGCGGGCAACTGATTCGGCCGCGGGCGAAGTCTTTTTTTTATTTTATTTATAGACTCACGCCTGTATCCCCGAAGGGGTAGGCAGAGGTGTAATATTACACCCACATTTCGTCATGAATTCTTAGGTTCCACGTAATAGGGGGCGAGCCTATTGCCGTACCGGGCACATTACCAGACACCGTGCTGCTACTGATAATTCGGAAAAAACCCAGTAACACTTTTCCCGACCCGGGATTCGAACCCGTGACCTCCCAATCCCACGCGAACATTTATGCCGCGAGACCAACGAGGCAGTCGCAGGGCGAAGTCTTAAATAATAAATCTAGCCGGAAAGCCTAAAAATGGATCACTGCTACTTCTGCTGCCATCTATTGTCCTGTGAATGCTATTAAGTTTTCTCAATTGTGCAAAAGATGGCGCAACCGGTCACATTTGCTATATTGAGACTGCTTTGTGTATTAAGGCTTACTCAATTAAGGTAACTCTACGGAGCATAAGATTTAAGTAAATTATATAATGCAAGATTTGGATCCCGGGATGTGGGCCCCGGGATCCAAGTCTTCCTTTTTCATTTTCTGGTCCAATCAGATATGACAGCAAAAACGTGCATTTTTGAACCCACATCAAAAAACGAGTAGGTTCTCAATTCAACTGAATTGTATTATGTTTGTTATTGTATACATTGTCCGTGTGGTGTCAGATTAAGAATACGGAATGTCACCACCCCATATCATCCCATGGGTGTCGTAAGAGCCGACAGAGGGAGCATATTATGCAGAGAACAACACTGTAAGAGAAGGAAAACTTGATACAAACCCTATACCAACCCGTTTGGCCAACGTGGTATAGTAGGCTAATTCCTCCTTTCAAAAGAGAGGCTTAGTCCAGCAGTGGACTGTTAAATGCTGATGATGATGATGTTGTATACAGCCTAATTAATTAACCTAATAAACATTCTGATCCGACATATGATTTTAAAACTGATTGTAGCGCCATAAAAAAGGTTATTGAAACAATGCGGTTCAATATTATCCCCAGGATACAAAAAAAAACATATCAAAGAAACGAAAATATCCACAATAAAGTCAAAACCGCGAATATTATACAAAGAATATTCACAAATATATGATTCAAAAAAATATAGAATTTAAAAAGAGATAGGTAAAGAAACATAATTTTGAATAACAACTTACCTTAGTAACATTCGCAGTTTTGATTCCCAGTTATAACAAAGTTGGTACTAAACATAAATATTTTTACAAAACATTCATAAATATGTGTTTCAAACTTTTTATACTTTTAGTTATATGTCTCGACGACATAAAATAAACAAATGAGAACGAAATTATAAACTTTTTATTTATTTCCATCTCTTTCTAGTTCGACCAAAAATAACGAGAAATTGAATTACCAGCATTATTGGTTAAGTTATTTCTTGAACGCAAAATACCCGAGCATGGACCAAAAAAACATGGTTTACGAACTTTGAAATATAAATTCCAAAGTGTTTTGTAAACAGTCCCAATATTTGTAACAAAAGTTGCCATGGACCTAAGTGCGATCCTTGTGACACTCCTGTCCTCAGTGTAATCATAACAATTATGTACTACAGGTTTGGTCTTTGAAAGCAACTGATTGCATACGGCTGCAACTTACGAAAGGCTTTAGCAAATACCAATTCACAGGTATATTAAAGGTATATACAGATGTATAGAAAAAAGGGATTTTTTTCATTTATATGTAGTGGTCAACTGTGTCAAAGGCTTTGCTTAGGTTAATATGGCCACAAACAAAATGGTTACACAATACCTCCTTAGACACTATACTTTTTAGGTTAGGTGTAACAATTTTGTGTTTCATGTTTAGTTCTTTGACATATGCAATAATAATAATAATATTCTACCACATTCACACAACACCATCTAGTCCCAAACTAAGCAGAGCTTGTACTATGGGTACTAGATAATGGATAAACATACGTATATAATTATTTTTTTTGTAAATTCATACATATTATACATAGAAACACCCAGACTAAGACAAACATCCATGTTCATGCACACAAATGTTTGACTTGTGCGGGAATCGAACCCGCGACCTTCGGCTTAGCAGTCGCTTACACTCCCGCTGCGCCAACCGGTCGTCACATATTTCCTTTTATCACCATACAAAACCTCTGGCAACAGCAAACAAAAAAGCTAGTTATAAGAACGTTATACGTGCGTAACCGGCTTTATTTTGTTTGTTTGTCCTTTTACTTCGCAACGGGGCGATTTTTTTTAATGACTTTTGTTTGTGGAGATAGTTTAAGCTAGAGTCACGTAGGCTACTTTTTACCACGATAACTGACCTCCTCGCGGGCGATGCCGCGGCCCAGTCTTGTTGTTTTATAATACGTACCTTTTCTTTGGCGATGGTCTTGCAGAACACTTCGTAGTCGACTAGCTGTGTGATGGTTGGATTATCTGAGCATATCGCGCAGTTTGCGTTGCGGCCTCGTAGTTGCACTGAAATTTGAAAATACTTATTTAATTTTAGATATAAAGATATATAATGCTTATTGTAGATCGTATACACAGTCATGATGCAGAGTCAAAAGAAAGATGGAAGACTTTACAACAAAATGCACAATGGGTGGCCTTATGGCAATTTCTTCCAGGAAAACTTTTGATGGTCAAAAATAGATTTAGATTAAAGAAATACATTCATAAAATGACGTAGTAATATATGTACTAGCTAAAAATAGACAAAGTACGAAAATACATAAACATATAATAGAAATACATACATAGAATGTAGATATTAGGCATAGGCGAGTAGTTAATTGCGTATTGAATTTAAATTATCGCATGCCACGGGCCTCGAAGGAGTCTGTCATGAAGATCTTTGACAGTCGTTATATGGAATCAATACCTATAAATAAACTGATACTAGTCTAAACCATGGAATATCACTATCTCTTTGGGTTGCTATCTTAAGGGTCAGAATGACAGTCGCTCTGTGGAAAAGCTAATATTCAGTGAAATTCGGTTATACTAGTAAGCAGGACTTGGGTTGCAACTAAAAAGCTAGGATGATATAGATATTATAGATGATGATATTTTCGTTTGTTATGTCTCCCTCTAATATTAAATTCTTACCCGGAAGGTTATATTTGCATTAGTTTTTATAACATTTATCTTTAACACTTTTCAGCTTATCACCTCTTCTCGCCTTCCAAAATACTCACCAACTTTACAAGACATGTCCTCAACATCCATGATCAGCATTCTTTCTACCAGTAGGTTCCTGGATTGGTGACCCATTATCAGTTTGAGCGCCTCCATCGCTTGTAGAGTACCTGAGAGCAATATATTATTTATTTATTTATTGCTTTACAGAAGTCATGCGTCGCATAGAAAACGCCTGGAAGAGCTACTGGTCGATGAAAGACCTAATGAAAGGAGATCTCCCATTATGTCACAAGCGTAAACTCATGGACATGTGCGTTCTCCCCATTCTCACGTATGGTGCACAAACATGGTCTTTGACTGCTCAGCAGAGGTCCGCACTCGAGGTCTGCCAGCGAATAATGGAGCGTAGTATCCTAGGAGTCCGTTTAACAGACCGCGTAAAAAATACAATACTACGCTCCAAAACAAAAATCGCCGATGTCACCCACAAAGCCTGCAAACTCAAATGGGACTGGGCAGGCCACGTTTGCCGCATGCCGGAAGACCTTTGGGCCAAAATCGCCACTAATTGGGTCCCCGAAGGTGCTAGGCGACAACGTGGGAGGCCGAGACGACGATGGCGGGAGGAACTGGACTCGTATAGTAAGGACTGGCCTGTGCTAGCACAAAATAGAGACCTGTGGAAAAAGGAGAGGGAGGCCTTTGCCCTGCAGTGGGACACTACAGGCTGAAAATAAATAAATATTGCTTTACCAGTAGTGATCACTGAAACATTCATTACAAACTATAACATAGTATCTTAATCGAAGTGCACAACTCGTGTAGGTAAACACCACATGCATATTATAATTAAATGTAGGTATCTTATAAAATAACAATTGACAAAAGTTATCCTAACAGTGAGGAAACAATGAAATTGTTAGAAAACTTACATGATAGCAATTAGTAGGTGGTTAATCAATAGTAAGATTACGGACTTGGTTCCTAAATCGTTGGAATGTTGTTCCAAATATATCTATCCGTTTACTATGGTGATTGTATATCTTACTTAACCGTGAAACAGGCGAGTTGGAGCCTAAAACTGACTTTAAAAATGGAGGATGTAGGAGCATAATTGGTTTCCTGGGATATTTGTGAGTAGAAGTTAGAAGTTCTGGGCAATGTTGTTGTGTAATAATTTAAACAAGAATAACAATTCCGAAGAGTCACATACATTTTATTTATTTATTTATCCACTCTATTTTAAACGCGAAATAATATATTACACGGATCGGCGCCTCTTATCTCTGCCGTACCATTAAGATGAGGAACGCATTACCAGCCCACGTGTTTCCCTCCACTTATGGCATATAACATCAGGCAGCATGAAGTCAATTTGTTCGGCAGAAAAAAGAAATTACTGGCCACTAAGCCTTTGCAACATACAAAAGCTATGAGCCTACCCTATCTATGTGTTATTCTGATACAAGCTATGCAAAGTCTTATCATTTGTCCAGTTGTTCTGGAGTGAAAAAGACAAACCCATCTATTTATTCATCCATTTATCCATCTGTTTATTTATCCACATAAACTTACGAGCTAATAATAATAGTTGGATGCTATAGGGATTGATCAGTACACCCGCACCCGTGATCATCGCGCTTGGAACAGCGCAGAAATAACGGTAACTGACAACAAATATATCTACGTGGTATATACCCCGAAGGAAAATGTGAAAGTTGTATAGTAGTATATATGACATAGTCATAAGTTTGCCTATGGCCCCCCAACAGGTCCAGCGACCCGTGTTGCGAACATAACCCCATTGCGTCTGGGGATGGGGGCGTCGGGAACACGCAGCGATAGTTAATAGGAAGTAGTATTAGCAGACATATAATCATAAATTTACCTATGGCCCCCGGCACGGGTCCAGCGACCTCGTGTTGCGAACATGGCCCCATTGCGTCTGGGGATGGGGGCGTCGGGAACACGCAGCGATAGTTAGTAAGAAGTAGTATTAGTAGACATATAATCATAAGTTTACCTATGGCCCCCGGCACAGGTCCCGCGACGCCGTGTTGCGAACATGACCCCATTGCGTCAGGGGATGGGGGCGTCGGGAACACGCATCGTCAGGTAATAGGAAGAAATATTAGTAAATATATAAGTCATACGGACAGGTCAGAAGTAACCGAAACCAGCAAGCATTTATGAAAAGAATAATGAGTGTAGAGGAAGCGCGTGAAGTTTGTAAGGATAGAAGCAAGTGGCGTTCTGTTGTCTCTGCCTACCCCGACGGGAAACAGGTATGACTGTGTGAGTCTATGTATGTATGTATACATCTGTAGTTTACCTATGGCCCCCGGCACGGATCCCGCGACCCCGTGTTGGGAACATGACCCCATTGCGTCTGGGGATGGGGTTTTTTTTTATGGTAATAGGCGGCAAACGAGCAGACGGATTGCCTGATGGTAAGCAATTACCGCCGCCCATGGACACAAGCAACAACACAGGAGTCACAAGTGCGTTGCCGCCCCTAGGGGTTGGGAAAAGGGATAGGATGAGGAGTGGGATGAGGGAGAAGGAATAGGGGATAGGGCCTCCGGTACTCTCACTCACCGAACGAAACGCAACAGCTTAGGTACTGTTACTTGACGTCGATTTTCTGTGAGAGGGTAGTACTTCCCCGGTCGAGCCGGCCCATTCATGCTGAAATCAGCAAGGCTCTACTACCTGTTAAAACATGGGTGTCGGGAACACGCAGCGGTAGTTAATAGTAAATAGTATTAGTAGACATATGTATAATCATAAGTTTACCTATGGCCCCGGGCACGGGTCCCGCGACGCCGTGTTGTGAACATGACCCCATTGCGTCTGGGGATGGGGGCGTCGGGAACACGCAACGGTAACACGGACCCCTATATGTACTGCCCTGGAAATTAAAAGGAATATTATTTATAAACAGTAGCAACTTTGGGATAATAAATGTTGATGAGCGAATTTTCAATAACATGGTTATTTTTTTATGAAAACTGTTACTAGGTACCGATAACTCTGTTACTTGCTTCTTATTGTATTTTCTACATTGTATAGTGTGTGTACTATGGCGAATAAATGAATTTTATTTCATTCACAATTTTTTTTTCTAACCAATTATGGTAGGCATATAGTAGTAATTCTAGTGTTTTATAGGCCATGGCGAATCAGGTGTTCCTATATTTATATTGTTAAAAGAAATGTTAAAGATTAACCTCAAATATACTATTTGTTTCGTGTATTTTGTCACCCAATAAACATAACATAACTTCACGCCTTTTATCCCCGAAGGGGAAGGCAGAGGTGTATTACACACCCACTTTTCGCCAGTTATGTTTCGGTCCCAATGTAATAGGGGGCGAGCCTATTGCCATCTTCCAGACACATTGTTAAGACATTATTAATACACACATAACTTCGAAAAGTCAGAGGTGTGTGCCCCGGGTACCTGGGGATCGAACCTGAGACCATCGTCTCGCCAGTCCGTTACGTACACCACTGGGCTATCGCCTACTTACCCAATAACCCAATAAAATGTGGAAATGACACTTAGTATTCTTAATCCGTCTTAAGTCAATTGGTGTTCAAGTTATTACTTCATCATCATCAGCCCTTTATACTTTCCCACTGCTGGGCACGGGCCTGTTCTCACTATGAGAAGGGTATGGCCCTAGTCCGCCACGCTGGCCAAGTGCGGGTTGGCAGACTTCACATGTCTTTCGAGAACATTATGGAGAACTCTCAGACATGCAGGTTTCCTCACGATGTTTTCCTTCACCGATTACCAAGCTATAATTAACAAGTTATTACTTAGCATAGAGAAGATATAATTATTTACCTTTTCAGTAGAATGCAGATCAGATCTGTAGCAGTAGACTGTTAATTGTCCCTCCAGCTTTAATGCACTGCCCGATATTAGTGGTAACTGCAACAAAGATACATCTACAGGGTGTAAAAAGACACTTAACGAAAACTGAAATCCCATGTAGTACAAATCACAATTAACATTATTTACTTCGTCACCATACCTGGGAAATTACTGGTTCAGGATATTGAGAATCAACGTTAGTATGGTAGTACTAACGTTGATAGTAGTAGTTTAGAAGCCCTATAAGTCCTATAACCCCATGGATAAGTAGGTGTTTCGAGCATTATACGCACGCGCTTTTCATTGCGGTTTAAAAATGTGAAAACTCAAAAACAAGATCGTTTCCCAGGTATAGTTGTTGGTAGGTATGACTTGGCATGATGTCCACAACGAGTAGACTTCGGCTTGGTGATGGGTCTTGTGACACCCTGTATATCAGAACAAAAGGCTAGGCAGCGACAGCGAAGTGGAGATACCAAAAGATTGCCATGCAGGGAGTAGGTATGTTTCAAATTTAAAACTTGCGTGCACCACTGAGGTTTCATAGTTATGTACGTATAATATCGTTTGCCCCGTGCCTCGTAGAGCACGTTAAGCCGTCGGTCCCGGTTGTCATGAAGATCTTTGATTTATTTATTTATTTATTCATTTATTCTTAACAAAATTAATTTGTGTTGAACATTTAAATATAAACAAAATTACACAATATCGTTCAATATAAACAACACTAATATAAATTTGTGGATTATCAAAGTGTAAGTATTTATTATTTGCAATACGTGAATATTAATATAATGTCAAATGGGCAAATAAAAAAAAATAGTTATGTCAATTAATAATAGAAAGTTATGTCAATTAATAACACAAAATCCAATAATTTATATTATTACGCACAAAAAAATGTCAACTTAAAATACTTAACATACCTAATTACAAACATATTGAGTTTAAATGTCATAAAAAATGAAAGTACAATAAAATAAAGTAAAACAAAATTGTAAAACATAATGTCAATGGGGTTTGTCTTTGATGTACTCGTCCACAATGTGATAACACTTCTGTAATAAATAGGTTTTCAATTTGGTTTTAAATATATTATAATTCAGTATAGTTTTGAATTCTATAGGCAACTTATTAAACAAAAGAATTGATTGCACCCGAGAGCAGTGCTTGACTATATTTAATTTGTACCGAATAGTGTAAGCTAAATCCTTCCTTCTTGTTAGTAATCTTGTTTTTCTCTCCTCTGGTGTCTCAAACTTATGAAGGTTCTTAACTAAATGGCCTAGTAATACAAGAATATAAAGACAGGGTGCTGTAAGAATTTTAAGTTGTATGAAGTGATCTTTACATGACTCAATTTGTTTCAATCGAAGCATAGTTCGTATTGCCCTTTTTTACATCACAAATGCTGCAGACATGTTATACATAAAACTATTACCCCAGAACTTGATGCTATATCTTAACCTAGATTCAATCAAAGCGAAATAGACAGGCCGTATCTGAGGTACAGTTAGTTCGTCTCTTAAAGTTCGTAACGCATAACAAGCACTACTCAGTGTATTTGTGATAACTGTAAGTTCGTACTTCCAATTCAGCAAACAATCTATTTTTACTCATAAGAATTTGAAACTCTCCACCAAGTCAACTTTGTTTTGCATAGACACCAACTTCAACGTTTCATTTTGTCTTGCAGTGGTTTTAAACAACATACACTTCGTTTTTTTTTATATTTATCGTAAGATTTTCTGTAAACCAGTTTTCAAAAATAAATAAAAGTTGTTTAATTTTGTTTTCTAAATCTTGTATATTACTACTGGCTATAACGGCACTAGTGTCGTCTGCAAAAAGAACGAGTTTTATATCTGGCATGATGTTATGAACAAATGCAGGCAAATCATTGATGAACAAAATAAAAAAGATAGGTCCTAGAACAGAACCTTGCGGCACGCCTTTTTTATTGTTACTAGGCTGGACTTAAAAGAAGCTTCTTGCTTTTCAACCACAGATTTTAATTCTACGTACTGTTTCCTATTATGCAAATACGAACGAAACAGGTTAAGCAAATTATCCCTAATGCCATAATGCTCTAGTTTCATAATTAAAATATTATGATCTACGTTGTCAAAAGCAGAGCTTAAGTCTAGAAATAGGCTTGCTACTTTGAGTCTATTATTGAGATTAAGTATAACCGAGTCGATTAATGAGTCTATAGCATCAAGGGTACCTACGCATTTCTGATAACCAAATTGCTGGCAGTCAATAACTTTCTCAGAATGTAGGTGCCTAACAACTCTTGTTTTTAATGTCTTTTCAAATATTTTTAACAGTACTGGCAACAAGGATATGGGCCTGTAATTGCCAGGGTCTGTCTTAGATCCTTTCTTAAAAATAGGAATTATCCTGGCTATTTTTAATTGATCTGGAAAAATGCCTTGGCTAACGCACTCATTGAACAAATTCGCAATTGGGGTTGCAAGAATATCAATATTATCTATAAATACTACGAGTGGTAGTTCATTATGACCAAAAGAGTTTTTTCCCTCCATGGTACTAACAAGTTTAAATATCTCTATAGAAGTGACTGGTTCAAAGATCATACTATTTTGTACTCTAATAGTATTGTGAGTGAGATATTCCTCAGCCAGTTTTATATTACAGAGCTGCAGCGATGTGTTATTTTCAAACTGGTTTGATAAAATACTAACAACATCAGAAGGGGTATCAATTATATTGTTATCTACTTTTAATATTATATTATTACCGTCAGATCTCTTGTTATTTCTGCAATTATCAACAATTTTCCAAATAGCTTTACTACTATTTGAAGCAGAACTTATTTGTTTACTAGCCTGTAATCTTTTAGCACACCTTATTACTTTCTTATAAATACGAAAATACTCTGCACGGTAGTTTAACATCGACACATCATTACACTCAGTCTTGTTAATAGGGCAAAGTAAGCGTTTCATTTTACTGGATATCTTGATACCTTTAGTAATCCATCTGGACCTACTTGCGTTTTTTAAATTAATTTTGATCTTTTTTTTTATAAAAGTAGTCGAATGTAATTCTTTAATCTTCCTAATGAAGGTATTCAATTTTGACAGTCGTTATATAGGGAATTAGTACCACTGAATAAATTTACACTAGTCTAAACCATGTGTTGCGTTTCGTTTCATCCCTTTGAGTTGCAGAGTTCAGACAGGCAGTCGTTCTGTGGAAAAGCTAATATTCAGTCAAAACCGGTAATACTAGTGCGCGGACCCCGGGTTCTAACTGGAATAACACTAGGAGGATAAAGAATATTACTATGTCATTATCGAACTTTCCTTGTTTTAACTTAACAACAATTTTCAAACGAAATTTCTATCCCCTATTTCTTCATCATAGGGATATTTGAAAAGAAATGAGGCCTATGCTTAATAATAATAATATTCTTCCACATACACACATCACCATCTAGTCCCAAGCTACGCAGAGCTTGTGTTATGGATACTAGATAGATAATATTATACATAGAAACACCCAGACCAAGACAAACCTCCATATTCATGCACACAAATGTTTGACTTGAGCGGGAATCGAACACGCGACCTTCGGCGTAGCAGTCGCTTATACTCCCGCTGCGCCAACTGGTCGCTTCAACTCTGATCTTAAACTACTTAAATGCAACATTTAAACACAATCGGTTCAGCAGTTTAAAGTTTAAAGCAGACAGACAGACAGACATTACATTTATAATATTCGTATGGATTGACTGCCTTCGTTGTCCAGTGGATACCGTATGCGTCTTCTGATCGGCAGGTCCCAGGTTTGAATCCCGGGTCGGGCAAACGTGTTACTGAGTTTTTCCGATTCCAGTAGCAGCACGAGATCTGGTAATATGCTCCGTTGACGACAATAAGCTCGACCCCTATTAAATTCAGATTGAAACATAACTGGCGAAGGCCGTTCGGGGATAAAGGCGTGAAGATGTTAAGCTATTATATTTACCTTAGCTAGCACACACAGATCACTCAGCAGGTACCTAGTAGGCGCGTTATCGGTACAGTCCAACACTAGATCATATTTAGACGCTATTTGCATAGCATTAGATGAATCCAACTGTACTCTGTATGGAGTCACTGTGATGCGGGAGTTTATGCTGAAAAGAAATACAGTTATGTTGAGTTTGTGGGTACTGTTGAAATGGCAGTTGACAGCAATAGGCTTGTGTCCACTAAGAATAAATCGGTTTGATTGTAATATCTAAAGATTTATTATGATTTGTAGATGTCAATAAAGTTTATTATTTATTATAAAAAGGTAAGATTAATGTTATTTTAGGATTCTAAAACTGAAAATAATGTATTTATTCTTGTGACAGTGAACACCAATCAGAGAGCATTACGTCAAACAGTACGTCCGCCATTCATGTTTTTGACGTTTTAGTAGTAAATACAACTAAAACGTAAAATTTTCTACCTGTCGAATCGAATATAACAAAATAAGAGGGTACATCAGACCATACTTCATTCACAGTTTGTTTTGTTTTGGACTTGGTGATATCACCAATGAATACAGATTAACATAAAAGAGGCAGATTTCTTAAGAATTTCGTGTGCCGATTCCAAGTGACGAATTGGCGGTTGTCAGTGTAGTACGTAGTTGGCGCCGTTGGCGGCGCTGGCGTCGTTCGCTCTCGTAGAGAGTAAAGGCTTTACTCTCTCTTGCTCTCGTAGTTAAGATACACAGGGGGAACGGTTGTCTCTCTTGCACTTATAGAGACAGCTGTCACAGACTCACAGCGCGACTGCCACGCCACCAAGCGGTAATTTGGGTCACAGAAAGTTTGTCTACAGAGCGCCCATAAGAAATGTGCCCCTATTAATAAATATCTATGCTCTATGATATCACTCAACCGCCATGATGGTTTACAGCGTTTTCGTGTCAAATTCAAAGAGGTATTTAAAAAGCCATAATTAGTAATGATGCTGATCGATTTGAAGAATAAAATCAGGTATTTCAGTTTAACATCTAATAAAGGAACGAATCAATCGCTAATTAAATTTTAGGACACAAGCCTATCGATGTCATTTGACGGCATTCAAGTAATTTTTTATCGTATTTTATTCTAAAGTAATTAATGTATCTCATGTCCACCCTAAAATAATATAAAGTGTAATCCGGTAATGCAATCAACAGCAAACAGCAGTTGACAGCCGTCAGCGGCAGTTAAAAGCAGCCAACGGCAGTTGACAGCATTCAGCGGGAACAAAAGGCAATCACACGAAAATGACTAGCGGCTAACGGCAGTTGACAGCATTCAACAGCAGTTGACAGCAACAGACAGCAATACATACCTTCGTAAAGCCCTCGCAGCCGACTCAGCCTTATTAACATCGACATCTTGCTCTCTATGTAGCAGCTGACGGTGAATATTCGTTAGTTCTACAGTATCATAGTCTACTATACCGATTTCACCTGAAACGAAACGAAAGGGGCAGTAAATAAAAAAGCCAATTATGGAGATCTTTGATAGTCGTTATGAGGAGCCAGTATAAACTGATACTGGACTAAGGTTTACTTTAGATTCTCTTTATCATCATCAACGTCCTAGCGTTATCCCGCTAGCATCCAAGATCTGACGCCTAGTAGTCCGGGGTCCGCTTACTACTCTTCTCGATTCGGCTGAATATTAGCTATCCCACAGAGCGACTGCCGTCTGACCTCCGCAACCCAAAGGGATAACGATATTCTATGGTTTAGACTAGTATCAATTATTTGTGGAAGTGATTTTTCATAACGACTGTCAAAAATGTTCATGACAGCCGGGACCGAAATTGTGACGTGCTCTTCAAGGCACGGGGCAAGAAATCCACGGCGCGCACCATTGACTTATGTGCATAGCAATCTGTTGTTAAGATACGTTCCCACACCATCCCGCGCAAGGTACATAGCAGCGGGACATCCTAAGGCCCCAGCTCTAACTACCAGTACCTCGACCGATCAGATACTCTGCTGAAGGTATATCAGTCTCCTAGTTAAGATACGAACCTACTACAGCTCCTGCAAGGTACTTAGCACTATCAGTACCTTGGCGGCACATATCCTGGAATGACCAGGTCTAAGGAAGACATATTAGTCTCTTGGATGAGATACGTATCCAAAACCAGCAGCTTCAATCATCAGCACCTTGGCTCCGCATATCCTGGATTGACCAGGTCTAAGGAAGACATATTAGTCTCTTGGATGAGATACGTATCCAAAACCAGCAGCTTCAATTATCAGCACCTTGGCGGCACATATCCTGGATTGACCAGGTCTAAGGAAGACATATCAGTCTCTTGGATGAGATACGTATCCAAAACCAGCAGCTTCAATTATCAGCACCTTGGCGGCACATATCCTGGATTGACCAGATACTCTACTAAAGGGATATCAGTTGCCTAGGTATGAGACACACCCACACCAGCTCCTGCAAGGTACATAGCACTATCAGTACCTTGGCGGCACATATTCTGGATTGACCAGATCCAGTGAAGATATACCAGTCTCCTGGATAAGATACGTACCTACCACAGCTCCCAAATCACCAGCTCCAACTATCAGCACCTCGGCGGCACATATCCTGAATTGATCATAATCTAATGAAGACGTATCAGTCTCTTGGATGAGATACGTATCCAAAACCAGCAGCTTCAATTATCAGCACCTTGGCTCCGCATATCCTGGATTGACCAGGTCTAAGGAAGACATATCAGTCTCTTGGATGAGATACGTATCCAAAACCAACAGCTTCAATTATCAGCACCTTGGCGGCACATATCCTGGATTAACCAGGTCTAAGAAAGACATATCAGTCTCTTGGATGAGATACGTATCCAAAACCAGCAGCTTCAATTATCAGCACCTTGGCGGCACATATCCTGGATTGACCAGGTCTAAGGAAGACATATCAGTCTCTTGGATGAGATACGTATCCAAAACCAGCAGCTTCAATTATCAGCACCTTGGCGGCACATATCCTGGATTGACCAGATACTCTACTAAAGGGATATCAGTTGCCTAGGTATGAGACACACCCACACCAGCTCCTGCAAGGTACATAGCACTATCAGTACCTTGGCGGCACATATTCTGGATTGACCAGATCCAGTGAAGATATACCAGTCTCCTGGATAAGATACGTACCTACCACAGCTCCCAAATCACCAGCTCCAACTATCAGCACCTCGGCGGCACATATCCTGAATTGATCATAATCTAATGAAGACGTATCAGTCTCTTGGATGAGATACGTATCCAAAACCAGCAGCTTCAATTATCAGCACCTTGGCTCCGCATATCCTGGATTGACCAGGTCTAAGGAAGACATATCAGTCTCTTGGATGAGATACGTATCCAAAACCAACAGCTTCAATTATCAGCACCTTGGCGGCACATATCCTGGATTGACCAGGTCTAAGGAAGACATATCAGTCTCTTGGATGAGATACGTATCCAAAACCAGCAGCTTCAATTATCAGCACCTTGGCTCCGCATATCCTGGATTGACCAGGTCTAAGGAAGACATATCAGTCTCTTGGATGAGATACGTATCCAAAACCAGCAGCTTCAATTATCAGCACCTTGGCTCCGCATATCCTGGATTGACCAGGTCTAAGGAAGACATATCAGTCTCTTGGATGAGATACGTATCCAAAACCAGCAGCTTCAATTATCAGCACCTTGGCGGCACATATCCTGGATTGACCAGGTCTAAGGAAGACATATCAGTCTCTTGGATGAGATACGTATCCAAAACCAGCAGCTTCAATTATCAGCACCTTGGCGGCACATATCCTAGATTGACCAGGTCTAAGGAAGACATATCAGTCTCTTGGATGAGATACGTATCCAAAACCAGCAGCTTCAATTATCAGCACCTTGGCGGCACATATCCTGGATTGACCAGGTCTAAGGAAGACATATCAGTCTCTTGGATGAGATACGTATCCAAAACCAGCAGCTTCAATTATCAGCACCTTGGCTCCGCATATCCTGGATTGACCAGGTCTAAGGAAGACATATCAGTCTTTTGGATGAGATACGTATCCAAAACCAGCAGCTTCAATTATCAGCACCTTGGCGGCACATATCCTGGATTGACCAGGTCTAAGGAAGACATATCAGTCTCTTGGATGAGATACGTATCCAAAACCAGCAGCTTCAATTATCAGCACCTTGGCGGCACATATCCTGGATTGACCAGGTCTAAGGAAGACATATCAGTCTCTTGGACGAGATACGTATCCAAAACCAGCAGCTTCAATTATCAGCACCTTGGCGGCACATATCCTGGATTGACCAGGTCTCAGGAAGACATATCAGTCTCTTGGATGAGATACGTATCCAAAACCAGCAGCTTCAATTATCAGCACCTTGGCGGCACATATCCTGGATTGACCAGGTCTAAGGAAGACATATCAGTCTCTTGGATGAGATACGTATCCAAAACCAGCAGCTTCAATTATCAGCACCTTGGCGGCACATATCCTGGATTGACCAGGTCTAAGGAAGACATATCAGTCTCTTGGATGAGATACGTATCCAAAACCAGCAGCTTCAATTATCAGCACCTTGGCGGCACATATCCTGGATTGACCAGATACTCTACTAAAGGGATATCAGTTGCCTAGGTATGAGACACACCCACACCAGCTCCTGCAAGGTACATAGCACTATCAGTACCTTGGCGGCACATATTCTGGATTGACCAGATCCAGTGAAGATATACCAGTCTCCTGGATAAGATACGTACCTACCACAGCTCCCAAATCACCAGCTCCAACTATCAGCACCTCGGCGGCACATATCCTGAATTGATCATAATCTAATGAAGACGTATCAGTCTCTTGGATGAGATACGTATCCAAAACCAGCAGCTTCAATTATCAGCACCTTGGCTCCGCATATCCTGGATTGACCAGGTCTAAGGAAGACATATCAGTCTCTTGGATGAGATACGTATCCAAAACCAACAGCTTCAATTATCAGCACCTTGGCGGCACATATCCTGGATTGACCAGGTCTAAGGAAGACATATCAGTCTCTTGGATGAGATACGTATCCAAAACCAGCAGCTTCAATTATCAGCACCTTGGCTCCGCATATCCTGGATTGACCAGGTCTAAGGAAGACATATCAGTCTCTTGGATGAAATACGTATCCAAAACCAGCAGCTTCAATTATCAGCACCTTGGCTCCGCATATCCTGGATTGACCAGGTCTAAGGAAGACATATCAGTCTCTTGGATGAGATACGTATCCAAAACCAGCAGCTTCAATTATCAGCACCTTGGCGGCACATATCCTGGATTGACCAGGTCTAAGGAAGACATATCAGTCTCTTGGATGAGATACGTATCCAAAACCAGCAGCTTCAATTATCAGCACCTTGGCGGCACATATCCTGGATTGACCAGGTCTAAGGAAGACATATCAGTCTCTTGGATGAGATACGTATCCAAAACCAGCAGCTTCAATTATCAGCACCTTGGCGGCACATATCCTGGATTGACCAGGTCTAAGGAAGACATATCAGTCTCTTGGATGAGATCCGTATCCAAAACCAGCATCTTCAATTATCAGCACCTTGGCTCCGCATATCCTGGATTGACCAGGTCTAAGGAAGACATATCAGTCTTTTGGATGAGATACGTATCCAAAACCAGCAGCTTCAATTATCAGCACCTTGGCGGCACATATCCTGGATTGACCAGGTCTAAGGAAGACATATCAGTCTCTTGGATGAGATACGTATCCAAAACCAGCAGCTTCAATTATCAGCACCTTGGCGGCACATATCCTGGATTGACCAGGTCTCAGGAAGACATATCAGTCTCTTGGATGAGATACGTATCCAAAACCAGCAGCTTCAATTATCAGCACCTTGGCGGCACATATTCTGGATTGACCAGATCCAGTGAAGATATACCAGTCTCCTGGATAAGATACGTACCTACCACAGCTCCCAAATCACCAGCTCCAACTATCAGCACCTCGGCGGCACATATCCTGAATTGATCATAATCTAATGAAGACGTATCAGTCTCTTGGATGAGATACGTATCCAAAACCAGCAGCTTCAATTATCAGCACCTTGGCTCCGCATATCCTGGATTGACCAGGTCTAAGGAAGACATATCAGTCTCTTGGATGAGATACGTATCCAAAACCAGCAGCTTCTATTATCAGCACCTTGGCAGCACATATCCTGGATTGACCAGGTCTAAGGAAGACATATCAGTCTCTTGGATGAGATACGTATCCAAAACCAGCAGCTTCTATTATCAGCACCTTGGCGGCACATATCCTGGGTTGACCAGGTCTAAGGAAGACATATCAGTCTCTTGGATGAGATACGTATCCAAAAGCAGCAGCTTCAATTATCAGCACCTTGGCGGCACATATCCTGGATTGACCAGGTCTAAGGAAGACATATAAGTCTCTTGGATGAGATACGTATCCAAAACCAGCAGCTTCAATTATCAGCACCTTGGCGGCACATATCCTGGATTGACCAGGTCTAAGGAAGACATATCAGTCTCTTGGATGAGATACGTATCCAAAACCAGCAGCTTCAATTATCAGCACCTTGGCGGCACATATCCTGGACTGACCAGATACTCTACTAAAGGGATATCAGTCGCCTAGGTATGAGACACACCCACACCAGCTCCTGCAAGGTACATAGCACTATCAGTACCTTGGCGGCACATATTCTGGATTGACCAGATCCAGTGAAGATATACCAGTCTCCTGGATAAGATACGTACCTACCACAGCTCCCAAACCACCAGCTCCAACTATCAGCACCTCGGCGGCACATATCCTGAATTGATCATAATCTAATGAAGACGTATCAGTCTCTTGGATAAGATACTTTATTTGCCAAAAATACAGTTACAAATATCTTACAATAAATTATCATCTTACAGAAGGCGAAGCACCACAAGTGGCTTTTTTGAGAAAGGAAGGCATACTAGTAGGGTTCAGAACCGGGAAATCCCGATCTCGAAAGTACCGGGAATTCCCGGTTCTTTTGTCTGTAAAATGGAACCGGGAAATCAAATTTGAATCCCGGTTCTTTCGGTACTTTCGGGAATTTTATTTTCATTACGCGATTCACACTAAGTAGTTCACACTACTATTTACTTATTTACTCTTACTTTACTTTTCCACACTGTCTACTATTCAGACATTCAAAACTAACGTGAATAATTCAGCGTTAAAAGAAATAACGCGCGAAATTAATGGTGCGCTCGCTATAACCAATAACTGGTTTACTATTGTTTAACAAAAAACATATGACAAAAGATCATTTTACAAACAACGTTTGAAAAACTAATCATTTGACAAACTTTCGTTTCGCAAACATATTACTTTAAAAACAATCATTTGACATAATACAGGTTTCGCTAACGTTCTACTTAGAAAATAATTAAAATGTTAAATCATCATACAATATTATTTAGCGGGTCTTAGTCGCGATAATTTATTTATTTCAAGGCATAAATACCTCTGTTATTCTCCTACGTTTCTACCGGCTTGCAACGGTTGTGGTCGCGGAGGGACTGATGTCAGCTCAGCGCCGTCCTTGTGAAGCGCGGGTTTCGGCAGCTACCCTCACTTGTTTTGTATTTTTGATATTTTGAGTTCTATCCGCACTGTCGGTACTTCGACACACTACACTTATGACGTCTACACACTGATGAGTTGTGTTACTGCGGCGTTGTTTGCATTTGTTGATAACTGGGTTCCAAGTGGTCGATAGTCTGTATCCGTCCTCCCGGTTGAAATTTCTGTTTTTTGATTTCAACCGCTTCACGTACTATCCTGGAGTAATAGTGGCGATCGGTGGATAAGACTTGTGGTTGATGTAATTCTATCCAGTGGTTTGGTCCAGATTCTAGCAAATGCTCAGCTATGGCAGATTTATTAATTTGTCGATTTTTGACAGCTGTGATATGTTCTTTGACCCTTTCAGCGATCGTTCGTTTGGTCTGTCCGATATAGGAACTACCACAACTGCAATCAACCTTGTAGACGCCTGGTGTTTGTAGAGGAATTACGTCCTTTGGGGTACGCAGATTGTGTGCTACCTTGGAGAGGGGACTATATACAGTCTTGATGGAGTATTTCTGTAGTACTGTTCCAACTTTGTCCGTCACTCCCTTGATATAAGGCATGTAAGCCGGCACTCTGCTTACTTCAGATTTGCGGTCCTTCCTCTTCCGACGGGGTATCTCCTTTTTGTATCCGTTGCGCCTTAGTACCTCCTGAACATGTGACAATTCACTGTTTAAGTGTTCAGGGTCACAGAGGTCATAGGCTCTGTTCACTAACGAGGTCGCTACGGATTCCAAATGTCGCGGGTGATGATGCGAGCAGGC